>SMDT01002937.1:0-600000 GCA_005392925.1 Aquilaria sinensis
CCGCCACCTAAACATAAAAAACAATGGGAATGAACAAATGGTAATATGTAAAAGTACAGACAAGAACGTGGAAAAGAACAAACATGGATATAAAAGGTACAACCGACAGAATATAAAACAACAAGTGATACAACAAATAACAAACAGAGAATTCTAAAAGAACAAAGAGTAACATGTAAAAGTACAGACAAGAACGTGGAAAAGAACAAACACTAACATGTAAAAGAATAAACAAGAACAAATAAAGAAGCCTAAAAGAACAAACAGTAACATTTACATATGGTCAAAGTACAGACAAGAACGTGCAAAAGAACAAAGAGTAATATGTAAGAGAATAAACAAGAACAAAAAAAGGATTCTAAAAGAACAAACAGTAACATGTAAAAGAACAAAAGAGAACAAACAAGAAGAAAAAGTGTCACCTTTCTCAGTCCAAAGGAACCTGCAGCTTTTTCTTGGTTGATTCTTTGGATGATTAATTTGTTGTCCCATCCAGACACTCTTGGTATCTGCCTAGGAACAGTTGGTTGGCCCTTCATCCAAAATCTGTCAAAGTATAGTTGCTGCGGATGAACTTTTTAGAATTAGTTAGTTGTAACAATAGCGAGCTAATAATGTTATGACATGATAAGAGGAATACCTAAAGGAGAAGGGTGCATCCACCAATGTTGGCCATTGAACTTTTCCGCTTGTATTTTTCAATTGATGAAACAAGAGAATCAATCAAGTACTGAGCCCAGTTCATATTCTTGACAAATGATAAATCCTCTGTTGCTTTCACAACTTTTCATGTGCAGTCATTTGCTTTTGCTGTTGGAGCAATCAAATGTGTAACAACAAAGACAATAAAGTTCCTCTTGAAATTGTCCCCTCCCTCTTTGTCCTGAAGAATTGCTTCCCTTAGTTGCCTCGGGTGTGGGGATTTGCCACCAAATTGCTGTGCCCAAGAAGCAAATAAGGGGGCTCGATCAGAATTTGGTGTGAAGAACATGTCATATGTTTGCACAGTGATCTGCCCAAAGGGTATCCCAAATAATACATGGGCATCAGCAGCGTCAATCTCAATCTCCCTCTTGTTTGGAATACATAGAGTCAACGAGTTGCAGTCAAATGCGAAGATTAAAAAGTTCATCAGCTCCTGCCTAATAGTGATCCCGGGAAGATAGAAAAGCTTTTCAAACCCAAGCTCCACTACAGCATTTTTCTGTTCAGGGTTGTTTGATATTATTTGCATTAGCTCATGAACTTGCAATGCAGAGCACCTGGGTGTAAGAGATGACCTGCAAACAATGAAAAAAAATGATTTACTCCAAGAGAACGTACAAGTAGGAAAAAAGAACAAACAATGCCTTCTAAAAGAACAAACACTTAACTTCTAAAAGAACAAACAAACAAAAGAACAAACAGGCCAGTTGTAAGCACAAAAGAACCAACAATGCCTTCTAAAAGAACAAACAGGCACTTCTAAAAGAACAAACACACAAAAGAACAAAAAAGAACAAGAATGGACGCAAGTGTAATCATACGAAACACAAAAAATAATTAAAGTTTCTAAAAGAACAGAAAACAAACAAATCACAAAAGATGAACAAACATACCCTTCTAAAAGAACAAACACGAAGGGACAAAAGTACAAACGGTACTTTCTAAAAGAACAAACACATGAAAACACAAAGAACCAAAATGCCTTCTAAAGGAACAAACATGCACTATTAAAAAGAACAAACAAACAAAGCAACAAAAAAGAACAAACAGGCACTTTTAAAAAACATGAGATGTAAGACAGTAAAACAGTGTACTTTCTAAAAGAACAAACACATGAGTACCAAAGAACCAACAATGCCTCCTAAAGGAACAAACAGACACTTCTAAAAGAACAATCACAACAAGAACAACAATGCACTTTTAAAAAACATGAGATATAAAAGAACAAACAGGCACTTTCTAAAAGAACAAACACATGAGTACCAAAGAATCAACAATGTCTTCTAAAGGAACAAACAGACACTATTAAAAGAACAAACACACAAAAGAACAAACAGGCACTTTTAAAAAACATAAGATCTAAGACAGACAAACAGTGCCTGCTTTCTAAAAGAATAAACACATGATACCAAAGAACCAACAATGCCTCCTAAAGAAACAAACAGACACTTCTAAAAGAACAAAAGGCAATTTTAAAAAACACAAATCTAAGACAACAATGCCTCCTCAAAAGAACAAACACATTCACATTTGAAGAACATAGAGGAACATACGGATACCGTTAAAAGAACAAAAACGAGATATACCTTTCAAGTTTGATTTCTTCTGGCTTCTTTCCAGTTCTTTTATTCCTCGTAGATGCTTCTAGTTCGTCTTTGGCAACCGGTGTGATTTTCTTTCATTTTTCTTTTTTTCCTTGTTCAGGAGCTTCTCTCTTTTTTGTCTCTCTTATTATCGACTTTCTGCAGGGATTAAATACGTTTATGGTGCGAAAGAACGACCAACAATGGAAGATGCAACATGTTAGATGGACAGTTGTGGAAAATGATAAGCACTTACAGTTGCTCACTAAGTGTTTCTGCATCCCGTGATCTCTTCATCGTTGTAATTCGTCGATTTACACCGGAAATCAGTTTATCGTCGGCTAGGTAGGTTTTTCACAACGGAAGTTTAGGGGCTAGGGCAGAGATTCTGTCCCTCGTTTCAACGGAAAACGGAGTTGAACGGTTGAATGCAAGTATGCAACAATGCGTCGGCGACGGAACAGAAGCTTCTCGGAGAAGTTGAATCGTTTCGGGTTCGCGCTGCAGATATTTATTGGATGGCATAAGATGTAATTTCAAGAGTTTTGGACGCGGTGGCACGCTTGTAATTTCATAGAAATCGTAGCGCGTCTGCCGAATGTTAGTTTTTAATAGGTAGGGGTTAAAGTGACAGTAGTTATATAGTAGAAGGAAGGCTTATGGCATAAGCCTGGTTTACACAATCAGTACTCAAACCGCAAAATATCTTGTAACGCAGGTACAAAGTGCTCAGTACACAAGTTTTTTAGGATTATCATGTGATACATTTGAAAAAAAAAAATTTACTATGGTATTGCTATTACCACGTACCATGAGTTAGGGCCTTTCTTCATTTTATATCGTTATACCACATTTACAAACACATATATATAATGACCCTAAAATTTAATTTAGTGTATAAACTCAAGTAAGAGATATAATCAAAGTATTGAAGATAAGTTTTGAGGATAAAACTTATTTAAGTGGAGAAGGATGTAACAACCATATAATTTTATCATGTATAATTTGTTTATGTTAATTGTTTAAGCACCGAGTTCAAAAAAAAAAACCATTGCAGTTGACCGGATATGAAAGGGTGGAAGAAAGAAGAAAAAATAAAAAAAAACCTAAAAGAGAAAAGATAATGAAGGGACTTGGGGTGGAAGGATCCGAAAGAAATTTAAAAAAAAAAGTTATGAAAATAGGAAAATATATATATATATATGGGGAGAACGTATGTGGAAAAATAAAAAAAATAAAAAACGAGAAAGAGTTCAAAATATAATAGGAGATAGTCAATATATATATATATTGTGGAAAGAAAAATATGGACTAGCTTTCTACTCCTATAATAATGCGATTTTTTTTCAAGAAGGAGAAGAATCAAAGGTTAAAGATCTAGACCAAGTTTAAGATTTTTTTATTCAAAATAGTAAGTTTGCTGAGTTCTAATTTAATATTCACTTATGTATTTATATCAAAGATGTGCATGCAATTGAGGGGAAAAAAAATTATTTGGGTAGGATTTTGATAATTCTAGATATTAAAAGTGGTAATAGGTCATTAAGATTGTTTAGGATGCATGAAGTACAACGCGGTTGACGTTTTGGCTTGGAATTAGGGAGAACCGCATGTTGCAGAAGATTGCGAAGAGGGAGATCGAAGATTTTATGTTCTGGGCAAAATTGATTTAATGACAATGTAGGACACTATTTATTGGGCATGGTTGTATTGAGGTCCTGAAGTTTAGAATATTACATGTTGGTCACTACAAGTTGAAGATTCGGGTTGTTGACAACATTCATCCCTGGGGCTTTATACACTGGTTTAGCGATTTCTTAGGTTTCAGAATGTTCATTTAGGCAACAGTTAGATTATTATTTTGGATTATTTCTTAAATTGGTTATACTTTGACATATACTTTTACATAATTATTTTAGGTGACTAAACCATTATTTTAGGAATTAGTAAGTTCGTTTTGAGGTAAGTGGTTGTCTATCATTCTAAACTTAAATTATTATTTTCTTATTCACTTTATTGATTTTGAAGTTTTGAATATATATATATTGACAAAATATAATTAATGTACATATTTATTTCATTTTTTGATTTAAAAATAAATTTTAATTGGTAAATAGTGTTAACTTGGTTGAGATATGAAAATTGTTTTAATTTTTTCTTTTATTTTACTTTTCACTATTTCAATGTTATTGTCAAAGTATTGTTTCTTTTTTCTCGTATATCAATAAATTAGTTTTTTTCTAAATAATATTTATTTTATTCTATAAATTCTATTTTTAATGTGTTTCATATTAAAAAACATTGTGTTTCATATATTCTTATTCATACTAGGGAAATAATGACAAAATATAATTATATATATATATATATATACTTTTGAAATTGGTAACAATACATAACGCAATGTACCATATGATACACCTATAATTTACATGACAGGATATACCTAGTTTAATGGTCTTAGAAAGCTTAGTGCATCGATGATAGCTGATGAGGTTTTGCCTCATTAGGAAAAATGCCTACCAAATCTTATAGTTGGGAAGGTTTGATTTATAAGTGTTGAAAAAAGGTTTCTTCTTAGGATAGTTGATAAGTAGATGATGACTTGGGTAAAGCTATAAGGTGGATTAGAATATGGCAGGATAGGTTAATGGTGTTCAGAGGGGTGGGTCGAGACCGGCTCAGGTCAAACCCGGCCTAGATTCGATCAAACCCTGCTCAGCACGGGCCCAAACATAGAACAGCGTCGGGAGGGGCGGTTATGGGCCTCAGATAGGAAGGGCGTTGAAGTAAACTCGGCACAGCCCAAGGTGGAAGTGGGCTCGGCACAAGAGAAGCCCAGCACAGGGACTGGCTCGGGATCGGCCCGTGCCCGGCCTAGCTGGTCCGGTCCCAATGGTCACTTGGAATTCCTAACGTTTCCAAATTTAAAAAAAAAAAAAAAGGTAAAATTACACAGTAGGTCCCTTAACGGCTTATAGTTTTTTTTTAACCCCTAGAATTACTTTTTTGCCCATCCTAACAACTATATTCTAAGGGTTTTTTAGTAAAAAAAAAATGCCTTCCCCTATAAATAAGGAGGCCATTTCCACTATTTCTTCATACCAATCTTAGCAATCTCTCCCTCTCTACTAATACATTCTCTCATTTTCTTCAAGCTCTCAACCTTATTTTCTTCATTTTTTCTTAATTATTCCTTAATTTACTTCCAAAGCTTTTCATCTTCTCAATTTATTCTCACACAAATGGCATAAAGAGAAAAGGGAAATGCCTCAAGCTCTTCATCCCACACCGATTTGAGGTCTTTTTTTGTGTTCTTTCTCGACTGGCGACCCTGGGGCTCAAATCCAACAAACTGATGAGGACGAACAATTTGATATGAGTCAATACGACTTGGGGCTCGACAATCAACATTCGGATTATGACGTTGAGAAGGTGGAGCCAACGGCAGCAAAGAACGTTGGTGGAAGAGATGATTCTCAACAGACCCCAACAAGCCATCAACCCGAACTTCCATCACAAGGTAAAACGTTGAGGCTCACCGTATAGGTTTGAGAGCATTTTGACCAAGTTTTCGATAAGGATGGTCATGGTAATGATGCGAGGTTCGCAAATTGCAACATTGTAACACAAAGCTCGCGCACAAGAAGAACTCTGATACGAAAACACTCAAATGGCACATAGAACATAAGCACCCAAATCTATGTCCGGATCCAGCTGCCAATACCGGGGGTCAAACACAACTTACGAGTACTACCGGTGGATCAGGTATTTTTAGATTTAATTAACAAAATTGTAAAGAATGCATAGTATTGTTGGGTTTCGGGAGCCAAACAGTGCAGCGGAATTTAACCGAAACCCTCCAGGATCCAAGTGAAATGGGGTAAACAGGGTGTTCAAAAATTTTCATACCTAATTTTCAATTGAGATCTCTCACTCAACTGTAGAGTCGAATCACAAAAACTGAACAGTTGACGTGTTCAGGCTCTCTATGGTATCCACACGAGCCTCTCGGGATCACCACGCTTCCACCACGTCCCGGTAGATGCGTTTCTCTTGCGCTCGCAGTGCTAGCTTGTGTCCTCCAAGGAATTGCAAGAGAAGAGTGCGGCTGTCCTTTTTGGAGGCTAGGGCAAGGAGACCTACGAATTTCTCACTTAAAAGTTGTATTTATAGTGAGACTCAACTTCCAGGCCTAATGGGTTTCAAAGCCCTAATCCAATTAGGATTTAATTTCGGGCTTAATAATGGCTCAACTCTTGGGCCCATTATTAATACGAAATTAAAGTGAAACCATAACCCAAATAATTAGCCCATGCACTCTAATGATCCAAATTGCTCTATGTGTGCGACCCAATAGGCTCTTATCACGTTGGCAATGATCATAAATCACATTTATGATCATAAGCAATGAGCGGTGTCTAGCAACACATCATTGCTACCCAAGTGACAAGATTGTCGATGATTCGACTATACCTTTATGATCATCACCGATATATGCCATTGTCCCTTTGTCCAAGATATCAAGACTAAGCACGAGACATGGAATGTGTCACTCTCGTATAGCCCAATCTTTGGTTTCTTGATTACCGAGTAGACTAACTTAAACTGATGACATTGATATCGCATATCAACTCATCCGAGCATGGCCATGCATTTTCTAAGTCTCACTCTATCAAGGGGCCCGAAGATATCGCTCCCGTTACATAGGAGGGACAAATCTCATCTTGATCATACAAATCCCTCCGCATGATATGTGACATACCCAATGACCTCCTTCAAGTTCACTCAGTTACGAGCAACAAAGGAAAGTATCAAAGTATGTGACTCACATGTAGGAAACCTTGATGATCTTAGGTCGAAAGACTACATATACCTTGATCACTATGAGAATCACTTATGACACTCATATAACGATCCATGTAGTGTTCTCATGGTGGGTCGGTCCAGTACACAAGTTCTCCAACTTGTACCCATATGTAGACTACATATCTCATATTAGTCACCACGTATGCTAATCGTTATGTATTATTGCAACCCGCTCCACAATAATACTAGACCAGGGACTTTTAAGAATATTATTATTCTAGGGTTACAATTATGTTTGTTAAGTTACGCAGGAACAAAACAACAAACATAATTGTTGGATTAATGCCTTAATAAAATATCATGACTCAATATGCAAGAATACAATCATCTCATGATTGGCTTTTGGGCACAACACTAACAAGTATAATGGATGATGTTAACTGAGAAACCATTTACAAACGGAAAATAGGCACATGGAAAAATTGATTAAATCAGAATTAAACCCTGCTTTTAAAAGAATATCTAGGAGTACTGCTAGGAGGGAGGCATTTAAAATTTTTGAAGCCGGTAAATGAAACCTACGAGCATACTTATCTGTTTTTGATCATTCTATCTCATTCACTAGTGACATGTGGACTTTATCACTAGAAAAAATTATTATTGTAACACTGCACATTGGATTGATGATAATTGAGTCGTTCAAAAACGTGTAATTGCATTTAAGTGGATGAAGGTCGATCATACTAGTTGGAACATATTCCAAGTTATTTCAGAAACATTTAAAGAATGTTTTTGGCATGACAAGATTTTTAGCATAACATTTGATAATGCATCCAACAACGATATCGCAGTTGAGACATTGAATGAATCACTAGAATCTGTCCGAGATGTCGCATTTTTTCATATTAAATATGCATGTCATATTTTAAACTTAGCTGTCCAAAAAGGTCTTCAAGTTTTGAGTATTAAAATTACTCCAATCCAGTGGGCAATCCATTATTTGAAGTCAAGAACCAAAGTTTTCAAAGAGTTTAAGCTATATTGTATTGAAAATAGCCTCGATTTTAGCTAGAAACGTTTTAAACTTGATTGTCCTACCCGATGGAACTCGACTTATGAGATGTTGATGGATGCAATGCCATTTGCTGCACACATAACATGTTTTATAAATGTCAAAGAAAAGAAAACGCTTTTGAAACAAGAGATATGAGATAAACTGTCAAAAGTAGATACTGTGCTACGATATTTTTATAAGGCCACTGTTTTTTGCTCCGGTGTATACTATCCCACATCTCACAAAATTTTAGTGCATTTGGTCAATATTACATGGGTCTTTAACCAATACAAGGATGATGAGTTCTTAAAAGACATGGTTAAGGCAATAAAAGACAAATGGATTTTATATTTCAGTAATATACCCTCGATCTATTTACTTACATCTGCACTAGACCCGACTGTTAGAATCATGGGTACACAGCAACTACTTGAAGGTTATTATAGTTTCTTAGAAATGACATATATTTCTGTTCATGCTATAACTGCCACTATTGATGAGCACTTGCGAGAGTTATATAAGATTTATGTCGACCGGCATAAGGAAAAGGTTGCGAACACTACTTCGTCTGCCATCAAGTGTTCATTATTGTCGGGCTTATCATCATTCAATTCGGCAGAACAACTCCTCAAATGGCCCCGTGCTGCAGCATTCGGTCTTAATGAAGTAGACGCATACCTCAACTTGGTTTGAAAGAATAGTGAAACCGACATTCTAGAATGGTGGAAAGCAAGAAGCAACAAATTTCCAATACTCTCCATAATTACCAAAGAAGTTCTAGCGGTTCCCATCTCAACCGTTGCATCTGAGTCAGTTTTCAGCACTGGAAAACGTGTAATTTCATATAAACGCGCAAAGTTATCACCAGATACAATCGAAGTTTGTATATGCAACCGTGATTGGGGTCTTGCAGCTTTAAGTTTACAAGACCACAAGAGTTCCGACAAAGAAAACCCCGATGTGGTAGATGCTTATATCCACAGCTTGTTCATTATCTTCCTATTTTATATTTGATCTGATTTTGCTATTCAGCACAGATCCGAATTTTATTTTACATTTACTTTTATGTAACGTTTTGCTAATGAGTCATGTAAAGCCCGTTCCAAGTTATGTAAGTGCCGTTTGGCTTTCAAATTAATAAAATTTCACATCGATGGTAGTGTTTTACTCTTAAAACAATTAGTTTTCAAAAAATTTGTTTTAGAATCAAATTCTAAAAAAAAAAAAATAGTGGGCTTAAGCCCGGCTCGGCCCAGGACTAGGTAAGACCTGGCACACCTTAACCCGGGTCGTGCCCGGGCCCTCCAAACCCAGGACCAAGACCGGTCGGGCTGGGCCGGTCCAGAGCCTGGTCGGCCCAGTAAACACCTCTAGGATAGGTAGAAGATAAGGACAATGGCAGGATAGGTAAATTTGCAAGTTTAGGGCCAACTACAGTGCTACTAATGAAGATCAAAATTACAGCAACTGAAAGCATAGGTACTAGAAGTATAAGGTTAAATCCCACACTATTATTGATTTCTCTCCAATGCATAAACAAAAAAAATCTTTATTATAAATCTGGTAGTTGTTAATGTGTCCATAATGCTATTCAAGATCGCCATAGTACTTCGGCAGTAGTTGAAACTAGTTTCATTTGACATTGCTCTTTCATAAATAAATACATTTATATCCCGTCAAAACTCTAGGGTCATAAATCCAGAGCATAATGCAATTTTGATAATGTTCATATATTGAAATTCACAGGACAATAAAATGAACAATTACCTAAGGGCCTGGTTCTAAAAACCATAGTTATTAAAAATGCGTTTTGAGTCATAAAAACGTAACCTTATTAAAAATGCATTTTGAGTCATAAAAATGTACCTTAGAGATGAAAACTGTCTTGAACGCAGTAGAAACATAAGATAAATAGAAATGCGATTTAAGTCATCGAAACGTAGAAATGTTTAAACTTTAAAACTCTACCTTATTGAGTTATTTGAGTACAAAAATGAATGAAGCTAAAAATCTTTTACATTTTTTGGCCAAAGTTGGCTAGCCCAAGTTGCCAACCCAAAAAAATAAAAAAACTATCTTAGTCTCTCTCATCGCATTAGCCCTCTCTCACGCACAATGACTTATCTGACCATTCTATTTTATTTTTTTGGCTTGGTTCTTCATCTGTTATAGCTGCTTCTCATATTTTGTCCTTCATCTTTTAAATCTCTTCTCAATTTCACCAACGCTAAGTAGTGGCAGTGCATGAATGTCTTACTGTGAAACTTGGTTTTGTTATTTGTATGTTCATGCAAGAATGACAACATGAATCTTTGTTTATGGCATTGTTGGAGTTCTAATAAATGATAATATTGTGAAATATGAATTTTTTAAGATATTTAAATAATTGTAATTTTTTTATAATTTTTTTCCAAGTTTTTTTTGTATCTTTTTGGTAGAATCCTATGACTTTACGGCTCTAGAAATTCAAAATAACTTTAGGTAGAAATCCAATTTTAATAACCTTGCTAAAAACTAAGCATCGAAGTCATAGGCTTCTAGAACCTCAGGCGGTGAAAATAGCTTACTCATAGATGTTAAATAAGAAAGGAGTATAAATGTATCAAAAAAAATTCGAATTTGGCCCAATCCACCATGCATATTTAGGGAACGCATCAACTATTTTTTGTGCATTATTGTTAGAAAACAAATTAGTTGAAAATTTATTACTTGTCCAAATTTTCAACTAATTAAAAAAAAACAACTGAAGAAGAAAAAAAAAAAAAGAAAACAGTCTTTTTTGTTTTTTCTGTTTGCCAAAGTGAGTGTACATCAATCAACAAAATCATGGAAGTATGTACATGCTATTATGAGCAATGAGTAAGGTCGATGGGGGGGGATATCTTATCCATTTGACGATGTCATCTCCTTTTACAATTTGTTGCTATAAGATGAGCACAAACATTTATACCCCTCAATATGAATGACTTCCCCCTAAGCCTTCGGATGTCTGTGATGATGGGCTTGATCGATTCTCCGGCTGCCTGTCTCTTGATCGATTTTGCAGAGAAAGCAAAATAAGAGAGGATATATTTGAACATGCTTCATAGATATTTTTGGAACTCCACTGGGTTTAGAAATTAGAATAGACCTTCTTGAGGATTTTATGCAAACAAGTGAGACAGAAACAAGCAAATAGTTGAAAGTTTGGGTAGGACTTTTTCTTTATTAGCACAGCTTATCTTTGAAAATTCAAAGTAGAGACTATAGGCATAGAACTTCTTTTTGGAAACAGCCCAAAAAAGTTTGACTGCTGATTTTCGTAACTAAAGAAAAGTGTCCATTACATTACTTAAAAAGTTGCATATTCTTCTAAATCTACACATGAATAATGAAATGAGAAATTAGTAACGTGGTTTAACCTAAAAATTTTCATCATCATATCTTATGTACTATGGTCTATTCGACACAAATTTTACTGCCGGCAATCGAAAAAAGAATATGAACAAATTATCCAACCCTGACGACAATTTCCAGAGAACATGTTAACTTGCTTCATGGGCCGAACCCTCTCTCCTATCAACGCCGTTGGGCTTGGAAACATCCTTTTGGGACGAGTCCAAGTCCAATTGCAGCTCCTCTTTCCTTCTACTCCCTCTGAGAAGCCCATAAAATTTCTTGAACTCCTTCATCGTCGGAACGCTCTCTTTCCCCAACAATGCCCCAGAGTTTTGAATCTGATCGTTCGCCTCCTCCGAGCTTCTCTCCAGATTCAAAGCGCTCTCGCTCGACCTCCTTGGAATTCTGGTCTTCCCTTCCAACGCCGTGATGATCGATTTCAGCGCTCGCGTAGGCGAGCTCCGGTTCGAGATCATCAGCTCGCCAATCTCCGCATGGCTTAACCTCGCGCCGCCTTGGAATATCTCTTCTACTTGCGGGAACAGTTTGTGCTCTTTTAGCCCCAGGTAACTGTTCGCGAAACTCTTGAACGCCGGGAAATCGCACACCGGGAACTGCACGTGCACGTCGATCCTCCCCGGCCGTGTTGCCGCCGGATCGATCTTGTCTTTGGAGTTCATTGTGAATACCAGTACCCGCTCCTCGCCGCAGCAAGATACAATTCCGTCCATGAAGTTCAGTACTCCGGCGAGGCCCACTGCGGACGTTGATTTCTCCGTCAGGTACCGATCGAGATCCTCGATCACGATCATTGACCTCGCCGTGGTTTGAAGCAGAAGCAGCTTCAAGTCGGCGTCGTCGGAGACCTTGGAGAGATCGACGTCGTAGATGTCGAAACAGAGGGATTTGGCCATGGCGGCCACGAAGGTGGACTTTCCGGTGCCGGGGGCGCCGTACAGGAGATAGCTCCGCTTCCAGAGGCGGCCGAGTTTGTGATAATATTGTTTGGATTTCAAGAACGTCTCAAGATCGGCCTTGACTTTGTTCTTCACTTGGTCGTCCATGACGATGGTTTCGAAGCAGGCAGGGTGGCTGAAGGGGACGGATCTCCACCGTCCGTGGTCTATAGACGGACGGTCCAGATTCATGTGCAGTTTGATCTCTCTGTTCCTTTGTTGGATGTCATCGGCGACTGAGAGAATGTGTTGGAGATAAGGGCGGAGAATTCTGCGCTTATCCTTCTTCCGAAGCCTCAATTCGAGTTCCGGTGGAGAGCTGCGGCAGACCCAGGAGAGCCTGGCGCCAAGGAAGACGTCATGAACGGTCTGGTTAGGGTCTGTGTGGAGGAGGATGTCGTTGGACTTGGCGCCGGTGAACAGGTTGGTGAAATCGGAGTTTTCAAGGGAGGGAAGCGAGTTGAGGTAAGTTGAGATGTTGGCATAGAGTTGGTTTTGCTGGAGATTGTGGTTGAAGCGAGGGACCTTGAAGGACTGGTAGACATGGAAGCAGTCCACAAACGATCGGAGGGCGCGAAGGAGGATGTGGAAGACGGAGGTTGTGGACAGGAACCGGAGTACAAGGAAGAGGAAGATGGCGGCCGCGATGATACCAAACAACATAGGGATCATTTCTGTTGATGATGTTTGGTCGTAGTTGGTGATTAGCAGAATTGGGGAAGAGGGGTTGTTTTAACGGAAGAAGAAAGGGAATAGCGAGAGATGGGCATGGACATGGTCAAGGGCACGCATCAGGACCAGGAGAAGAAGAGCGTTGGGCTGGCTGCAAATGTATGACCGATGACTGTGGACGTATTGGCTTGCTCAGGACAACTCAAAGTAATTTATTCATCGCCAGAGTTATAGTGTTGAATTGAATAACTCTGTTTTGACTGCTAAATGGCTGAAAATATGGCTGCCATTTTGCGACTCATCTTTCTCCATGTTTCATAAACGCGGAAAACTGTGTTTTTCGTAGTCTGCCTTTTCCTGGCAGCCGCTCCGGTTGTCACTTGTAAATTTTAAAAATAAACCATATTCCGCACTCGGAACAATTGGTGCTTTTGCAATTGTTTAGATGAGGAGGAAGCATTTCAAACCACCCCGCGCTGCGGCATTGGGATCCGGTCCGACCTCATGGGGCGGATAAGTCAAACACAAGACTTTGGTATTTCGCTCTGAGGCCAAATGCCAAAATGGAGAGGACCCTGTCAATCATGTTCTACGCATTAAAACAATTTACATATTAATGCGTTTCAAGATTTAATGAGACGTTAGAAATATTGGTCTAGTTTATTTTTCAAGTATCGATAAATTAGATATTGGCCTACGTATAGAATTGTCCACGAATCTAACCATTTTTTAGTTATTTGCCTATGGTACGCATATCTTTTAAGGGAGGGATAGAGGCGGTTTTTGATGCCGTGGCTGAAGCTCCAAGTCATAAAGTTTATGGAAGTTTGGTAACACCAGCGGCAGATCCAACTCTTTTTTTTTTAAGAGGACTCGCATACATACATGAGTATTACATAAAATTTTTTGGTTGCTTACCTTTTTCTAAATTTTATGTTATATTTAACTTGTCCCGTGTTTGAAGAAAAAAGTAAGCAACAAAAAGAAAAAGTTCAATGCCAAGATAGAAAGAAATATGCAAGTTAAGGGGTCAAATATAATTTTTTCTTAATAAAAGATTAATTGTATACAGAAGACAATGACTCATTTTTATATTTCATATTTTCTGATGTAAAAGAGACCATTTTCTTTTATTCAAATAAATTTTATTAATTTTAGGGGATCTGATAAAAAATCAAATTGGCTCCAATTATTATATAGAACTTGTCAATAGTTTTTTGGAAAAAAGGGTACATGCACCTCCAAAAAATCATATGCATGGAAAAATGCAAACATGCTAAAAAAGAGTATAATGGCTAATCGCTAAAGGATAATGGCTAATGGCTAAAAGTTGTTTTGGTTGTTATTCTAGTATCAAAAAAGCTAACATGTCTCTTTCCTTAATTAATAATATATCTTCCTCTGTAAATTTATACGATACTTCTGAATATTAAAAAAAATTGTGTTCTACTAGTTTTTTAGCTACTAATTAAGCTACACTTATAAGATTAGTCATGTTGTTCAAGTTTTCAAATACATCTTTCTCTCTCTCTATATATATATAAGGACTTGACCAAATTCATGATCCGCCATTATAATTGACTGATCAGTTTATGTCCAACCACCGTGGACCTCTTTAGGAATCAAGAGCCGGTTCAGATTGATCCGTCCGGGCTTATATTTTTCCATATTGTGTGCTTGCTGATCAAGTGAGAACTTTATTTTTTTTATGTATTCCTTTATGCCTCATCAAAGCCATAAAAAGGGTAACTTTATGCTATTGCTTTTTTTTTGTTTTATATTTGCCAAATTTTCTGATGATACATGTTATTCATCTGGGCATCCAATCGATTGTGATCAGTTTTTTCAAGTAAGTTAGGTTAGAAAGCTAGAATATCCAATGCGTGCGCATCTTTGGTTAGTGTGGGCCGCACATTAGCTAAGACAAACGCTTGATTACTTCAGTTGCTTATAGCCTTTTGAAAAAGTAACAAATATACCACTTAAAATTATTCTGTAGGCCAATTGACCTGCTCTTCTTCTTTTTCGTTTTTTTTTATAGCCTTATTTTCTCCTTTTTTTTTGCTTTTTTACTTTAGTTTCATTGTTTTTATTTTTTATTTTATTTTTTTTACTTTAGTTTCATTTTTTTTTTTTCTTTTATTTTTCTGTATTCTTCCTTTTCTTTAAAAAAAACATTTAATTGAGAAAAAAACAAACAGTTAATAATAAAAGAACATAAACAAAAGCACATATAGGAACTGAAAAAAATAAATTTATAAAAAAACAAACAACAATGCATAAAAGAACATGTAAAAACAAAAAACAAAAAAACATACAGAAACTGAAAAAGAATAAAATTTATAAGAAAACAAACAACAATGCATAAAAAATATATAGGGAATGAAAAAAGAACATAAATGAAAGAGCATGAAAACCGATGGTGTAAGAACAAATAAAACAATATTAGACGCACTCTTTTACAACAAGTATATACTCTTTTTAAATTATGCATATATCTTTTAAATTGTGTATATATTTTTTTTTTAACAGTTGGAGGTATGTTGGATAAATAGTAAACAATAATCAAATGGGCTCAAAAACATGTAAGAACTTTAAAAAAAAATAATAATAATACATAAAAAGAACACACAAGTCCTTAAAAAAACATATCCATTTAAAATGATACATTCAAACTGATAAAGAACACATGTACATACCAGGTTCAAACAAAATTTACTTTTTCTAATTATCAGTTAGAACAGATGAGGGGAAAAAATCTGACCTTTAGTTGCATTATTAGCCAATTTATTTTAATTTAAGTCAACTGATTTATTTTTATTTTTATATATTTTTTACCTGGAATCAATTTTATTTTAGAACCAATATTATGTAGATTTAATAATCCATTTGAAAGTAAATTTTCATGATATTTTTAAATTTTTATGAACTTTTCTTTTTTAATAACTTAAAATAGAAAAATTCATAAAACTTTAATAAAATTACAAAAATTATATTTTAAATAAATTTTTATAGCTACATAATATTAGCTTTTAATTAAAATTAGTTAAAAGTAAAAAAGATGTAAAAATAAAAATAAATCTTTTACAAAATTGTAAAAAATTCAAAAATTTTGAGCACCATTAAGCAATATTTTATTACGGCATATATCCTGAAATAAAATTATCAAATATCATGCTGAATGGAGCCGAAGATCTAAATTTGGCGTTTATGAATAGTGTTTATGAAAAACAAGGAGAAGAAGACGAAGAAGAAGAATTATTACAACATTTTCAGCAGAAAATCATGATCTCACAGGAAAAGAAAATGGCAAGAAGGTGGTCACCGACAGCCCAACTCGGCTCTCCCTTCACCACTGACGGATTTATTTGCGCAAAGCTTCTGCAGATCAATATACCCGATTATTGTATCCTCAAAAACTGCATCATCCAGCTGAGCTTCCTGAAAAGTCGAACCAGATAAAACGGTGTTCTTAAACACAGCTCCTTGAAGGTTGGCCTTCTCGAAGTTCACTCGGTCAAGAACAGCGTTTGAGAAATTTACACCTGCACATATATAGGTAGCTCTTCATGTTCTAGTACATAGTTTTCGGCCATTAAGGCTCCTGAAACATGCATGCTTCCATGGTCACTTTCCAGGAAACAACAAACGTGTCTTTGCATTATTTAGAAGGTTAGGAAGGCGATTTTAGTCTCAACTCCAATTTAACTTCTCTAGCTAGTCTTAATATAATGGGGCATTTCCACAATGGTATAGATCTCCCGAAATGAACATTAGCATTCTAGTACGAACCAAGTGGATAATACAGAACCTGAACTTCAGGAAGAAGGAGGAGAAATTACCTTTAAAGCTAGCCCCCACAGCATATGCCTTTGACATGATAACTTCAGACATGTCAGCACCATCAAACTTGGCGTCCGACATGAGAGCTGCTGCAAGAGACTTCCCCTTCAAGTTGGACTGATCATTTGTGTAATCGCAGAATCGGAGATCGATTGGCTTATCATACACACCGTTTGCCTGACCGATTGTGTTGCCAACAAATGCGCGCTCGCACCTGTTAGGCTCAGTTGACAATGGCGGTAGCCTCTGCTAATAAACAAACATATTGGGATAAGCAATCACCACTGAATATATATGCTGATTCGCTATGAAAGATTTGACAACACAAGAAAGAGGGGTTCTCCCAAATTCCTCAGATAAGCACTGATGGGGATTCAGTTCAGAGATAAGAAATCTGTACTGACCAGACAAACAACACAAGAAAGAGTTCATTTGCAAAAATGCAGGCATTGTTCATGATTTCCATGGAAAAGCAATACTATTAAACAGTTAAATGGGGGAAATTTTATAACCCCAGGAAACAAAAACAAAAAAAAAAAAAAAGGGATCTTGCTGACGAACTCTAACCTGATTCTTGCTGACGAACTCTAACCTGATTAGCAGCAGGTACAGGGGTGACAGCTGAAACAGCCCAAAAAGCTAAACACCCGCAAGCTGCACCAGCAATTCCTTTGAGAAGTGATGGCTTTTCCTCAGAATTGCTGACACCTCCGCTACCTGATTGAAGCGTGGAATTGAAGCACAAGGGTTTTAACAAAATTTTACTCCATTTCAGATTCAAAAAAGAGCTAAAATCATTACAATTTAATGAGTAAGCATGAGGTCAAGTTTTCGGAAAATGGGCTTGTGTTTCTGGACTGATCCTAATCGGAAAAGAATCGAGTCATACCAGAGGAACAACAGATTTTGGAGGGAGACCGGAGTTCGTGGAGGTTCCAACGACGGTGCTTGGGCGGAGAAGATCGAAAGGTTAAAGGGTTTTGCTGAAGCTGAGTTGAAATGGCAGCCATTGTTACTGACCTCGCACTCTGTCTCCGTGTCTGGTTTTGAACGTTTATCCACCGATGGTTCTAGCTTATGCGCAGTCATACATCTTTCTAACATTTGGTCTTTATGCGCAACTCTGCCACTAGACATGGATATGACTGACGTATTTGATGTCAAAGTTTCAATTCGTGCACTCTCGCCATTGAGCTTTTATTTTTCTTCATCCCATTAAAGGTTTTTCAAACCCATTTGTCTCTCAAACTTTCTCCATTGCGCCTGGTAGGCCATAACCGACTGAATTGGAAGTTCTCCAAAATTTTCTATCAAAAGCATATTTTTTCAATGACTAAGAACTTTTTTTTTTTGTAGTCAAGACTGAAAACTTGGGAAAAAGAGTAGTGCATCATAGTGTATCACATAAACATATAGCCCTTTTTTCTTTAAAAAGAAATTATTATAAATTTTGTAGCATATAAGTCCATTATACACTTTGCATTATAATTCGCTGATCTTTCGCACTCCACCCTTCCTAGGGTAGCTTCTCTTTCGACCCACCAACCCTAGGTCATTCGCACCCCGCCATCCCTAGCCCACTTCTCTCTAGTTTTGCCCAGTGTCCTATCTTTGTCTTGATTGAAGTTAGCAGCGTCGTCCTACCTCACACCTGCTTCTAGATGTCAAGTAAAAAAAAAAAAGAGATAAGGATGCACAGATGCCAAAGATAGAGAGAGAAAGAGCTGGAGAGTTATTTGTTTGTTGCCAATTGAAAAGAGTAGGAGACAATGTAGCGAAGAAAATTGGCAATGGCAGTGGGGCTTGAACCTACCCAACTTGGCCTTAACCCATTTTTTAAGGTTAGGATTGGTTTGGGTTGAATGTCTAATTCAGTTTGGGTTCGGGTCATGAAATTGCAGTTGTGATTGGGTGAAACAATTTTGGGTTTTGATTCGAGCCAGATCTGATGACCCATACTTTCAGCCCTACTTTTCCATAATTTACTTTTTTTTCCTAGATAGTTTCCTAGGTTGGATCGGTACTGTTCATTTTTGGGCTAACAATGGTATGCTGTAGATCTACAATGATGTGAACTCTGTTTTAGTATATTGTGGTAATTTTAGCTCAAAATTTTTTTAGTCCAAAAACCTCAACCCAAAGACTTGCCCAAAGGTCATTGAAAAAAACAAATCACAGGTCAAACCAGTTGGCTAAACTAGCCTACAACTAGCCAACCAGGACACTTAGGCCTAAATGTGTGGTTGGTCCCTCAACTTTGCAAACTCGCATGAGTTAGTCACTTAACTTTGATTCATAATGGCTTAATCCTCCAACTTTGATAAACTTTGTGACTTAGCCTTTAAAATTTGATAATCTATGTGAATTAGTCCACACGTTGATGGAAAACTCGCACGTGCTGTCATGTTACAATGATGACGTTTGTGAGCAAAGCAATGTTGGGATTGGAACCAAAAGCTAGATGTTGCCAATGACAAAAAGGGATGAGAGGCAGATGATGTTTGGCCCTTGATAATTGTAATCCATGAATCGCCTGTGGAAATCGACAATGCAATGATGGCCTATGGAAACCGACGAGGTGAGGATGGCTTGAGGTAATTGTAATTCGTGTCGCAAGCAAATCACACCCAAATCAATTTATGACAACAAACAACGAGCCAAGGATGGCCTGATGAAATTGATAGTGCGGAAGACTACAATGAACAGATGAAAAAGGGTGGATCTAGTGATGGCATGGGAAATAGTGGATTCAATGGTAAAGGTTGATTCAATGGCAGATTTGTTGGCAAGGATTGATTCGACAGCTTCAATTTCTGATAGCAAGCGACGAAGCGAGCATGGCTGATGAAATTGATGGTGCAGAAGACTACATCAAACTAATGAAAAGGGTGGATTTGGTGACAGCGCGGGAAGCAGTGGATTCTATGGCAAAGGTTGATTTGGTGGCGATGGCTTCAATGGTGATGGGTGGATTCGACTGTGGCAGCACAGGAAGCAGCAGATTGGACGACTAGGAAGTAGATTCGATGGCGAATTGTCAGTTTCGGCATTAGATCATTTTTAGATTGGATCTAGGTTTTGGTTTAAGGAAGGGAAACCGATGACTTGCAGTGGAGAAAGGCCAACAAAACAAACGTCGTCTGCCTTTCCATCCAATCAGGGACTAACTCACTATATTTTGCAAAGTTGAAGGACTAAGTCACACTGAGTTAAGGGTGAAAAGGGGCCAGGTTTCTTCCGGGTAGCTCTAGCTCGAGCTCGAGTTAAGGCTTTTCGAGTCAGGCTTAATCGAGCTCGAGCTCGAGCTCGAGCTAGATCCTGAAAATAAGCTTGAATCCCAATCGAGCTCGAGCTCGAGCCAGAATGAACTCGGGCCTATATAATAACGGGCCTCTTTAGTATAGGAAAATAAACATGGGCTCAGTAATATAGTTTCAATTTGGGATAAAAATTTCCAGATCTCTGCCGCTTGAACCTCGAAGCCCCTTCATTTCCGTGTTTTCCCCGCCAGTGTCAAGAACGCTAGATTCACCGTCCCGCCTCCTCCCTCCACAATGACACCAAAGATGTTCTCAACACTGCCATCTCTCTCCTTTGCGGTGTCGATTGCGGAGGTCTCATCGCCGATTCAACGATTGTGATTCTTTCAGACGATTAGCGCCATCTTTCTCCTCTCTTTCGGACTATCACGATTCTTTGCTGGCCAATTCAATGGTCGTGATCCTTTGCCGGCCATCTTTTGAAAAAGGTAGATAAGTTCAAATTTCTATTTACGGGGTACTTTGTCCCGTTCTTTCAACCCTTGCTTGTTGTGTTCAAATGGGTTGTTTTTATTTCTTTGGGCTAGCTGGGTGACCGTAGATGAGTCAATCCTGAGAAAATGCAATGGATTCGAATGAAGCAGATCTTGTTGCTTGTCTTGAGGAAGAAGATGACTTATTTGTGAAATTTACAAATTCAGGGCAAAGCAGCAAAGTTTTAAAAAGTTCAGGATAGGATATATCATTTTCCTTTCTTTGGTTATGTATGTTGGAAATTACAAATTTAGTCCTTATTTTCATCTAAAGTTATAATTATGGTATTAAAGATTTATATGTGTCGTTCAAGCTTGGTGAGCCTTTGAGCCAAACTCGGGCATGAAAAATTAGGCTCGAGTAATTCGAGCTCGAACCCCAAGTAGTATTGAATAGTAAATTAGGCTTGAACTCGGCCCGACCCATTTTCACCCTACACTAAGTCATTCATAAAGGACTAACTCACTTGAGTTAACAAAGTTAAAGGACCAAATGCGCATTTTGGCCAAAAGTAATATATAGTACTCCCTCCACCTCATATTATTTACACTATTCACTTTTCCGCAATTAATCCATAATTTTTTATTTTCAACACTTTAGTATATAAATGAAAAAATTTTATATAAGAATGATAAATCAAGACATATAGTTTCTAAATATATTTTTTTAAAATTTTTTCTAATAAATACTAATATAAATAAATTCAAGTCAAACTATATGAAAAAGTTAAATGATGCAAATAATATGGGATGAAGGTAGTATATGTTATGAACTACGATTTAAAAACCATGTTTTGTATAATTAGCTACTAGCTACGGAGAAGATTACAATTTCATTCCACAATATAACCAAGGCATGAGTATTCTAAATACTTGTTATGTACAATACTAAATACTCCCCCATTTACGGAATCTTTGTCGTTTTTTCAATTTTGTATAAAATGTTATGAATGTTGGGATGCATAAGTATATTATTTATTTATTTTTCCAAAATTTCCCTTGATAAATAATATAGTTATTTTTGAATTATTCTAAAAATTTTAGATAAAATGTCACTAATGTTAAATAAAAAGTCCAAAACTATGACTAATTATGCACGTTGTTAAAGGACGTCTTGATCAACTCAAAAATTTAAATTTAGTTCAAGTTTACACATTTCTTCTCTCCCGTTTCTAAACATCTTCATAGATATAAGCTACTTAAATGTGAAGGGCAAAATTTGAAGGGGAGAAAAGGGTGAAGGGCAAAATTTGAAAGAAGTTAAAAAATTGACAAAACATTTTGAATGGATGGAGTAGGCTGCTTTTTTTATTTTGATCGAATGGAGTAGGCTCCTTCTATCATTTATTACGAGTGTTAATTCGATTAGTTTTAAAATAAAACTAGAATTTCTTAAAAGGCCTAAATTCATAATTCACCCCAAACTTTTTTCAGTTGAACAATTAACCCCTTCAATTATGATTAGGGCAACTCAGTCCCAAAACTTTGTAAATTGGGACAAGTAGCTCTCTCTGTTGATGGAAAATTATCAGGAGCAATCATGTGCTAGAATTCCGTTAACAAAATGTCCTTTGTAATTTTTCATGGACTTAAATGATAATAACATTGAAAAGGTAGGCCGAATTTGGCAATCAACCAACCCCTAACTTATCCCAGCCAACGCTCATCTTATTCATGTGCCTCTCTTCTTCCTTGGAGATAGTCAAGGGTTGGTTAATTGCCAAGTTTGGCCTCTCTATTAAATTTTATTGCCATTTAAGTCCTTGAGAAACTAAAAAGAATATTTCCCTGATAGAATTCTAGCACGTCATGCCAAGTGATAACTTTTCATTGGCAAAGGGGGCTATGTGTCCCAATTTACATGATTTGGTGGCTAAGTTATCCCAAGTCATAGTTGAAAGGGTTAAGTGTCCGAGTGAACAAACTTTGGGGCGAATTATGGATTTAGACCATTCTTAAAATAGCGAAGTTTGATTTGTTTCTTACATAAAACATCACATGACGTAGATGTGGGAGGCCAAGAGGGGAAGTAATCCTGCTAACAACCATACGCTTTAACCATTAAGTCAAAACTCAGGTTATCATTTATTTCTTGAGTAGGTATTGTTGCGCCCTAGATTAATTCTAGCCAAGAGCTTCCAATTTTCTTAGTTTTACAAAGAAAGACCTAAGGTTTTTAAGCATACAATTGAACAGTAATTTCAACATGACAACAATTCATGGCTCTGTACCAAAATGACCAGGTAATATAATATTTATCATGGATGAAAGCATAGTTTATGAACACATATAATTTGAATAATTTCACACATACATAATTTTTTGAATTGAAATACAGATTTACAGATAACTAGTGAAAACTAGTTTACCACACAATAATGAAGAATAATGGGATAATTACAAATTTGATTTGTTGAAGAAGAAGAAGACTGAACTTCAACAAGATCAAAACCACTCCAGTACAGGTATGAGCACGCAACTTAAACACTAAGCAATAAAATACAAACTCTTGTGGAAATAAAGACATCCAACACATAGACTAAGAGAGAGATAGTTTTGTTTTCGGATGCCTAAACTCTGGAGGAAAGCCTTCTTAAATAGGTAGAGCTGTTGGGCCTTAGAGACAAGGCTCGCTAGTCTTCTTCAATCAAGAAGCGAAGGAATATAGGACCACCAAAATTAGTGGCCAAATGGTGCTCCATTATGATGGTGGAAGCAACTAATTTGGGCGGCTGACAGGTCTTTGTCTGCTTTTTCATTCTTGTTGATTGCTGTTGACACTTAGCTCTAAATTTGCAGGAATCAAGGCTCCTCATCAGAGATGCTTTTACTAGGTCCTTGTTAAGTCACTTTGTCAGATAAGGATCTAATGCACTCTTGTCATTTCTAAATCAATTGTTTCTGGGCAGATTTCAAGATTTTTTCTTTCATTACAAAGATGGATATTTGACTATCTCTAAACTATCCTCATTGATCGAATTGATTCAACGACATTCAAGAAGTCCTTCACTACTAGAAAAAGGGCATTTAGCAACAGCTAAATTAGCAACGATTAAAAACAGTCGCTAATTAGAGACAGCAAGCCGTCACTAAATTTTCGATGAAAGTTTAGCGAATACTGCTTGTTGCAAAATATTAGCGACGACTTATCTTCACTAATTTAGCGATGGCTAATATTAGTAACTGCTAAGCGTCGTTAAATTAGCAATGACAAGTTATTGCTACTATTAGCGATAATAATTAGTGACGGCTTGCAACTGCTAGCCGTCGCTAAACTTAGTGATGAATTGCCCTCATTAATGCCAAAAAATAGTGGCAACTAGCCCTCGCTAGGTTGTCGAAGACTAGTGTTGGTTGGTTGTCACTAGCTTTTGATGCTAATTCTCTCCCATTTTCATTTCATTTTTTTTAAGAATGATTAATTCTAATTGATTTTGGTTTCTTTTTTTATTGAGATGTGTGGATCGATGGATCTATGTCTATAAAAAAAAAGTTACAATTAGTATAAAATTTTGTTTTATGGTTAAAAGATTCATTATCTTAGTTATTTTTTGAAAAATTAATGAACAAATTTTAGAGAAGGTTGTTCGTCACTAAGGTTTAACGACAGTTAGCTATCGCTAATGTAGCGAAGGTTAGTAGTCACTAAATATTAGCGAAGGCTATTCGTCACTAATGTTTAGTGATGGCTTAATGTAGTGAACTTGCCCTCACTAATTTAGTAAAAGTTAGCTGTCGCTAAGTTTACCGACGGTTTGTCATCATTAATTTAGTAATGATTAACCGTCTTTAAATTTAGTGACGGTTAACGCTCGCTAATTTAGTTAAGGTTAACCGTCACAAATTTTAGTAATGAGTTTTCCTCACTAAAATTTCAAAAATTAGAATTTTATTGTTAAGTAATTTATTCATCTTAGTTATTTTTCTAAACAATAAAAAATAGAAGCTTGAATTTTTGAAATTTCAACTAATTTATTTGCCAGACCTTAGGGATATTTTTTTGTTGATCAATATTAGTCATTTGCATATAAGGAAAGACCTTAAATAGTTCATGACAAATATTTTACCTTTTTTATGAAAAAAATGAATAAAATAGATGTTTTAGCCACAGTTAATCGTTACTAAATTATTGTCAAATGCAGCGACGGCTTGCAGTTACAAATTAACTGTAGCCTTGCGACAGTCGGCTATCGCTAGTTCAAAAACTTCCCCGTGTTCTCCCGATGAGCTGCTCAAAAATTTTAATGACTTCAAAGCCTCCATCGCATCGCGTTTATCGTCACTTCCTCTCTGACGAACTCCTTCAATTCCTCAGTGAAATCCCTAATTTCTTCTCTGCCCTTCGCCGGAGGCCTACTCGCAATCGGGTCCCTTCCTCGCCATGGCCGGCTCCCCAGCCGCCCCCTAGCGTCCACCAGAGTCTGGCTCAGCTTCAACAAAATCCCTCCGCTTCGCTCCTGCTCTGACGCAATGGCCATGAACGACGACGACGCCGACCTGCAGAAGAACGACACCATCTGCCTTAGTTCGAAGGTGGGCATCAGAGTAGGTATCAAACTTGTTTTGTCTGTTCTTTTTCTCTCAGACGGACTTTGGGTCAATGAAGGCCAGAAAACAAAATTCAGGTGATTTCTTTGATCTCTTACGCAAATCATGTGATTTTGTATTATCGTATTCTTTTCTTGCTGGAATCAATTAAAGCACTTTGTCATATTTAATTGCTTTGTGAATTTTCTATTAGAATTAGGCTGGAAATCTCATGACTATTTTTCTATTAATTGTTTCCCAAAGGATGGCCACCAGCTATTTGATAAAATGTCTGATAGAAGTATATATTTTAGTTAAGATAATCGGACTCTATTAACTCAATTTTCACGATTGAAATGTATATTTTATAAGCACATTTACTTGAAGAAAAGTTTAGTAGAGGAGCTGGCCACGCAACTGGTATGAATCTAGTACCTTTTGCGTTGTTGGAGTTTTAATTTCAGTTGTAAGGGTTTTATATCTGTGCCACCTATGTTAAACTTCAGACTCATACAATCAGATCTCTCTCTGGTGACCTAGATTTGCTGGCAAATGCTATTGTTTTGTATTGACTGTAGCTTTTGAGCTTGAGTTTATATTACTTGTTGCTGAAGATATAGTATCCTTGTCTGTATTGGAATTGTTCTATATTTTTTGGGCTTAGGGACTATTTGGCTTCATATTTTTTATGGTTTACGCCATGGAGCTAGTAGTGTTTACATTACTTTAACAGGGTCTGTTCTATGGCCATTTCTGCCAGCTTTTGCTTATGTAATCAGACTTTTGGTCATATGATATGTCTTGCATCTAATCGAATGCCCATCCATATATGAGTTGATGCCTTGCCGAGATTTTAATTGCCAACATATTCCATGTTTGGAGATCTGGAAGGAGAAGCAAGGTTCCGATGGACAAACTCGAGCTATTCTAGAAAATCTTGATTTATTTGTTAACAAGTGAATAGCATCTCTCTTTTTGTGGTCTTTGATCTGGATCTCAATACTTGCTGTACTGAAACATAATACCTTTCTTTAAAATGACAGCCTACATATGTATGTGTTGATGGAGATGGAACAATCCCAGTTGAGTCAGCAAAGGTTTGTCAAAGCTTATTGATTATGATGCTTTTGTCCAGTGAAAATGTTGGTGACTTTGCTAATGTTCTATAGTTTATTGCTAAACTTATGAATTTAGCTTAGGACTAAACAAAATATCTGCTGACATCTATCTGAGAAAAAAAAAAATAAAAAGATGTGCTGACTTCTCAAAAGAGCTTAACCGTGAACCTAACTTTGTTGCTGTTAAAGCATACACTTAATATCTGAAGTGTTGTGTGATTTGCATAAATTTCTTAACATGTCAGTGACCTTTTTTACGTTAAGTCTCCAATGCATGTAGTTATAAAAGCTGTATCAGTAAGTCATGAGAAACAATAGTTTGGGTTCATCTTGTCTACACTGTTTGTGTGGAATATGATCACTTGGAAACTGCTGTTTGAAGTTTATGGAATTAACACCTATGAAGAATTCTTGTTAGGCTTTTTTTTGTGGGCTCATTCTATGGTAATATAACTTATAAGTACTCATCTTTGTAAGAAGCAAGTGGGGGCGATTGTGAGATGATGGGACAACATAATGGGAAGATTGGTTTATCTGAACTTTTCTCTCTCCTGTGATGCACCTGTTGGTGTGAGATGTAGTTTTTTTATGTGTGCTTAGATCCCACATCCTTCATGTATTTACTGTCTTTTTTCATTGGGTTTCCTCGGTTTTGACCTTTTTGCAGCTGCCTTAATGGCAACAAAATATGGAGTGCACTGAAGAGACATCGTGAACTACTTATAATGAGCTGCTGGCTATGATTTAGTCTTCTGTTGTGTAAAAGACATCCAATAGATGTTATGTACTCTTAGCATATATAATAAAAACAGATCATTGTTACAATGTGCGAGCTTTTTTTCAAGTGTATATATGATTTTTCGTATCTTTTGTACGACTTGATTGTTAAATGATATTTTCGATTTACTTTATATTCGTGGAAATGTACTATTTGCCTCTATTTTATAATTTTTGAATTGTAGGAAACAGAACAACATGTTGTGTGTTTGTGTGTGAAAAAATAATTTAGTAACGACTTGCCGTTGTTAAAAATGGCTATTGATTGGTAAAGGCCAACCATCACTAACTAATGTTAGTCATGAGTCACTAACTAGCGATGGCTATTCGTCACAAAAGTTAGCGACAACCACTCGTTACTAATTTAGTGACAGCTAACTGTCACTACATAACAACCTATATCCGTGTCTAACTCTCCGGCAACTCACCGGTACCGATAAATAAGTGACTGTCAATTTTGCGACAGTTCGAAGTCTCTAATTTGCAACAGCAGTCGTCACAAAAAAATTAGTAGCAAGAAAATTAGAAATGGAGCTGTCACTAAATCCAAAACAGCGATAATCAGTCATCGCTAAATCGATTTTTTCTAATAGTACTTGCGGGGTTTTCTTCTTCATCAATTATATTAATTTTATCAAATCTGATATTCTCAGGCAAATATTGGTTAAGGATACATTTTTCTCACAATTTTGTTTCCCAAATTCATTTTAGGCAATGGGTAAAGTGGATACCATAATCCACTTCTTGTTTCTCATAATGCCATTGGAGTATTCAAGGAATATGGTTCATAACCACAAAAAAGAAGTCTGCGAATGACACATTTTGATTTTTCTAGAGAAATTGTTCTTAGAACATACAGAATCCTTCAAAGGACTTCATAACTTGTTCTAAAAAGAGTCTTGAACAAACCCTTTCCAAAGTACCAGTTATAAAATTTTCTTTGCTTAGTCTTGAATAAAATCATCCATGATTGCTGATTATCTCTATTTTGAATATGGAATACTTCATCCCAAGCCTTGATATAATCCCAATATGAGAATAACATATTCTCATATTTTTCTCTGGTCAAGATTCTCCTTCTTCTAGATAGAACTCCCTATTATTTAAATATCCAAACTTTTAGTATTTTAAATAAAGAAATTTCAATCTCTGAAATATATTTTTTTGAAGGTTCCTCATCACCACTTTTAGGATCAATTGTGATATTAATTCTTCTGGGTTTATGTTCTATTTCAACAGAACCAGTTTCTTGAATTATTAATTCAAAGAATGGAGTTTACTTGAGTGACTGGAATTGCTACCGAGGATTCTAGTGTTCAAGCTAATATTTTTCCGTTAGTTCTATGACTGAAAGATGCTTAAAATCTTTATCTTCTGGAGATATTAAACATTTCCTTTCTATTTCTTAGAATATAGTTGATATACCCAACCTGTGCATGAAAATTTCTTGAGGCTTTGAGAGACTTAAAGAAATGTTCTTCTGTTTGGATTTTTTCGGAATTTCTTTAGAAATTCCTGTATGTTCTTCTTTCTTTGGAAGGCAATGACTCATTATTGCCAAGCCAAAAATCTCTTTTCTTGAAGGGTTCTCCCTCAAATTTTATCTTTTTCTAAATTAATTCTTGGGAGGTATTTCCTTTTTCAGGATTTTTTAGATGGACTTGGTGCTGAGCTAAAAGAGCTCTAGTTAATTCTGCATCCATCTCCAGACAACTTTCAATTTCTATCATATCTTCCTTAGATTTTTTACAGAGAATAACATTGTTTTTCTGGTTCAAATTATTTGTCATCTTCTTCCCTTGCAAAAATTCTATAGTCAAGAAATCAGATAAAGAGCTTGTTTCCCCTGTAATATATTCAATATCAAAATTGAAAACAGATAAAATGGCTTGTCAACGAGCAAAAATTTGCTTAGAAGCCAAATTTTTAACATCTTTAAGCAAAACAACTTTAGCTGCTTTACAATCAACTTTGATTTAGAATTTCTTGTTGAGGAGATCTTTCTCAAATTTTGTGGCACAAAGCACAATTGCCAAAATTTCTTTCTTAATAGTGGTATAATTCTTTTGGGCATGATTCCAAACCCTTGAAGTAAATTTTATCAATTATTCTTTATTATTAATTTTCTGTTTTAGTATTCCACCATATCCAATGTCACTAGTATCTATTTCAACAATTTTAAGGGCATCTGAATTAGGAATATTAACACAAGAGATTTCATTTATTCTTCTTTTAACTACCTAAACAAGTTTAGTTTGTTCTAGGCTCTAGTCAAGAGGATTTTTTTTTTTTAGCCTATCAAATAGGGGTATACAATCCTTGGCAAGATCATTATAAAAATCTGCTACATAGTTTAGACTTTCTAAAAATCTTTGTAATTATTTCTTGTCCTTAATCTCATCAAAAAACTTATTAGCAAAACTTATTGATCTATCAATAGATTTAATTGTTTCTTTATGGATTATATGGCTCAAAAATCTAATTTTAGTTTGGAACAATTCAATCTTTTTTGCCAATCCTACTAATCCTGCATCTTCTACTATTTTTATAAATTAGTTTGAGTGCTTCCAATGTTGATCAATTGATTGGGAAAACACAAGAACATCATCAACGTAAACAATAGTAAAAGAATTATAATGATTGAAAATTTCATTTATAATTTTCTGGAATTTTGATGGGGTATTCTTTCACCCAAAAGGTATGACATTCGACTCATAGTGGCCAAATGGGACATTAAAACTTGTTTTATATTTATCTTCTTCGGCAATTTCAATTTGCCAGTATCCTGACTTCATATCGAATTTTGAGAATATCATAGCATTATGAAGTTTAGATAACAAATCTTTATTGTTAGGTATTGGATACTTAATCAATCTAAGAGCTTTATTAAGAGGCTTATAGTTAATTACCAATCTTGGTACTCCTCTTTCAATTTCTGAATTCTGAATTCTTAATAACATAGAAAGCAGAACAACTCCAAGGTGAAAAACTAATTCTAATTAGTTTTTTATTCAACAAGTCTTGAATTTATTCTCTGTAATGGGTCATTAATTATTCATTCATTTAGATTGCTTTAGACCTTATAGGAATAGTTTTCTCATTAAAATCTGGTTCATAAGGAAGATTCACAATGTGTTTCTTTTTTTGCCAAAAAGCATTGGGAATATCAGCACAAACTTTATTGGTTAAAAATCTTTTAAAGTGATCTATTTTTTCTTTTAATTCTTGATTTTCCAAATTTTCTTTGATACTTTTATGTTTTACTTCTTCTTGTAACCACATAAGAATATTCTATTTTCTTCCTAAATCTATACTAAGTTCTTTTAGTAATGATCATTTATGTAGTTCAGCAAATTCAAAAGCACTTTTTTTTCCAAATTTCTTGGTAGATATTTCATTCACACTTACTTTAAAAGGCATGATTGCAGCCAGGAATAGGGTTCCTAGAGTTACTTCTTGGTTCATATTTAAAATTATAAAATGTTGTTTAATACAGATATCTTCAATGTATATATGAACATTTGTCAGTTTAAACCTTATTGACATGGTTTCTTTGTTAGCAGTAGTAATAGACTCAAAGGATTTATCAAGATATTAATAAGCAACAATTCCTTCTTTAATACAGTCTATACCAGCTTCTTAATCTACTAAGACCATTGCCATTAATTTGAATTGCTTCTCTATTTACAAAGTCATTTTATGGGTAAATCTCTGATTTGGCATAGAATAAACTTCATTAATTTATAAAGGTTTTTCTTAGCGATATTCTATTTCTAAATCTTTATTTTCTTGGCTATCTTCTTGAATATTTTTTCCTCTTTCTTTCTATTTTTACTTAAACCTAATTTTTTTCATATCTTCCATAACTAATTCATCTTCTAGAAGATTTTGAGAGTATTCTTCAAAATTTGGAAGTTCTAAAATCTAAAATCTATTTTAGAGAGATTTTATTTCTACCTTTATTTCTAAAATTTCTCATTTCAATTCTGCTATTGTAGATTCATTTTGAGTCTTCTGTGCCTTATCTATTTTCTTAACGATTTCATTTAAACTATAGATAGGAGACTTTGTTAGTTCTTGTATATCAACCTTTTTTTTGTTAAATTTCTTCTACCTTTGTCTGCTTGGTTTTCTTGCTGACCAACTTTATCAAGATACTTAAAAAAATTTCTTTTCTTAATTCTATATCATCAATTTGTTTACCAATTTATAGGATTCTTTCATCTTCTTCAGTAATGGCATTGACCTGAATTACATTTAATTGTAGACTTTTAAATGCATTTTGTAACTGACAAGAATCATAGCTACAATTTGAACCACAACTTCCTGACTCAGATTCTAAACTATTAGAAAGAAAATTTTCATTTATTTCTTAAGAACTTTTAGAAGTTATTTCCTCTTGGACCTCTTTAGGTTTACTATCACCATTCAACAAGATTTGCATTAAACTCTTTTTTAAACCTTCATCTATTACTAAAACGTTTATTTTTTGTCTTGTTTTACACTTATTGGCAAAATGTCCTAGTTTTCCACATTTCCAACAGACTATTTGATCCTCTCTAGATTTTTTCTTTCTAAACCTTTTAGAAGATCCTAGTTTGTCTTCTGATATTTCAAACTTTCTTCTTTTATATTTTCTATATGATTTATGCTTATTTTATTTTCTAGGCTCATATTCAGAATATGACCTTGGAATATCACAACCAAATTTAGAGCAAAATCTAACTATTTCTTTCTTTCTTGCTAATATTTCTCTTTTCATATGTTTTTGTCACTTCATTTCATGACACATTTTTAAACCAACTTCCTTAATTTCTGCAATAATTTGGCCATATGTTTAATTTTCTAAATTAGGATGACCTTAGTTTTTCTCCTTGATATGATCCACGACTAATTGACCAAAGTGTTTAGGTAATCCCTAAATGAATTTTTTCTTTCCAAATAAAGGATTGTGGCAACGTCGGGTTTTCTGGAGTCGCCACCAATCTGTTTACTTAGGTCGATTGGACACCTTAAAATTGGTCTGCGAGAGTTCGGGGATCGGGAGTACGGTTACGCTAAAACAATATTGTTATAGCGCCCAAAATTGGCACCTTAGTTGATTTTAATTTTGTTTTACTTTGCTTTTAAAAAAATTTCAGTTAATTTAGATATTTTAACTGAATTAGTCGAAAATGTGGATTTTGGTAATTAATTCGGATGAAATTTTATACTTCCGAACCATGGACTCTGCCGAGTCATTTGGACACGGAAGATTTTTGATTCCGAACCATGGACTCTGCCGAGTCATTTGGACACGGAATTTGGTGAAATTTTAAACAATTTTATCCATATTGTAAAAATATGGATTTTTTTTTTTTATTTAATTTATTTATTTTTAAAAAAAAGTTTGATATTTTCTAAACCGTAGATCCTGACGGATCATCCGGATATGGAAGTTAATTTAATTTATAGTAATTATTTAATTCTTATTATTATGGAATTAATTTTTAAATGGTAATTCTTTTTGTTTATGAATGATTTTTAAATCTAACTAAAAATTTATTTTCATATTTTTACTTCTTTTTTTTTTTTTTACTTTCTTTTTTTTTTTTTTTTTTTAATTTTCTTTTAATTTCTTTTATCTTTCTTTTTTTCTTTTATCTTTCTTTTATTTTTCTTATCTTTCTTTTCTTTTCTTTTTCTTGTCTTTCTTATCTTTTTCTTATCTTTCTTTTCTTTTCTTTTTCTTGTCTTTCTTATCTTTTTCTTATCTTTCTTTTAGTTTTTTTTTTTTTAGTGAAAGTTATTTATTATTTAAATAATTATTCAATTTATAAAAGAAAAATAATTAGCTTTTTAAAAAAATGATTTTTATTAGGCTTAATAATTAATTAAAAAAAATAATCTTCTTTTAATTTTGATTTATGTATTTATTAGTAAGGGTAAAAGGTGAATTAAATAAAAAAATTATATAAAGGAAAATTAATAATAATAAAGTGGGGCTTTTTGGCCATCCACTTTAAAAATAAATAATAATAAAGGTTAGCAAAGTTAATTAAATTAATTAACAACAATAATAAAAATTAGCCAAGTTTAATTAAATTAATTGATTAACAACAATAATAAAAAGTTAGTCAAGTTAATTAAATTAATTAACAACAATAATAAAAAGTTAGTCAAGTTAATTAAATTAATTAATTAACAACAATAATAAAAGGTTAGTCAAGTTAATTAAATTAATTAATTAACAACAATAATAAAAAGTTAGTCAAGTTAATTAAATTAATTAATTAACAACAATAATAAAAGTTAGCCAAGTTTAATTAAGTTAATTAATTAATTAACAACAATAAATAAAAGTTAGCCAAGTTAATTAAATTAATTAATTAACAACAATAATAAAAGTTAGTAAGTTAGTTGTTAGTTGTTAATAGCAACAATAAAGAAAGGGTTAGTAATAAACAAATAATAAACAAACAAGTAAAAATAAAAAAAGGTTAGTAATTAATTCTGCAAGAACAAAATAAAACGTTAGTGACCAAATTGAAAAAAATTGAAAAGATGAAGGATGGAATAGAGGTTTACCCTTTTTAAATTAAAATTTTGAAATCTCTGTTTTCAAAACAGAGAAGACGCGACACGGGGAGGAGGGGGGTGACGGGCTGGGCAGGCGGAGGCGGCGAGGGCGCAGGGCGGCCGGGCGACGGCGACGAGGGCGCGGGGCGACGGCGGCGAGGGCAACGGCGGCCGGGACGACGGCGGCGAGGGCGCGGGGGACGGCGGCGGAACGGCTGGACGCGGCGGCGCGAGACGGCAGGACGACGGCGGCAGGACGGCTGGGCACGGCGGCGGAACGGCAACGGCGGCGGCGACGGAGTAGGAGCGACGGCGACGGCGAGACGGCGGCGGCAGGGCGACGGCAGCGGGATAGGACGGCGACAGCAAAAGAAAGAAAGAGAAAACGGAGGAAGAAGGTAGTCGAAACGTAAGAAAAAAAATAATTTTGGGACTGTTTTGGCAGAGGGAGGAGAGGCTAGGACTAAGGCTTCTATTTTCCCTTTTTTAAAATGGAGCTCTGAACTTTTTTTCTCTGATTTTCTATATGTTCATCACTGAATTTGGGGGGGTATTTATAGAAGGAGCTTGGCTGAACTGTGGACGGATAAATTAATAAAAAATATCAAACTTATCTTTTAAATTGGTAAAATGACAATTTCAGTCCTTTACGTTACTCCAGCTCTGGATAAGCTCAGAAGCTTCTGATTTTGACAATTTTAACGTTTTCTGTCAATTTGGGCCAGAAACGTCCGTTTAGGCCCAAAATTGACCCGAAAAATTACCCAAAGCTCCTGAAACTTTCAGAATTTGTCAATTTTGTCCGAAACTTCTCAATTTTGTCATTTTTACCTCAAACTTTTAATTTTTTGTCATTTTTTTTCTGAAATTTTATTTTTATTTCAAACACATACATATTCACACATATGTTATTTTAAATCAAATCTTCTCAAAATAAAAATATATTTTAAACTAATTAAAATTTTTTAGCAATAATAATAATAATAATAATTTTTTTAATTAGTTTTTTTTTATTTTTTAATAAAATTTTTAAAATTTTTAAAAAAAGGCCGGACGAAATTGGGTGTCAACAAGGATCTACAATCTTCTTTTTCATAGACTTTAGTAAGGAATGTATCCTTTTACCATTCTAAATCTAATAGAGTTCTGCATCTCAAATTAAACAACAATTCTCCATTTAAACTTTCTTTACTTGCTGTATCACTAATAAAATAAGAATAAATTGTACACAGCAAAGTATTTACAATATCTGTTCACTTGTTTGAATTAATTAGCTTCCATGTTGTACTGTACGTATTTTTCTTGCATTTTTTATTTCTTGTCTACCTTGTTCAATTAGATACTTTACCACTAATTTCTTAACTGTTCTGTAAAACCAGTTATGATCATTTTAGTTATGTCCAGATCTGAATTATCAACTTATTTTCTTGCAGTTATCCCAAACATAATTATATGTTGGATAGTGTTTATTATTTAATATTTTGGCAAACCATCTATATTTCATTCCCTTGTTGAATCTCTTTTATATTCAGCAAAAGCATAAGGCTTAGCATAAGGCCACATTCCAAATTTTTGAAATATTTCTGATTGGACCTCCTCTCTTCTCTTTAGAACAAAAATGATTTAATTCTAAAGTTTCATGTTCTAAGTGATGAGAAACAATCAATTCTTGGATATTTGGATTTTTTCCAATAACATTTATCTGGAGACCTTTTTGTTTTTTATTTGTAGTTTTCTTTGGTTCTTCAGACCTAATTGTCAATTAACTATTTGATCAGCTAAATTAGTAATTCTATTATTTGGTTTTAATTTAAATTCTAGAAGTTTTTTAGGAAAACTTATTGGGGATTTTGATGTTTTTGACAAAAGTTCATGTCTAGAAACTGAAGCTTTTGTAAGACCAAATTTATGCTTATCCAAAGTGGTTTTGGTTCTATTCATTTGCTTACATATAGACTGTAGGTAAAGATTTGTACAATTATTCTATTTCATGACATTTTAGAAATCTTTTTTATCTACAAGTTTCTTGATGATTTTAGGGTTTTCTACATTAAAATCCTTGAAAGGTGAAGTAGACATTTTAGTTTCTTCTCCCGTTATGACCGTAGTGTTTGGTGAATGTGGGATGTAAGTTCTTTCCCATCTTTAGTTTTATATATAGACCAAGTTTCTTCTAACACTTCTAATGCAATTTCTTCATCCATTACTATGGTTGGAATATATTATTCAAAGAATTTCAAATTTTTCTTAATTTTTATTATTCTTTTTTATGAAAGATGTTTAATCTCTTTTCTATCTATTTTTGTATATGTGTCAAAAAACCATTTTCTATTGATTTCATTTTTTTCTGAAAAAAAATCTTCATTTAAACTTTGGGGGTTAAACTTAAATGGTTCAGTCAGTACTTTTAATTGAAAATCTAAAAAACTAGGATCGGGAGATCATACAGATTTTATCTCTTCTTCTTGTTGTCTAGAAGTATGATCTTTTTCTTGGACAACTAAATCAAATTTATAAATAGGATGTGAAACTTGTTCTATGGAGTTTTTAACTCCTCCTATAAGTTTCTCATGTTCAGATTCTGGAACATAAGAGCATGAAGCTTTAGAGGGTTTGTAAGCAATACGTGAGGGAAGCCTTCTTTATTCTAATTTTGAAAAATCAATTTTTGCAATTCTGGCTTTGCTAAATCTTATTTCAACTTCTCCATTTTCATGCTTAATTATTCTTTCTAGTTCTTGAGGTTTCAGGGTTTTCATAAGTTTTTCATTCTGGAAAATCCATTTTTCTAGAAGCTTAATATCTCTCCATTTTAATTGGTTTTGGAATGACTGCATGACTCTTTTTCTATATTAGCTTTTAGTAACAAAGTTTCTCCTCGTGTATCAAATTTTAAAGCCTTAGGTTCAATTTGTGTTGTCATTACTTTGTAATAGATTCTATAAACCAAAGCAAGATTATGAGATCTTTCTAACATGTTAAAACTAGATGTCATGATATTTGTAGTTAAAACCTTCATGATGTAAGGATTTTTCAAAGAAATAGTGTAGTTTGGATGACAATTAAAATAAATTGGTCTAACACACAAACTTGATTCTACAATGCCTAACAGAGAATTAGAGAACTTATTATACCTACAATCTCTTAAGGAAATTATCACAAAAGTGTTCAAACCATTTCTCGTTAAGGGTTTTAAAGCAATTCACACAAGTCCAACATGCAAATAGTTATAATGATTTTCTAGATGATCTTTAATCATGTACTTTGAAAGCAATTCAAATCTATGGTCTTCTTCCATTATTGGAACATTCTTTTCTACCATTTTAATTACATAAGTCATTCTGAGATCAAAAGTTCCTTTTAGATAAACTTTCCACTTGTCCATTTTAAAAATGTTCCAATTTCCTAATTTCTTTTCAACATCTCTAACTAATATGGTTTGTGAGTTCTTCATTATTTTATTCTCTATAATTTCTTCTTCTTCTTGTCTTTTTGAAGCAGACTTAGTCAAATTTCTAAAGATTTTATCAATTAGTAACTTTCAATTAATGTTAATACCTTTACCAGCTATCTATCAACGTTTTACACAATCTTACTACCTTTTTACTTCAACAACGGATCTTATGGTTGCTTGAAAAGATTTTAACAAAAATCTTTAGTTACCAATAGGAAAAAAAGCTTTTAGTAAGATAAAGATTAAATTTTAGGGACTAGATTGTACTATAGAATAACTCTATGAGTGGCTTACGTGTACGCCCCGTGCACATAAGAATTATCCTTATTTCTTACATGGTATATATAACAGCACACAACATAAGTGCGGGATACCAAGAGCAGAAATAGAAGATAGAATTTTGAATTTTATTGTAACAATTATAAGATTTAACCACGAAGTCAAACCTTTTGTTGTTTTTTCTTCTTCCACATAACAGCACAAAAACATAGGTGATTAATAGAAGCAACAACAGCCGGAAGTTTCTGGGTCACAGAAGTAGGCAAGTAAGACTTTGTCCGATGCTTGCAAGCATGGATCTCTGCATTCGAGATGAGAAAAACAAGTCGGAAAATCTAGCCAATTCGGGCAGTCTTGGCCCTCTCGCGCTCGAGTTATTATGATTATTATCCCTGCGAAAGTAAAACAATAATAGTAGTTAATATATATCACTACAAGAATGATGTAAGATAGCGACTGAAAGTCAACCCGTAAGCAGCTCAGTTTTTATTCAGTTGCTACATTAAAGGGATGGTTAAGCCAGCGACTAAAAGACAATTGAAAAAGTCAATAGCCCACATTATAGTCGTTTGTCAGTCGCTAAAAGGGATGTCCAATTTGACTGTAATCACCTCTTAGTAGCTAAGTAGATTTATGGTTTGAGGTATTTTAGGGGTTAGGGTATTGAATTAAGGTTTAGGGTATGAGATTTAGGGTTTAGAGTTTGAGATTTTTTTAGGGTTTAGAGTAATAGATTTAGGTTTATGGTATTGAATTAGGGCTTAGGATAATAGATACAAGGTTTAGGGGGTTTTTTTAGGATTTAGGGTTTTGGAATTAGAGTTTATGGTATTGAAATTCTGGTTTTTGATATTGAATTTGGGTTCAAGGTATTGAAATTAGGATTTAGGGTTTTAGATCAGATATCGATCTTATATACTAAGGTGGACGCAAAGTCACTAAAACTGCATTATTGGCACTCGGAATATAAGTAATTACGTTAAATTATTTAACTTTGAGTTGCTCACAAAACAATTAGAGGAGTTGAAGGGATTTTGGTTTTTATCAGCATGTGCGATATTTCACTTCAAGTCATTATACTATATACTAAAACCCGTTTTTGGGTTACTGTTTATTTGAACAATAAACTACAATGTACTTACGTTTTTGCCCTTCAATTCCCGTGATGGGTTGCATCGGTTTCTTGGTTGTTGGACCTCTGTGCTTTGGTCCAGCTATTTATTGTGTTTGTGTGCTTTGGTCCATTTGTTTATTTGTTTGGCCCATGATTTTGGGCTCATTTATTAGTATAGTAGCTAAAGCACAGAAACGGGGGAGGAACAGAATCGAGAAAAAAGAAGATCCAATAAAGAAAAAAGAAAGAAAAATCGCGAGGGAAAAGAGAAGGAAAAAGAAAATTACGAGAGAGAACAATGGGAGAGTGAGGGAGAGAGCGACGGAGCGAGGGATAAATCAAAGTAGGGAGAGAACGAAGAACGAAGAGGGGAAGAAAATTGAGGGCAGAAAGAAAGAAAGAGTGAAGAAGAAAAAATTGAGGCAGGGAGACCGAGAGGCAGAAAGGAAGGAAAACAAAAATGAAAAAACCAAATCAGCCTTTTTGGCCTTTTCTCGGATTCAATTGACACTTTATGAAGTTTGATCGTATTTTGCAACGAAATCACTTTATCCGGGGCCTATTTTGCTATTTTACATTTCGTTATCCTTCACGGTTTTTTGTGGTTAAACTCTTTTCAGTACCCGAATTTCCGCGATTTCCCATTTCAGCGCCTAATTCCTTATTAATTTGTCATTTTAGTTCCCAAACTTAATCACTAGACTTTTTTCCTTTCGTTCTCTTGATCCCCAAAATTATTTTGTTGTTCTTTATTATTTACTGATTTTTAAGGCAAAACCTTGATCCATGATTTATTTTTTTAATCAACCATAGTGGCTTCATTTAATTTTTTTTGTTGCTTTTCTTTATTATTGTTTTTTAAAAAAATATTTAGTCACTATCAATTTATCTATTTTTTTTGTATGATTTGGCTGATTTGGTTTTAGCAATTTTTTATTTTATTTTTTTCTTTTAAGAAGTTAACAGTTATACCGATAATTCTTGAAGTTTTCCATTTTTTCTCCTGGTCTCAAAACAATTTTGTATTGTTTTTTATATGTTAATCATTAAACGTCACTTTTTGTCACTATACCCTTAATATTGTTTGCGTATTTTAGTCACTGTGGTTTGTTTGTCTTTTGGCATGACTTGAGCTGATAAATTTGTCATTAATTACATTTTTTTTCTCCTTCGTTAAGTCAGAAGTTAAGCCCTTAGTCCCTAAATTTTATCTTGATTTTTTTCCTCGAATTATAGATCCTTTTTTAATACCTATGAATTTTTTTTCTTGGTCAATAATTGTTACTGATTATATTTATATTTAATGTTAACACGTATTGAACCGCTGCAACGCACGAGTCTCCATAAACCTTGTTAGAGGGCTATTTATTGGACATATTATATCGTTTCCTTTAGTTGACATGAGTGGCATCCATACATTTTCCCCCTGCTCATAGCGTGCAAAGCATAAGAGATACCAATGTTTTATTCAATCCTACGCATTACATGCATGAACACTATTAAAAAAATTGTTATTTTTCAACTGTCTTTTCCAACAGCCTCATGTTAGAAAATTTGATTTTCCAACGGCCAACAATTGGCAAATAACACATTGGAAAAAAACTTTCTAATGGTTCAAGGATTGACCGTTGGTATTTCCAACTGCCTTTGCATTGAAATATGAGCCTTTAAAAACTTTCAACGGCCTATCTTCACAGAAGTATTTCAAACGACTGAATTATCAATGGCTTAGATCGATGAAAATTTCCAACTGCTAGGCTGTTGGAATATATATATATAATATTTATATATTTACTAAAATTATATTTAATACTTTATATTCACGAAAATTTAATTTACTAAAATTCAGTAAAAAAAACCCTAATAAAATATTTTATATTATTACTAAAATTATATTTTCTATTATTTACTAAAAATATATTTTAAAAAATTATAATTTATATTAATATAAAAATACATGTACTAAAATTATGTTTTCCACATTTATCTACATGTTTTATGTTTTATAATCAATAAAATCATGAAAATTCAAAATCAACAAAATTCAAAATTGAAGTTAAATTTGTTTCAGATCCAACAATTCAACCAATTTGATCTGTTCCATCCAACAACTCAGTATAATCCAACAACCATATCTGATTTGAAATCAAATCTAACAATCCAAAATCAAATAAAAAATACAAAATCCAAGTTCGCAAAGATCAGATCTAATTGGAAATAACCCATATCGGACGACGAATGGAAAGTGAGGCGTGCAAGTAGAATGGTGCCTGGAGCGCGGGGAGGGTGAGAAGAACGATAGTAAGAGAACGAGGAGAGCCAGGGGAGCAAGAGAGGTAGACGAACAAGCGAGGTGGACCAACAAACGAACAAACAAGCATGGTGGACCAACAGGCAACATGGAGCAACAGATGGCAGATAATGAGGCGAAAGGTGATCGGAGCTCGATTGGACCAATAGACAGTGAATGGTAAGGAACGACAACGAATGCCGAGGAGGAGAACAGGCGATTGGAGAAGAGATGCAAACGAAGGAGGGGTGACCGAGGGAGTGGGGTTGGCACTTATGATACATTATATTATATGATACATTATAATATATGATATATTATATATTATGATACATTTTAATATATGATATATTATATTATGATACATTATATAATATACTAATATATTATGATAAATATATATTATGACATATTTATACATATTAATATGTTCATAAATATGTACATTATTATTATTATTATTATTAACAAAATATTTTCAAAATAAAAATTTACTTTCTAAAATTGTAAAATAAATATGAAAAATATGATATATGTTATATAAATATATATCAACATCTATATTAATATTATTATACTTATAATTGTTATTTGTAAAAAAAATATTTTAAAAACTTTCAAAAATTATTATAATATATATGATTATTATTAGTATTATTATTATGAGACATTATTATGACACACACACACTCACACACACACACACATGTATGTATGTATGCATGTATATAAATATGTGTGTGTGTGTGTGTGTGTGAGTGTGCATGTTGTCGCGGAACGGGGCCCCAGTGCCCCGAAATCTCAGCTTGTAGGCCTTTAGGGACTATGAATCCTACTTAGTTACTATTGGCTAACTATTACTCGTCAAGATAAATTAAAACAATTTATATGCAACTGGTTTATTAGCCTACCCTGTAAAAGATATCCATGCTTTTGTCCTGGCAATGCAAACGAGTAAGTAAACTATTTGTTAAAAACATTGCTCGAGCATTTCATTTAAAACATACTCAAAGCGTGCCAAAACAGTGAAATGCTAGTTACTTCGACTTCAAGTAATAGTCTGTGCATACTTAACACCACTAGCATGCACCCAAAAGTAACTAGATGGTTTTACATCACATTGTATCTTAATACAGGCAACACCTTAGTACACAAGGTACTATACACATGGGACAAAAACTTAACTAAGATCATCTACTTGAGCCCCACCTTTGAGCTATCAAAGCTCTAAGTGCAAGCCCTTCCTTAATCCTTGTGCACCACTTAGCCTCTACACCGTAAAGGCATAAAACTTAGTTAGTACATAGTTTAGTCCACAAGTAAACTTAGAATCACGAGGATTTTCAAGGAAGAATACCTGCAAAAGATAAAGCTTAGGCCACAGCTATCATCTAGTTATTAGGCCCGGGGTTAGAACTTGCACAATAAACTTAAGGGAGTGAATACATGAATGTACTCAGTAAGGGTCCCTTGGGGTACCTGCAAAGAAGATAGCAGCAAGCCAACATGCAACCATGACAAACAAGCAAACAGACAAGTGGTCAACCAACAAACAAACTCAAGCAATAACAACATGTAAAATATGCAATGCATGAATGTATGATATGAAATTCACATAACACTTGGGACTTCCTGCACACTAGGTGCCATAAGCCTGCCGTGAGCTCAAACGGTGGAGGTACTTGAGACACTGGCCCTCGTATCCTGGGTACTTTACCTCCCATAAGTCCCACCTACGGGTTCTAGAGTAGGTCGTCACCTCCTCTCAAACTTACCCGCCTTTACCCTTAATTTATTGTACAGGGTAGCCATCCAATGTGGTTTAACTAGCCAAACCCTTAGAGTTTAGCTTAGAGCTCCGTAGTGGCTCACTTACCAAACCAAATGGTTTGGTTGGGATCTACTTAGGTTTCCTTTTTATTGACCAAAGGTCTATGACATTCCACTCGGCCAACAAAGAGTCTGAAAACTGACTTAATCCCCTTAGTGCTCACTTAGGAACTTAAGCACTTTAACTTCCTTAGCCACCATTACTTACTCTTCCTTAACCACACCACTTAGCTACCACCTAAATAATGCATAATTCCCAACTTAGGAATGAGTTCTAGACCCAACCAAGGCTACGGAACATCTTAAGTTAGCCTAGGGATGAAAACCGAGAGTTTGAGACACTCTTAGAATGCCCGGAGTTTGGGGGGAAATGCCTTGGCGGCGCCGTTGGCGACATGTTGCCAAAGGCATTGACGCTCGGGCAATTTTGGCATCTCTCGGTGACGCATCACCAATTCGCGTCGCTACTGGCGACGCGTCACCAATGCCTTTCCAGCATTGCGCAACAGCATGCGATTTTGCAGGAAACCTGCTCAAACTTTCTCATCCCAAGCTCAAATCACATGGGCCTTGTTTCTACTTCATTCCCACACATAACACTATATTTCTATGCATTATTTAAGCTAGATTAACTTGAACCCTTACCTCAAACTCAGCCACAAAGCAAGAATCAAAGCACAAGCCCTCCTTAGTTTAACCAAGCTCTCTTGAGTTTCAATCCTAAAACCAACATGATATGACACCAATAAATTCAAACCAAGACCATTTCTAGCTATGGAAACAACTTAGAACCAGCCCATGAAAACCCAAGAAGCTTACCTAAGGTTTCAAGTCCAAAACAAGCATTAAAGAGCTAGATTGAAGCAAGAACACCAAAATGGAGCTTGAGGCTTCTTGTAAACACCTTGGAGCCTTCAAATTTGATGGAAAGTTGCAGAAATGGGAAGCTTTGGAGCAGCAATTCTGATGGGGAGAGGAAGTTACGAAATTTGGGGAAGGAAACAAATGGCAAGGGAAGTCAACTTACCTAAAAATATACTAACACCCCTACTAAGGCACACTTCTTCCACTCTTGCTCCTTGACCCATAAATTCTCATTTGTTTTAATTTGGTCACCAAACTCTCAACCCAAAACCATCTTTCCTTTGTTCTAAAGGATGCCGAAAAGCCTTTTACACTTGGCCTCTTAGACACTTTGGCCACTTAAGACCTAAATGACTCAAATAAACACTTAGTGCAACATTTTACCCAAATTCTTCAAAGACGATTTTAATAGCTAGGATAACTAATGGTCTTGACTTAACTAAGCCAAATTTCGTACATGACCCTAATTTCATCAAAATTATAGCCATGCTTCTTACTTGGGTCAAAATTACCATTTTGCCCCCTTTTTGACCTTTAGGTGTCAAACCAAACTTAGGAACTTGCTTACTTAACTAAGCTTGTCTTTCTTGCTTAACAAGGTGCTAACTTGAGATACTTAATTTAAAAAAAAAAACTTAAATAAACTAAAAACAAATACTTACTTAGTTAAGACCCATCATTAACTAAGAGAGCCGTCACACATGCGTGTGTATAATCATTTTTTATTTTTTTATATTTTTAGGTATAATATATTATAAATATATGTTAAATATATTTCCAACGGCTCTTTTTCCAATAGCCATTTTTTGAATGTTTTAATGTTGGAAATTTTCAACAGCCATGCCATTGGAAATAATGCTGATAAAAATTTTCAATGCGTTGTGATGAATACTCATAAGTGTATTACTATTAAGGATTTCAATCATTATTATACACTTTGATTATGATTAATTTCTATATTCTGAGCATTTTTTCACCGGGTTACTATTCACATATTTTTACTATTCATACACATTTTTACTATTCATAGTTACTATTCACCAACTTAATATTCATGCGTGTTTTCACTATTCACAAACATTAAATAATTATTTTTTTTACATAAGTAAAATCATCACTTGGTGACCTCTCATGAAAAAAATCATCACTTGGTGAACCCTCATGAAAAAAATCATATCTGGAGCTATAGATGTTAACATTGAGTGATTCCAAATTCATCTGAAAGCCAAAACATAGATTTTTAACTCTACTTCATTCTGCGAGCTAGTTTGATTGTTTTTATTGCCAAAATCTGATTATAAATGAGACCTTTCATTTTTTCATATACTAAAGAGCAATTTCGGTAGAAAAATCATAACTTGAGCTATAGATGTCTAATTTGAATGAGCAAGATATCAATTCGAAGCTAAAGAAGAAATCTACAAATCTCGTGCTTTCAAGAAGAACTGATTCAGTGTATACAGTGGTCAAAAAATTAAAAGAAGTTGCAGCCCCGCCATTGTTGATTTGTATTTACCTATATTTCACTATTTCATTTTACCATTTCACCCACCCCCAAAACTCTATAAATAGGCACCTTGGGGGAGGGTAAAAGGATGCCATTTCTTAGGCTTCCTTTATGTTCTTGTATCGTCTTTAGTATTTCTTCTTCAGTTTTGTTCTAGTTTTCAATACCGAAGCTCTGTCTAAGTGTTTTCTCGTTCTTCTTCTTGTTCTTTCTTTGATTTTTCAATCCATATTCATTTCATCTTTTTACATGTTGTTTACTTTTATGATGGCTAACTAATCTTCTTTTTGCTAAGGTGAAAGGGTGAAGTTTTTGGTATAAATATTATGATTGATTTGAATAGATTACTACGTTAACAGTATTTTCTTCTTTAATCTATTTAACCTCTCTCCTTGTTAAGTGGAAGTCTTGATTCATCATAGTCAATCATTGGCACAAAAGCTACTTGATTCGCTCTGTAAAACATGGCTTTGCCGTCTATATTGGAATCTTGAGTTATTATAGACAAAGGTTGACATGATAGATACTTGAACCCATTAGTAAGCGTTGACGTTTTAAGATTAATGAAAGTTAATACTAACTAAATTCCTCGATTGAGACCTCCTTTATGTGTGGATGCCGATTAAGTGGTAAGATGGGCTAAAATTAATTATAACCGATATACTAAAAGTGGATCCCCTAACCTTAGCTATTTATTTGAATTTGAATTGTTAATCAACACCTGTTCACACATTGCACAACTTTTTTTTCTTATTACCAAATCTGCAATTTGTATTTTTTAATTCACTTCTCTGTGGTTTGATACTCGGACTCCCAAAATTTTATTACTTGCGACAACCTACACTTGGGTTACAACTACTAAAGTGCAGCATGTTGACCGTTGGAAAATCGTCTCCCCATTTTCCAACGGCCTTTTGTGTTCAAAATTTTCAACGGCCTGATAGTCAATAATTTGGCCATTGAAACATGTCTGTTTTTTAGTAGTGAAGCTAAAATACAAATAATAATCACGTACATATCCTTAATTTGGTCTTATAAACATGATATAATGTTGCATACTAGCTAATGCAACCTAATTCATATAATGCATCCTTTCGTCTTATAATCATGATATAATATTAAAACCTAATGCAACTTGATTCATAAAATGCCTTAAACATGAGTTTTTCAAGGTTGACCCATACAATCAGCTTAAACAAATCATTTATTCCATGACCTAAATGTGGACCTATAATACTAAAATCCAAATCTTTTTATACTAATCTATTTCTGAATCAACCATTTGAAAATTATTACCGATGGTATGCTGTCAACAGTTTTCAAATGGCAAATTGTCAAAAGACCTCTAGTGGGCATTTTGGCGGAGAGCTATCAGAAAATTATTGACAGCAACCAACTAGAAGACCTTTAGTCACCGTTCTGGCAGTTAGTCATCGGGGAAATTATTGAAAAACACTTATTGGAAGACCTCCGGTCAGCCTTTCGATGGTTTGCATTTCAATGGTCAGCCTTTCGATGGTTTGCATTTCAATGGCACCTGACATCCGGTCACCATTTCGGTGATCAGTTGTTGGGGAAATTTAGGGGCTTAAATGCTTAACTTGGATAAAGTGGAGGCCTGTTAGAGGGTAGAGGTGACTATGGGCCGAGTAGAATAATGGGTTTGCCTAACCCAATAAGGGTGAGTTAGGTTGAATTGGGTAAAAATTTATCATGGTTCATGGATTGGTTTCATCCCTAGAAAAACTATCAGCTTTTTGGATGGTTCTAGTTTCATATGGAATCAACCTGATGTAGAACCAACCTACAGAATATATATTAATATATTACAAAATTTATTATTTTATGTATAAAATTATTTATTAAAAATTATATTACAAGGGTTTTTAGTCTTTTAGTTATAAATCTAATCTTAAGTCTTAACTATCTCAATCCCACTCCACAAAAGCATCCCTAATTTCACAAACCATCATTAGGTAAGGGTTGTGGGTGCAATTTTGTTGGATTTTGGTGTTGTTAAAGATATATGATATAAACCAATAAACTCGAAAACAGAATCGAAAAACCCAGAACCATGGTTTTGGTTTTGTTTGGTTCTCAGTTCTTGGATTGGATAGAAAATTTTTGGAACTATGCCTATTTTAAGGTGGTTCAATTTCACCAAAAACCCGAGTAGATCTGAGCTTGTGATGTTATTAGATGCTTCCTCAATTATGCTTGTATCTTTGAATTTTATGTGGCTGTATCTTATTGATGAGTTGATTCGCTGAATTGCCATGGTGACTGATAATAAGTTACGTATGAATTTTTAACAAACTCTTGGTCAAGTTTCTTTAGTTTGGATACCTATGTGTAGGATTGCCTAAGGCCTACATGTAGTTTCCTTGGATGTGTTAGAATTGCAGTTTGCACATACTAGTTTTGTAGTAATTATTTGATTCTCTTCCTTCTTTACAGGCACAACAGACATCATTCAGGGGCTATTTTTAAGAAATGCACCTCTGTAAAAATCAATTTGAAAGCCTATGGAGAGTACCGATTGGAATTAATGCTTTTTTGTAAGTGGGAAAAGCTTGTTGGTTTGGTGGAGCTGAAAGTGATGATAGCTACTGTAATCATCTTAGGGGGACAACTGGTCTTTAAATAATAACACCACCTTCACTTCTTACTACTTCTCCCTATCTTCCCTTTTTTTTTTTTTGCCAAGAAAAGGACGATTCTGACGGCAAGCCCTCGTAATGCCTCCAGCATCGTTTTACCGCAGCCTGCCATCGGGAAACCTTCAGTTGCCATTCAAGTAGGCGGCGGTCGGAAGATCATCGTCAAGTTTTCTGATATGCCGTTGTTGGGAGACCTCTAGTAAGTTTTCTGGCACTTATATATAAACTGAAACAGGCACTTAATGTTGGTTGAATACTTATAATCATGAAAAATCACCTCCCTCACAGTTCAAGTTCTAATTTACACCTCTCTATTTTTTTATCCGAATATAACCTATGCTAGGGAATAGAAGAAAACCTTTTCTTGCAATTTTCTTCCTTTCCAAATTAATTTTAATAAAGAAAGAGAGATTATCTTTTTTTTTTCCCTTCATTTCCAAAAGAGCAACATGAAAGGCTGACAAAAAAAGCAAAATTCAACAGCTATTTGAATATAACATTGTTAATATGAATTAAATAGATGTGAATGCCTATTATGGGGTTCTCTTTAAATATATATGAAAAATAGCGACAACTAATGAAAAAGATAATAAAACAGAACTATCTATGAAGTGCGCATAACATAACAAATTAAAGGGGCATGTAAAATGTCCCTAGCATGCCGTCACACTTAGGGTTGCAGTGAGTTTATTGGGAGTGTTGTGATTGGATAGTTCGTTGGGTTCTCTGGCTGCTCCTGGTTCAGTTCTCTCGATTGAGGCGAGTCTAGGGAAGGGGTAGTGAGATGGAGGAGCTAGAAAGGGATTGTAGGAAGTTGTCGTTAGCTGACAATGAGAAAGAGGAATTGGATCTGGAGGACGAAATAGATGGCTCCAGGGTGAGGCCGAAAGGTTGTTACCTACTCAGATGGCTTTGGACAATTCGTCTGTTCGATAATAGCGCACTCCTAGGAACAATGAAATCTATATGGAGGCCAGCCAAAGGGGTGGAGATAGAAGTGCTTGATGAAAACCAATCCTTATTCACCTTCTTCGCCAAAACAGATGTGGAGAGTGTTTTTGCTAGTTTTCCTTGTCTTTTTAACCAACATGTTATGCTCTTGCGTGAATTATCCTCCCACGATCAATCAAGTAAGATACATCTAGACCGAGCTTTATTCTGGGTCGGTGTGTACGATTTGCCAGTGGGGTTTATGACAGAAAAAATGTGTAGATAACTCAAGGAATTAGATAGGAAAATTCAAACAAATGGGGTTGAAAGTATTTGGTTCATTGGTAGGGAGATTTCATCATTTTCAGGTGCAAATTGATGTCCATAAGCCATTACTAAAGGGGATATTTCTAAATATCACAGGGAAGCCTTAGGTTTGAATCATGTACGAGAGATAGCAATTGTGCTGTTATAAGTGTGGAAGGTTAGGACATATGGAGCGGGATTATGAGGAAGAGGTTACGGTAGAAGGTGATCGACCTCAATATGGAGACTGGTTGCATTCTTCACCCCTGAACAGTCACTCAAAAAGGAAGTTAGGGGAGGAAACATGGAGTTGAAAGAGCCAAGATCAATAGAGCAATTCAATGTGCAAGGGGAAGAAGGAAAGTGGGGAGAATAGCACTAAGGGGTCTTTGATTGAAGTAAGAAGAATGCTGGATGTGGCACTTTTGACTGGCATGGGTAGGAGTACGGGGGGCCGATTTACTCAAAAACCTACTATGATCAAGGCGATGGTTGAGCTTGGCATTGGACAAAGGGACTAGGTCAATGAAACTCAGTCCTAGGTCATAAAAATGCAAGAGCTAGCAGCCTACACTTAAGAATTAGTTTGTTAAAGAATCGTGTAGAAGTGATGCTTTCGAAACTTTGAGCCATGGGCTCACATTCCAGCTAGGAACGGACGAGAACTTGGAGGCAAGAAGGATGCCGAGCATATATAGGGCCTTAAAAATAAGCAAGAAGCAGCAAGCTAAGGGGGTGTTAACTGCACATAAGCTATTGGAAAGAAAATGACTAGCCAGATACATGGGAATGAAGAATCTCCACATTGAGTAAGTCACTGGAAATACTTAGCTAAAGACTTAAGGGGACAGAATTTGGGGGAGACTTTACCATTTGTGCTTAAGAAGCAAAGGCCAGATGAATTAAGGTTGCGATGAGATGGATGTCGATAGAGTGGATAAGAAGAAGCATAGAGAGAAGGTTCAAAACTTTGTATCCGCAGAGACTACCTGTTAGCCCTGTTGGGAGCAATGAGTTGCATTTTTTTTAATTGCTATGGTTTTGGGGGAGCCACAATCAGTTCAACACTTGAAATCCTTCATCCAAAAAGAATAGCCAATCTTTACATTTTTTAGCAAAACACATTTATCTCCCAAATGCATGGAGGGGGTGAAAAAGGCAGTGTGGATTTGACCATATATTTGTAGTTAGTAGCGTAAGAAGGTCAGGGAGTTTGGCATTTCTTTGGAACCAAGAGACGGATGCTCGTTTGCTTAGCTTCTCAAAGTATCATGTGGATATGGATGTGAAAATAAGTCATTGTAATTGAAGGTTCCGAGTTCTAGGTTTTTATGGAGAGCCAAGAGTATGATAGAGATACCAGGTGTGGTAAATGCTAAAGGATCTAAAGGGACGATCACATCTGCCATGAGCTGATTTCAATGAGATCCTACTTGTTAGTGAGAAAGAAGAATGTGAACCCAGACACATAAGGCAAATGGAGAAGTTCACGGAATCCATAGACTTTTGTGACCTAGAGGATCTTGGCTACAATAGGCAAAAGTTCACGTGGTATGGAGTTCAAGTAGGATGCGAAGTAATTTAGTGCATGCTTGATAAGATGTTAGCAAATCAGGATTGGCAAACTTTTTTCCAGCGCTCATGGGCTCTTTCTCGAGGTGTGTTTTTCAGACCATAATGTTATCATCTTACATCTTTTGGTGAGGTAGAACGAAGGGCTTGGCGATTGTCTGTTCCAATTCAAATCCATGTGGTTACGACACCTAACTTCTCGGGTTTAGTGGATGAAGCTTGGAATGGGATAGGGCTTCTGCACGTGGGATGATGGTCAACAAATTTAAATAACTATAGCAGCACCTCATGGCATGGAATGAAGAGGAATTCGGACATGTTCATAAGAAGAAAAATCAACTAGAGTAAGAACTGAGGTTGGCTGAAAGACAATCTCCAGGGAAAAATACATATGACCATATTAGATGCTTAAAGGGAAACATAAGAGAGCTGGAGTGCCGGGAGGAAGTAATGTGGAAGCAGCGATCGAGACTTATAAGGCTTCAAGAAAGGGACCGCAACACAAAGTATTTTCATTCTTATGCCTTAAGTAGAAGGGAAAATAATTGTATTCACCATTTGTGAAATAATTTCAGGGAGTGGGTTGAAGAAAATAGGGAGATTACCCAGGTAGTGGTGGACTACTTTGCATCTTTCTTTATGTCGACGAGGCCACCGGACCATGATAAGGTGTTGGGTTCGGTTCCAAGATGAATGACAGAAGGGACGAATACAGTTTTGACAGAGGCATATATTGAAGAAGAAGTAGTGCCGGCCTAGCGAGAAATGAACCCTTTTAAAGCACCAAGGCCTGATGATCTGGTGGCTCAGTTCTTAAAAAAATTCGAGCCCCAGGTTCATTCGGATGTCTTACATTATTGTCTTAATATTCTAAACCGTGAAGGTGATATGCAGGAAATAAATCACATGTCAATAGTTTTTATTCCAAAGGTGAAAATACAGAGGATATAAAGCACTTCAAACAAAAAATTATTTTAAAAGTGGTGGCAAATAGGCTAAAGCAAATCTTACCCAAAATTATCTTGATCAAGCAAAGTGCCTTCATCAAGGGATGATTAATCACTGACAACATTGTCATGGCTTATGAGTTGTTGCGCATTATGAAGAATAAGCGAGCAGGAGTTAGAGGTTGGTGTGTTGCTAAGCTCAACATGTCAAAGGCATATGATCGGTAGAATGGAGCTTTATGGGGAAGATGATGCGTGGTTTGGGTTTTGCTGATAGCTTTATATTGATCATAATGCACTGAATATCTTCAATGTGATACTCAATGATGGTGAATGGAGTGACAGAATGAATCAGTACTTCTCAACAAACGCTCAGGCAAAGGGATCCATTGTCCCTGTATTTGTTCATCTTATGTGCTGAAGGATTGCCCTGTCTACTACACCAAGCAGTGAAAAACCAAAACCTGGAAGGGCTTGCAACGAGCTGAGAGGGTCCCAAAATATCACATCTATTTTTCACAGACAACTCGCTTCTCTTTTGTAAGGCCCAATCTAAGGTTGGCTTCAAGACAATGTGTTAACTTTGATAAATTGGTTATTTTCTTCTCACTGAATACCCCTTAGGATCGCAGAGTTTTGTTTATGAGTAAGTTTGGTGTAGCTACGACATCAAATATGGATAACTACTTGGGGCTGTTGGCTATAGTGGGGAAGAGCAAAAAGCACACATTCAAATATCTCCTAGATAGAATTGATAAAGCAATGGCAAGATGTAAACAGAAATATCTTTTGAAGGGAGGTAAAGAGATACTTTTGAAATCAGTTGCCCAAGCAATTCCAACAAATACTATGAATGTCTTTCTTCTACTTCCTAGTATATGTGAGGCCATGGAAAAGAAAATGAACCGATGTTGGTGAAGTCATCACAGGAAAGACTCGATGATCCATTGGATGGCGTGGGATCATTTATGTCGGCCAAAAAGGGGAAGAGGAATGGGGTTCAAGAAAATGGAAGATTTTAATCGTGCAATGCTAGCAAAGCAAGGGTGGCGCTTGATTACAATGCCTTCCTCATTGTGTGCTCATGTTTTAAAACATAGGTACTTTCGAAACTCATCTTTCATGGAGGCAGAGAAAGGTTCGAACCCCTCGCTCATATGGCAAAGTATCTTAGGAGGACGAGAGGCCCTAAAAAAGGGCATAATATAAAATGTGGGTAATGGACGGATAATCAGAATCTGGTGCGATCCTTGGTTGCCCAAGAACACTACATTCACAGCCTTTTCCCCAGCTATTGTAGGTTGTGAGGAGATGATAGTGAGCGAGTTATTAACGGAAATGGGTGAGTGTATTTCTCTTTTGCACCAAGTTTTCTTGAGGGAAGACATACTTCGTGTCTTGGCAGTCCTTCTTAGCCCAAAAGCAACAGATGACTTAATGGTTTGCCATTTCAATAATCATGGTGAATATTCGGTAAAAAATGGGTACCCTATGCTCCAACATTGGAGCAATTTTGAAATCAATGCATCGGACAAAGTGATATGGTTGACGATATAGCGGTCACGGGTCTTCAGCAAGACAAAGATTTTTATGTGGCAGCTTTGCAAAGGTACCTAATAGGGCAAAGCTTCACCAATGACATATTATTGATGAGCCGGCCTGCCCTTTGTGTTGGTATGGTAGCAAAAGCACAATGTATATTATGAAGAACTATAAAGTGATTTGCATGGTATAGGAGGCAGAAAGGCTTTTCTTCGTCATAGAAAATGACTGCCCAATTATGGCAGATTGGATACAATGGTTACATGGGCATCATTTCAACAACCATTAGGACTAGTTCTTCATCACAGCTTGGACCATATCATTCTTTAGCAATAAGGTGGTCCATTAAGGCATCAAGTTTAATTTATCGTCCTTTGGCGGGCAAGTGGAGCAAAGTTGCAATGAGGTTCGTTGTCTTACATTTCCAAGGGAGTTGCGCTCAAATGTTAGATGGCAAAGCCCATCGGTTGGCTGGTGGAAATTGAACACTGATGTGATAGTAGAGGAGGAGAGAAAACTGGGTGCAGGTGTAGTAATCTTGGATGATAAATGATGTATACAAGTACAATTGTCGATGTTGATGCTGGGGTCCTTTGGGGCGTTCTATTGAGAATGTGTGGCATTAAGGGAAGGAGTTAGGATGGTACGTGACTTCCTGCTTCAGACGATGATGGTGGAATCATATGCATTGGAGGCAGTTAAGGTACTAAAGAACTCTATATCCTACTAGTCAGAGGGGTTGGAGGCGATTAAAGTGACACGTGACTTGTTATAAAAAACACTTGCTTGGATGATTTCACATTGTTTTTGTGAGGCAAATTCTTTAACTCGCTATCTTGCAAGATTGGCTCTTACAAAGAAAATTTTTGTTTTGTGGAAAGAGTCATTCTCACAAGAAATTGCTTGTATTGTTGCCCGTGAGGCATAGGCGGATTCATGTGTTCAATATGAGGTCCACTGACCCTTCTTTTCTAAAAAAGATTTTAATAAGGGATAAATTATTAAACAATTGGACCCCCTTTAATTTTTTTAGTGGATCCCCATAATTTTAATAATTTCTCTTGGAAAAAAAAATGGGCAACTATTACTCTAAGGAATACAAAAATGAGTTAGTCTCCTTTATGTACAAATAATTTTCTAATGGCAAAAGTCTATAATAGCTTGAACTTTCATACATTTTTCCACCAAGCCCTTGAACATTTTTTTAGTCTCATTTTTGTTCAAACATATGAAAAAATTAAGAAGCTAGTCAAGTACAAGATAAAATGTAGGAGCTAAGTAGAAAGAAATGTATAAGTTTAATGGCTAGAAAGGATATTTTTCTTTTACATTCTACACTACATACACATCTCACTCATCTTCTTCACAGTTCATATATAATTTTATAATTCATGTTATTGTTGTTCGACTAATGGCATAAAAAAAAATAAATGCTAAATTTGAGCATTTTTCGAATCTTATCAAAAAAATCATCGTTATGTAGTACATGAGTTTAGATTTTATGTTATATATGTGAATTTATAAGTTTTATTTTGTAATACTGAGTTTAATATTTATATATCCATTCAGACCCCCTTTTATAAAATTTCTAGATTCGCCACTTGATGGCCTGGGGCCTCATAGCTTATAGTCATGGTGACTGGTCGAGAGACTTCTGGGAGGAAGAACGCCTGGTCGATTGGGCCGCCTAAAGGAGAGTGCCTGAAAGCTCTGAAACAAAAGGTTAGGAGGCCCCCGGAGTGTTTTTCCGGGGGGGGAGCCTCCGACGCCCAAGTCAGTGGTGGCCGAGAGAAAGGCAGAAAAGATAGCACAAAGGGCTGAGGAGTTTTGCCTGGTAATGGGAGCCGTATTTTGCCAGCCAACCCCCTGTCTGGTATTAAGTCCTGGTATTTATAGGAGTGCCTAGCCCGTTCAGATCGCGACACGTGTTCGGTCGGATGTTCCTGAATTTCTGGGCGTAGGGGACAGATAGTTGGTAGCAGGTTGCCTTGAGCCATGTGCTGAGACGGGCCATGATGTGATTTTGATGGCGTCAGCGTGGTAGAGCGCCTTTTGAGGCGGCTTGTGGCATCTGTGAATGGATGTGTCAGAGGCTTCCTTAAATGCTTCCATAAATACCCCTGCCGTACTCCCGAGGTCCCTGGGTGAGGTCGTCCTTTGGTACGGACAGAGCCTCTTCGGGAAACAAGCCCTGAGTTTGGGGTTTCCCAGCTTCAGGTAGTTCCGCCTTCGGGGATATCGTGTTCGGCTTGCTATGTCAGGTGACAATTTTCCGAAGGCGATCAGTTCACGACCCTGGGGGGGGGCGAGTAGTGTCCTGGCGTGCCGGGCTCGGAGCTCTTCGGCTATCTCCCGAGGTGCCTGATCACACCTTTTCTCGGGTAGCGCCAGCTTCTTCTGGCCATGACTGTGGCAGGGAGTTCGGCCAGATAGAGGCGATAGCCTTTGGCTATCACATGCCCCCCTTTGGAAAGCCGAAGGAAGACTTTGGTTTTGCATCTCTTTCCGAGGTCATCTGTGGGAGTCTTTTTGGAAGCATAACCTGTTCCGAGGATGTGCCTTTTGCCCGAAGATCACGGGCTCTACGGTCTTGGCCTTTCTTTGGCGTCCTCGAGGCGGAGTCTGGGCGTTTTGTTTCTGCAGGTCTGTTCGGTCAAGCGTGTCAGTCTGAGCGGCGCGTCCCAGTTTTCCAGGGATGTCAGAAGACGTGTCCCAGCTTTCAAGGGACGTTTGGAGGACGTGTCCCCTATTTTTTCGCGGCAGTTGACACGTGGCGCTTTGCCATTGGAGGAGAGTCGCGTTGGTTACAGAGGGCGCGCCTTTTCAAGTGCAGAGAGTAATTACGGCGTCGGTTCGCCTCCAAAGGGTACTTATGACGGCGTTTCGGTTACCCACCTCTGGCTTATAAATAGCCCATTTCATCATAAGTTCCTTACGTTTTTGCTCTTTTCTCTGCTTTGCCTCTGTTTTTTGCTCTTTTCTCTGCTTTGCCTCTGTTCTTGCATTTTTCTTGCTTTCTGTGGCGGAGCTTCCTTAATCAGAGCCTTTTTTCCAGCCAACTTTCACGACGGCGTCCTCAGATTTTGGCAAATCTTTTGGTGGGTTTTTGTTTTCCAGCGCGTTTTGATCCCTGTGTTCTTCTGAGTTTTTCTCTGGAAACTGTTTTCTTCCGTTTTCAAACTCATTTTTACGTCGAAAATGCCCATTCCTGAGAGCTGGTAGCCTCTTTTAGCCCATCCTTGTTGCACCACCCCTGAGAAGTTAGAGAGGTGGAAGCAAAAATTCTTTCTTCCCTCTTACGCCGTTATCAGGCTGCCTCGTTCTAGCCACTATGCATTTTCAAACCATAGTAAGGAGGTTACCGTTTTCCGAGCCCAACTGAAGGCCGGTCTTCGATATCCCCCTCGAAGATGGTGTGCGAGTTCTGCCAATTTCATGGCATTGCGGTGAACCAGCTTCCCCCGAACTCGTTCTGCTATTTCAACGCCTTTCTCTGCATGTGTGGCGTCTTCGGGATAGAACCCCATTTCAGGATTTTTATGTAGTACTACAAGCTCTCTGTGGTCCCGAAGGGTGGCTTCTATTTCATGCTACCTCGGGGATCCGGGAGCAAGAAATTCATGTTCACCTCGCCACTAAGGATAGCTGGCGGGGGTGACAACAGAAGTTCTTCTTCATGAAGAAGGCTGAGGCCTGGTCGTATGTTCCGACCGAATGGGCTCAGGGAACACTGGATGCGGACGTTGGTGATCTGAGGATGCTGCTGACCCCAGAGTTGGCTCCCGTGTTCGCGGATTTCGACGCCCGCATCCGGGCAGTTTCTGACTGGGATCCCGAGGTCTCTCCGCGTGCCCTTTACCCTTTTCCAATCAACTGGAAGTTGATGACCGAAGAGGTCCTTCGGGAACTGAAGGTGGTAAAGGAGCACAAGACTGACCTCGGGATGCCAGCTCCTGCCATCGCCGGGAAAGATTCCTGGTTGGTCAGGCTTCTAAAGGAGGAGATTTCTTTCGAAATGCTTGCCGAAAGTGAGTTATCTTCTACTCCTTTGCTGTTTTTTCCTCGGACTTACGTTGATGTTTCTCTCCTGTTTCAGAGATGGGCGACGACACTGCCGCCTATTACAAGTCCCTCTTCTCCGGCCAAGTGGAGAAGGACGATCAGATGAAGAAGGCGGCTTCCAGAAGGCGGAAGTCTACTGGCGCGGGTCCTTTGAGGAAACGGACAAAGAGAGCCGCTCAGGTTCCTCTAGATGAAATTTCTGAGGAGACTGCCGAGGAGCCTGGGACAGCCGACATTCCGGCGCCTGAGGCTGCTGCTTCCGAGGTCCCTCCAACCGACGTCCCTCCTCAAAGTCCTACTGCGTCGCCGGCCCTCCTTGATGTAGTGGTAGAAGTACCTTCTGCCGAGGAGCGGCGCAAGCAGAAGGGCAAGGGCGTTTCGATCGAGGAGGCCGAGGACTCCGAGGACGTTGTTGTCGAGGTCCTGCCAGGTTTGTTTCCAGTCAAAGTGTACTTCATTTGTTTTTTCTGGAATTGCCTTTATCTCTGACCTGCTTCTCTTTTTCGCCCTGTAGGGGAGTTACTTACCCCGAACTGGGCGGCCGAGCACGCGAAGGCGAGGGCCCGCCGCGACGCCAAAGTCCCGCAAGGGAAGATACCGAAGGAGCCTTTCTGGACATTCATGGAGGACATGAACTTGTACTCCGAGGACTGTCCTGAAATGGCCAAGCAGATTGCGAAGAGGGTGCTCACCGAGGCCTCCTTCAAGGCTATAGCGGCGGCCCATCCGGGGGATAACACCCTCGCCGCAAAGATCACCGAGCATGCTGCTCAGGTATATCCTTCACAGCTCTTCCCCTTCAATTTTTTCCTAAGTGTTTGGCTCTTACTGACCTTGCGTTTTATCTTCTTCGCAGCTGCTGGGGTACGCCGGCTTTCTCCGAGTTCGGGTAGCCAGGCAGACGGCATTCCGAGCTTCGGCCTTAGAGGCCCTAGAAAAGGCGAAAGCGACGTGCTCGAAATTGACCGCCAAGAACCAGCAGCTGGCAGATGCTGCGAAGGAGGAAGCTGCCACCCTTCGGGAGGAGTTCCGAAAAGAGAAGGAAGTCTTGATGGCGGACTCCTCCCGGAAGATTGCCGACCTCCGTAATGACGTGGCGGGGCTGCGTGCTGCAAACCAAGACCTTCTCCAAGACAAGGCAAAGAAAGAGAATATCATAGTCACGCTCTTGTCTGAGAAGAAAGCCCTTCAAGCCGAGGTCCAGTCTTTGAAGGAGGTGCCAAAGGGGGAGGAGCGGATAAAGGTGCTGGAAGAGGAGGTCGGGGATCTGAAGGACGAGCTTGACGACCTTGAGCTTAAGAAGAACAAGTCTGATCAAATGAACAAGGTCGCGTTTCAGGACGGCTTCTGTCTCGTTCGGCACCAGGTTCTCCAGAGGTTCCCAGGTCTGGACCTCTCTTTTCTAGAGGGTCTAAACATTCCTGGAGGACCTCGGTGGAAATGGTCCAAGATCGAACATCTGAAGCTTCCTCCTTCAATTCCAGCGCGGAAGGTGGCGGAAAAGGGTGGACAAACGAGTGGCTCTCAGGACGCCGCGTACCCTTAGGCTTTTTTAGGGCCCCTTTTCCTTCCCTTCTATTTTGTACTCCTTCTTCGGGCACTTCGTTCTGTAAAGCAGCTTTGCTCTTAATGAAGATTTTTTTTGGCTAAGTGTTTCTTCAAGTTTCTTTATTTCCATTGTCCCGAACACGTTCGCTCAAGAGACTTCGGAAAACCTGCGATCAAAGAAACTTTTTTACCTTCCTTTGTCCCGAGTGCGTTTGCTCGAGAGACTTTCTGGAAAGTCTGAAAAATTTGACTAAGTCTTTTTGCAGGCTTTTGCATTTTCCTTTTGTCCCGAACGCGATTGCTCAAGGGGCTTCGGAAAACCTTTAATCAAATTTTCCTTTTCCTTTTTTCCTTCGAGAGTTGTCCCGAGCGCTTGCTCTAGGGACTTCGGAAATCCTTCAGTCAATTTTTGTATTTCCAATTGTCCCGAGCATGTTTGCTCAAGAGACTTCGGGAAACCTTTCGCGAGATTTTTCATTTCCCATTTTCCCGAGCATGTTCGCTCAAGGGGGTTCGGGAAATTGTCTCCGCGCTGGGTATGACGAGTACTTTTGCGAGATTTTTGTTTTTCATCTTTCCCGAGCGTGATGGCTCAAGGGACTTCGGAAAGTCAAATCTACGCTTTATCATGGCGAGCATTTTCGCGGAATTCTGCTTTGCACAATTTTGGATACTTAAGGACTTTCCTTAAGAGCATTCTGTACTTTATAATTCCTCCGCTTCATCTTAGGTGTAGAATTTTTTCAAGGCGTCTGAGTGCCAAGTATTTTTCAATTCTACGCCTTCAGCGTCGCCAAGTTTGTACACGCCTTTTCGTACTTCGGCAAGAACCAGATAAGGTCCTTCCCAGTTTGCGCGAAGTACTCCGTGGGACGGCCTTCGGGGTGCGAAGTCGGCCTTTCGGAGAACGAGGTCTCCCTTTTTGATTTCTTTTGGCCTGGCTCGTAAGTTTATAGCCGCGGCCACTCTTTGCTGGAAAGCTTTTCTTCTCAGCTCGGCTATTTCTCTGTGTTCGCCGACGAGGTCGAGCTTGGTTCTGAGGCCGAGGTCGTTTCCACCTTCATCAAATATTTGCACCCGTACTGATGGTCTGACTATCTCGACTGGGATAATGGCCTCTGTCCCGAAGACTAGTGAAAAGGGAGTTTCCCCTGTGGCCCTTCGGGGCGTCGTTCGGTAGCTCCACAATACGCTTTGGAGTTCTCCTGGCCATTTCCCTTTTGCTTCTCCCAGTCTCTTTTTCAGGCCATCTTTTATGGTCCTGTTCGATACTTCCACCTGCCCGTTACTTTGGGGGTGAGCTACTGGGGCGAAGTGCATCTTTATTCCGAGGTCGCTGATAAATTCCTGGAATCCTTTGTCTATGAATTGGGATCCATTATCAGCTACTAGTACCCTCGGTATGCCAAATCTGCATACAATGTTCTTCCATACGAACTTCTGCACTTCTTTTGCCGAGATAGTTGCTAGTGGTTCTGCCTCCACCCATTTTGAGAAATAGTCCACTGCTACCACGCAGAATTTCACGCCTCCGGGTGCTGTGGGGAGTGGCCCAATAAGGTCTATACCCCAGACTGCGAAGGGCCAAGGATAGTCTGCCGAAGTTATCATTTCCGAGGGTGTCCTCTGGATTTTCGCGTGTCTCTGGCAGCTACCACATTTCCGGACGAACTGTCTTGCGTCCTTTCTCAGGGTAGGCCAGAAGTATCCTTGGCGGAAGTATCACTGCTGCAAGGGCATCAGTTCCAATGTGTGAACCACACATGCCTTCGTGAACTTCTTCAAGGACCATTTCAGTATCCTCTTCATTCACACATCTTTGCAGCGGGTTCACATATCCCTGCCGGTATAACTCTTCGCCAATCAGGAAGAATCTTCCGGAGCGTCTTCGCAGTCTTGCAGCATCACCGGGGTCTTCGGGGAGCAAATTCTCTGTGAGGTGCTCGGATGGTCTAGCACCTCGGTGTATGTTTTCGACTTCGCTAAGCTCTATTGCTTCCGTTTCTGTTTTGGGGAGATCTTCTTCTTTGCCTTTTTCTGGCGCGCTTGCCTCCATCATTTGTGCGAGGCTGCTCGGGACAAGCTTTTCGTGCTTTTATAAACACCTTCCTTACCTCGGTTTGGTCTAGGAAGACCTCTGCATCTCCATCCTTGGTGGTGAATGTGACAGTCAGGTACCTCACATTAGGGCGAATATGCAGGTTTCCCAATGCCTGCCTTTCAACGATTGGCGTTGTACGAGGACGGGAAGTTCATGACGATGAATCTTGCCATCGTGGAGGCGTACAACTCAGCCGCTCCGTTAACCGAAGTCCCTTTCATCATCAGCGGGCTGTCTATCCATCCGAGGACTGGGAGTTTGGATGGTCCAACCCCAAGCTCGGCAGTAGGTGCAAGAATAGGTCGTCAGCACTTGAGTCGTCATCGCTCCTGGAGATGCCCAGGTGCGAGAATAGGACATTTTGAGCCATCATCCAGCAACACTCTTTTGACGTCCCAGTTCCCTATTTTCGCCGTAATCGGCAGTGAATCGTCATGGGGGAAGACGATGGTGGAACTATCTTTGCGAACCAGTTTCTTTGGTGGGTTTTCATACTCCATGACTGCTATTTCTCTGGCTTTCCGCTTTCTTCCCGAGGATGGTAGCCCCGCGGTGATGGTTTGGATAACCCCTGCTGGAGATGGAGGGTACCCTTTTTTGGACTTCGGTTTCTCACCTGTCGGAGCCATAGTCCTTATCTTCGGCCCTTTCTTCCTCCATTTTTCTGCCTTTCGGGGGTGGTATCCTCAGGTATTTCCGAAGTTGGCCCTGTTTTATCAGCGATTCTACGTACTTCTTCAGCTGGAAGCAATCTTCGGTGTCATGGCCGTGGTCGCGATGAAACTGGCAGAACTTCTTGGCTTTCTTCTTGTTATCGGCCATGACCCTTGGTCGCCGAATCTGCGTCCCTTGCCTTTCCAGTGCCATGAGAATGTTGGTCCGTGTAGTGCTCAATGGTGTGAAACTTTGGGGTTTCCTTCCCCGCATCCTCCGAGGTCGTCCTGTCTGTTCGGTAGGATGCCGAGCTTGTTGACTGGACCCTTCGGCGCGGTGGTGAACGGACTTCGGCCCAGCCATTCTTGGTTCTTCGGTGGTCATGTGCTGTTCTGCTCTATGCTGAACATCTGCACAGGCATCTTCGCAGTAGGTCTGCTCCCAATGAACTGCTGGGTGAAGGCTGTGGACAACTCCCGGAACTCAGTGATGGTCCCTGGGGGCAAGGAATTGTATCACGCCGTGGCCGGCCCTGTGAGGATAACTTCGAAACACTTGCACATGGCAGCGTTATCACTATCCGTCTGTACTTTGTCAGGTGGGCCTGCGGATCATAGATTTTCAACCGAGGTACGCTGAACTCGCCTGGCATGGCCGCCTCAACGACGGCCTGAGTGAAAGGGGAGTCATCTTCGCAGGATGTTCCCGAGGGTCTGGCCCAAACGGATCTTCTGGCCACTTGTTTTTCCATTCTGTCCAGCCGTGCTAATATCTTCTCCATGAGCACTGTGGTGCTAGGGCCTTTTTCAGGGAATGGAGATCGTCGGCGCCTCTTCGGGGGGCGAGTTCGGCGCTGAGGGTACAAGGACCTTGCCTCAGGTGACGAACTGCCTCGCTGTGAGACTCTCGGCTTCTTGGATCTGGTTTGTCCCACAGAACGTTTCCCGAGGGCCATAATTTCTGTGGACGATTCTTCGCGAGGGTCTCCATTCCCCGAACTGCGATGTATGGACTTGGGGCTCCTCCGCCGAGGGCGTGTCACTGAGGGTGGTCTCCGGGCCTGTGCTTGCTGTGGCCACCTTCGGCCGATCTGCGGTGTCACTTCAGGCACGACCGAACGCTGAAAGTCCCTCAAGAAACTCATAGTGACTACCAGAGGGCGGCCTCCCTCGGGCGCAGAAGTCCCTGGGAGTGTTTGCTCAGCAGCCGGTTGTATCTCAGGCGCGGACGGGGACCTCGGGAGTCCCTTGTCCTTAGAACGCCGAGTCTCAACGACGGCGATCTCAGAGTGGGTTCCCACAGACGGCGCCAAATGATGGCCTGGGGCCTCATCGTTTATAGTCATGGTGACTGGTGGAGAGACTTCTGGGAGGAAGAACGCCTGGTCGACTGGACCGCCTAAAGGAGAGTGCCTGAAAGCTCAGAAACAAAAGGTTAGGAGGCCCCCGGAGTGTTTTTCCGGGGGGGGAGCCTCCGACGCCCAAGTCAGTGGTGGCCGAGAGAAAGGCAGAAAAGATAGCACAAAGGGCTGAGGAGTTTTGCCTGGTAATGGGAGCCGTATTTTGCCAGCCAACCCACCCCCTGTCTGGTATTAAGTCCTGGTATTTATAGGAGTGCCTAGCCCGTTCAGATCGCGACACGTGTTCGGTCGGATGTTCCTGAATTTCTGGGCGTAGGGGACAGATAGTTGGTAGCAGGTTGCCTTGAGCCATGTGCTGAGACGGGCCATGATGTGATTTTGATGGCGTCAGCGTGGTAGAGCGCCTTTTGAGGCGGCTTGTGGCGTCTGTGAATGGATGTGTCAGAGGCTTCCTTAAATGCTTCCATAAATACCCCTGCCGTACTCCCGAGGTCCCTGGGTGAGGTCGTCCTTTGGTACGGACAGAGCCTCTTCGGGAAACAAGCCCTGAGTTCGGGGTTTCCCAGCTTCAGGGAGTTCCGCCTTCGGGGATATCATGTTCGGCACGCTATGTTAGGTGCCACTTTTCCGAAGGCGATCAGTTCACGACCCTGGGGGGGGCGAGTAGTGTCCTGGCGTGCTGGGCTCGGAGCTCCTCGGCTATCTCCCGAGGTGCCTGATCACACCTTTTCTCGGGTAACACCAGCTTCTTCTGGCCATGACTGTGGCAGGGAGTTCGGCCAGATAGCGGCGATAGCCTTTGGCTATCACCACTATCCTGAGGTTTCGTTTTCTAGTTGAATGAAGTCTTATTAATATTTCCATTGAAAAATGGGCATGTGAAACAATTAGGAGTTCGATGACTTACCAATGACAATGAGTCAAAGACTTGGAAGACAACCGCGAGATAGAAGGAATAACAACCTTGCCAACGACTTCACCATGTTTCTACCTGAATGTTGGGCAATATACTTTTGGTGATAGATGAACAGAACAAGAATAATGAATAAAAAATGAAGTTATGCAAGTAGAAGCAGATCTGATCAGCACTTAAAATAGGATGAGAAATCTTATCATTTTACAAACCTTGTTCCAAAGCATATTTAAAAACTTTCAACACGGAAATATCTAGTCATCATATTCGATGATTCAACTTATTTTACCCCAGACAAATGAAAGAGTCTATGATTTGCTATGGCAATTTCTGCCCTAAGAATTGGGGCACCTTGGAAATAACATCCTATTGAACATCCAAAATTAAAACTTGGAGGCAGTTGAGGAGGCTCCAAGTCTGTCGAATAGACCTTTCGGTTAGTTTGGCTGACAATCTACTGAATTATTTAAAACTAATCAATTTTCGATTCTCTCTTAGTGTCATCAATCAAATCAACCAAACTTCAAACAAAACCAAAACCCAAGTACATTTCGGTTGGTTTGGTTTTACAGTTCAGCCCCAAAGGGAAAAGGAAGAAGATGTATTCATCCTCAGCCTCCCCTCCCACCGACCTCAACAACTAGTTCTTTGCAATCGTCCTCCCCTAAAGTCTCATCGAACTAATATTTTTTCCTTTTCTCTTATTATAGCAACCAAACATAATAGTGCAGCAGAATAAAAAAATCCATTTAGGTTTGGCCTAACCTACACTTTGCCCCTTCTATTTTTTAAAAACTTACACTTTACCATGCACTTCCTTTACACTATACAACGATAACTTTCTGAAACCTAATTTGAACTATTTAGTAACTATGTTTCAGTAATCTCAAAATTTCGGATATTTTTTCCATAGTTAACTAATATTTAAAAAATACTAATTTATACTTATAAAGAGGAAAATACAATTACATAGAAGAAACATTGATAATCTAAAATATCTATTAACCATAAGAAAAATATCAGAGAAACTGAAATAACTAGAAGATGACTATCGCACAACTTAAATCAATGTTTCAGAAGCTATTGTCAAACAATATAAAAGGAGCAGAGGCCAAAGTATTGGCTTTCAAAAATAAGATGGGCAAAGTGTAGGTTAAATAAAACCTAAGGAGGTTATTGTAAGTTTAGGGTTAAGGGTTTTTTTCCTTATTAGTCCTCTTAATAGAGGACAAAGCTAATAGATCAAACCTTATTTTCAACAATAGGGGTAATTCCTCCTTCAACATTAGTCGATCTTCCTCTTACAAAGATTGCCCATCAATGAAAAAGAGAGTTTGTTCCCAGTAACCATGATTGTAGAGGTGCAATAATGAAAACAAGGCTTGGTGAAAAAGCATGGCGGTTTAATGGGTTCAACAAATAGGTAGATAGTGAGGAATTGAGAAGGATTGGTGACAAATTTGTTGAGGCTGATTAAAAGGTATGATTTGTCAAAGACTTGAGGAAAAAGGATTTTCAATCTAGTTAAGTTGGATGGGTGAAAGAGAGAGGGTAAAAATTATTTAATACTCATGGGTTAGTTTGGATTGTTTGGTTAACGCATTCATGTTCAATAACCAAACCAAAGACCAATTATCAAATTTGGTTTCCAACTGACGCCTATACCGATGGAAGCGATAAGCGCTAGTAAAGCCAAACTTAAACCCTATACTAATGGAAAACAACCATTGGTAGAGGACTTGTAGTGTTCCAATGGATTATACTCATCCATTGGTATAAACATCTATTCTACCCACTAATATTATGAAAACATTACATTTTCTCACTTTCCTTTTCACTGTTTCCTGCAATTTTCTGACCATCTAGAGACAAAACTTCAAACAAGGCCAGAAATAAAGTGTTTCTGATGAGGACTTATATGATCAGAACCAAGAGAACTAAGTTTTTTGCTAAAGTCAACCATGTTCTTGTTCACTGGGACAAAACCACAACTCGCACTTGAGACCAAAGCCATGTAGCGGAGACCACAATCACACCAACTTTCCAACAAATCACCATAATCGGAAGCACAATCGGTTCATGCAACGCTCTTTGGAAGTCATGGGGTGTCACATCCCACACAGGCCCTAGCCTGTGCCCTCTCAGTACCACTCACCAATTTACCCAAGATTCCTTTGATTAAACTTAAATCCGGGTGTTAATAACTTCCTAGTATTTAAGTTTTATTTTCTAAAGCTGAGAGCTGGGATATGTCCCAGGAGGCTTATGAGTTATTTAGAACAACAACCTGCAGCTTAAGTAGGGCCCAACCTCTAACTTGCAACACAAGCAAGGCATACACTTAATCTGTTAAGTGTCTAGGATGTGTGCTTGTCAAGTGTGCTACTTTAATGTATGACAACCAAGAAGCCAAAATTTTCATAGTTTTGAAAATCAAAATTTCCATGCACATGTATATCAGCTAAACACAATATCTCAAAGGCATCTCCATGAAACATATCCACATACTCATAACTTAACATAACTTGGCACATAAGCATCCATCATATGTACATACAAAACCATGTACAAGCAAGGCTACATATACACACAAAATAGCCTAAGTACAAGCATCACTAGCTTGGAAACATACCAAGGATGCTACATGTCCAAAATAGCCAAGGTTAAGTTTTACAAGCCAAGTACCCCACTCTCCCAGAATGTACCTAAGTATGCAAAACAGCAGCACACTCGACAAAACCAACCTAAACATACAAACCATAACTAGGGTCCAAGTCCACACATCCTTCCTGTACCTAGACTGATCCCACAACTACAAAAGCCTGCAAACCTAGAACATAAGTTTCAGCCTTAAGCCATAAGACTTGTAATGTAAGTATTCAAGCCAAGATTCAGTTGGCACATACCTCGAGCAAATAGTGTACTAACTAGCACACAAACTAGCAACTCAAGCAAACTACTCAAGCTATATATCCTTTCCTGAAACAAAAATGTATGGGCAGTGAGTAACAATTACTCAGTAGGGTTTCACAAACGACCATATAAGGTCTAATTAGTTAAGTCCAATGAGTTAACCTCCACAAGCTTACTTATCCTGCAAGAAAGACATGAAAACATGGAAAACACAAAAAAATATACCAATACATATAATCATCATAAACCGTCATTACACGGATTAGCATGCACAAACAAACAACCAAGCACACAGAACTCACACATACACACCACAAGGTATATTTGGCCATATCCACTAGCATGTGTCCATGTGCACTTTGGCACTTCCACCTTCACAATTTCAGTCTCATTCCACTAGAGCTCCAAATTCACTAGCGAGTTGGCCTCCCTCACTAGGAATTTTAACACATGTCATTACCTTGACTAGCTAGCCAATTTACACGCAACTGTATCTCCTTAATATGCCCATCTAGCAAGCTAAGATCATATAGCATTATATAACCATCACTTAGCTGCCATAATTACTTGTTCATGAAAAAGTACCAAGAAAACAAGTAAAAGTGAGAACCCTACCTCACGATCAAAGTTTGAGCTCTCGGTTGCTCGAGTAACTAAGGCTGAAGCTCAAATATATGTTGCCTATCACAATAAGCCTTCAATTAACTATCACAATCACTTGTTCATGGAAAAGTATCAAGAAAAACAAGTGATTATGAGCCTTACCTCCTTAATCCAAGCTTGATTTCTCTTCCAAGCTTCAACTTCCTCAATAGGGCGGCAAGAACTCCAAATTTCTTTCAAACACGCTTTGAATCCCTTTGTTTTCTCGACTATTAGCCTATACACCCACGAACCGAAACGTTGAGCCTTTGCTTCGTTTTTTATTTTTCCGGCCAACTTTAAAATGGTGCCAGAACAAGACAAGGCGTATAAACAAGAGAAGGCGTATAAATTGCTCCTGGCGCATTAATGGGCGTGAATCACTTGTTCAACGCATTTAATGAAGCGTCTGTAACCGTGTACACATATCCAACATTTTGGCTCAATGACATCCTTGGTCCTTAAGTACTTTACATGTGACAATTTCCCCCTCAAATTTTCATATGCACACTTTAGTCACTAAAATATAGGATCATTCCGGCTCTATTCTTAACTCATGGATCAAATTGCCAAGATTTCATTAATATGGCCCAAAATGGTAATTAAGCCATGACCAATTTCATCATTTTACCATTTTAGCTAATCTTATAATATTAATTTGGAAGAAACCGGAATTGTTGACCGGCCATTTTGTTTTGTCAACCAAAATTGGTCTAATTCCACCTTTTTCCATGCACTTATTTGCTTGGTGCATTTCACCCTTCAAGTTCCCATAGTTTCATTTACATCCTCATCCTTACTTTCAATCAAGTCCCTCATGTTTTAAATTGGTGTTTCTTTTTATTCTTGGCCTAAGCCAAGTATCTAAAGGATGGTCCTAACATGGGGCATGGAATTGGTTGGGCAGATGCCGTGAGTAAAGCAAGTGCGGTGGCGGTTGGCGAGTCAGTAGGCCGGGAGGCATGAGTGGCAAATGCTGTAATTTCATGCAATTTGGGGTCTAAATTCATGTAGTTGATCAGGAGGTCTTATGAGGCTGCTTTTTTAACACATTAACTGGGCCTCGTTAAATCAAAACGAACAAGCTGTAAAGGTTGAAAGGGTATCCTTAATTTTTAAAGGTAAAATAATCATTTTTACTTGGTGAGTCTAAGGAGTATATAGGGTGGATTTACTCGTGATGGATACCCTTACCTGCTATATGCCCCATATTTTCCAGATGAGTGTAATAGAGATGTCTGCTTTGTTGCTGGTATTTTTATTTGTTTACTCATCTATTACTAACAGAAAACAAAGTGATGAATTTTGCCAACCTGACCGTCATCCCTAATTATGAGAGACGTGATTACAAAAATGGAAAAGGGAAAAACAGCCACATTACGCGTTAGCATGTATGAAATATTTTACACTCATATCAGATGCTCCAAAACCCAGTGAAGGGTGGAGAACAAGTTAGCCAAAACCCTTTCCATTCCCAATTCCCAGGTGCGATGGCTGCCGACCATCCTTCGATGTCATTGCCGACGATTACCATTCTTCTTTGAGTTGTCGCCTCCTTTCACCATTTCCTTCTTCTCCTCTCGGTCCCTAGCTCGATTCTCGTCTCTCCTATCGGTCACTGACTTATTCTCGCTCGCCTCTACTGCACAATTGCTTGTCCCTGTAAGAATTCCTTTTCTTCTCACTTCTTTTCTTGGAAAATTCAAGGAACAATTTGGTCTACAAGAGTATTTTTGTTGTTGTAACAACATTTCGTTACTTGTTGGTCGAATCTTAGTATGGAAATATTTCTAGTTTGATTTATTATTGGAAGAAGAGAAAAATGGATCAACTTGAAATCGGTGGAAACTTTAGGGAAGAACAACTTAGAGTTCACAAGAAGTAGGCCTTATTCTAGTTAACTAAAACACTTCCAAAACCTCAAAACGTCTTCATTGCCTTCCCTTGTGGCTTACTACCGAGTATTATGCACCGAATTCTTCATAGAAAGACTTCCTAAGTCAATAGAAGTTACAAAACCCTCTTTTATTTCATTATGCACTTTTCTTGGACAATGTTTTAGCAACAGTAGATGTTGTGAACTCAATTGTATCAAATGCTAAGGTGAGTCTTTGAAGGCCTAAGCTATAAGCTTTCTTGCATATTAATACTTTTTTCTCAACATTGAAACATAGAAATAGTTAGAGGCACTTTTTTCTTTTACATTAGTGCCTTTTTATCTTCTTTGAATTTGTGACGTATGTACTGTACATTTTTCTTTATCTGTGCAGAATCTTTCGAATCATATGGTTGGGCATATGGGATGAACTTTTTACATTTGTGCCTTTTATCATGATCTCAAAGAACTTTGACCCTCGGGCTTGTGGTTGGGCATATGCGATCAACATATTTTCTTTGGCTGAACGGCAGTGGCAAAATGTCACTGAGGTGTATCATGGATGGTAGAAGCTGGTAAGTAGTCATTAAAAGAAGTTTAAAAGGATATGCATGTTTCTTAATCTACAGTTCTAACTTAATGGGAATTCTTCAAATTGGATTAATCGTATTATATGGGCATAAAACACTTGTGGCATATACTCCAAATAAGTCTTGCTCTGGAAATGTCTTAAAAATCTGTTATTTGATGAGTTCTTTTAAAGGATTTTCAAGCATTGATTCATGATTATGAGAATATATGCTATTCTTGCAAGGAAATATTGTTGATATCAACCAGTTGGTCAATTGTTGAGATTATCTTTTTTAAAAAAAAAATATGCAGAATCTTGACAGATGATTATGAAAGATGGGACCATGCCTCTTGGTCTAATAACATTCTGCTGATGCACTTACCCTCTGGATCGATTCTAGCATGTGCTTGGACTAGGCAACAATCTTGGTGTGAACTAGAGGGATATCGAGTGAGTAGTAGTGATACACTACAATGGAAACTCAAAAACGAGGTTTGAGATCAACATACTGAAGTATCATGGCTTTTGGTCAAAGTATGTAGATTATGAGAACAAGTATTTGCGAGAATGTAACGGTCCCTAAAATGGATCAAGTATTTGCAGAATATATAGGTTAAAGGATATTATTTCAAGGATGTGAGACTTGTATAAACTTTTGGCCAATTTATTTCGATTTAACTCACAAATGTTAACGTGTTTTTAGGTAGTAGGCCTAGCCCATGTGATTTCATCAAAACATTTGCCCCCAAAGTTGGAGGAAAATTATGATCAGCCTAGCGTTCCTCATAACTTGCACCTCCGGCCTCCACAAAGCTACCATGTTGCCGCGGCCCTTCCCTTGGTCCTCCATTCTCCGATTCAATAACAATTCCCAAACACAAAATCACAGCCACCCAAATGATTCAAGAAAATAGAACAAAATTAACAGGCCTTGAGTTGGGCTATCGCATCAACCCCTACCCACACTTCAGTCCCTTGTTGCTTCACCTTTCAAATATCGACAACGATTGGGTTGATGAGCCATCAAGGCATGAGAACAAAAAGCATATTTCCTGGGTCAAGCAAGAATTGGTCATTTACATTTTTTATGGGTTTGAAATTCAGAATCCCCAAAGTTTTTCCCTTTGACCAAAATTTCAAAATTTTAAATTATGAACATAGATTAGGTATGCTTTGGAGATGAAGATCAGGAATTGGATTTAGAGGGGGTGTTCTCCTGCGAGCATAATAGTGGTTGTTTCAACAATGTAAAGGTCAAGAATGAGGAAGTGACGACACATGAAGGACTGACTAGTGCCCTAATGGCAGGGTTTGAGAGGGTGTGAGTGAAGTGCATATCTCACTTACGTAATTTAACTAAGGCATTGGCAATAAACAATGAGCAAATTGAGGGGGGCTCTATTTTGTCTGTACGTGCATTCTCTCCCGACAAGGTAGAGCCAACAAAGGATGCCTAAAGGTCTATAGGGCTATTGAGGGAGTTGAGAATTAGACATGAGACTTGCTTAGGCAAAAGTATAAGCACACTGTGCAGGCGGGAAAGCACTTGATCGGTGCTGATGTGGAAAGCAAGAATAGCAAAAAGAAAGAATGAAAAGTAGGTATTTCGTTTGGTGTTTGGACGACCTCAGTTGGCGTTGCTCATCTTTGACAATGGTTTAACCATAAAAACAATAAAGCTTGTCGGCAATTCTGGATTCACAAAGCACAATTTGTGATATTGCATGACCCCACCCAGCCCTAAGTGATATTGCGCAACCTCACCCAGCCTTAACTCATTAATGTGTTAGGGCTAACTCCCCCTGAACTAGCTGTTTGTATTTCACTTGGCTTTTCATTGATAGAGTGAACTTTATGAAATATGTTTTGAGAATACATAAATAAATAAATGCTATCCATATTATGTATTAGGTATCAATGGAGACCTCAGATTAGTGGATTATAGTACTTAGGTGGTACTACCTCGTCAGCATATTGCTCCAGCTCATGCATATGCTACTTCTCTTCTATTTAGCTTCTAATTAGCCAAAAAAAAAAAATCACTATCAACCACAACAACAACAATAACAACAACAACAACAACAATAATAATAATAATAATAGTCACATAACTCAACTTAGTTTATTCTTGATATATATAGGTGATATTTTTCCTATTTTCTATCTATCTTACTCTCTAATATCTACTATTTTTATTGAAAAAATTGTCTATTTTCATACTGCTGATAATATCATTACTTGGTCCAAATTTTATATTTTGATATTTGTGAAATTTCTAATATTTTTATGGTGCAAGAACAATAATTTTTAGATGTTTCACCTTATGATTTTATTTCATTTTAAGAAAGCAGATTGGTGTTTATTTGGTGGTGAGACCAAAACTATATGCCTTGGCAATCAACCCCTAATTTGTCCAAGCCGATAGTTAGGGGTTAGTTAATTGCCAAGTTCAACCTCTCTATTCAATGTTATTGTCATTTAATTCCCTGAGAAGCTAATTAAGAAGAACATTTCCTTGACGGAATTTCAACATGTCATCACATGTGATAACTTTTCGTTAACAAAGGGGGTTATATCCCAGTTTACAAAATTTGGTTGCTAAATTGCCCTGAATTATAGTTGAAGGAGCTAAGAGTCCAAGTGAACAAAGTTTGGGGTCGACTTATTGATTTAGGCCTTCTTAAAATAGCAAAGTTTGATTTATTTCTCACATATAACATCACACGACATAAATGTGAGAGGCCAAGAGAGGAAGTAATCCTGCTAACAGCCATACCCTTTGACCTCTAAGTCAAAACTCAGGTTATTATTTATTTATTACATGGTATATATAACAACACACAACATAAATGCGGGACACTAAGAGAGGAAATAGAAGATAGAATCTTGATCTTTCCTAGTAACAACCATATAATTAAGATTTAATCACTAATTAGCCAAACATTTTGTTTTTTTTCTATTTCTTCCGCATAACAGCACCTACAAAACATAGGTGATTAATAGAAGCAACAACAGCGGGAAGTATTTGGGTCACAGTAGTAGTCAAGCAAGACTTCGTCCGACGCTTGCAAACATGGAACTCTGCATTCGTGATGAAAAAAACAGGTCGGGTACAGCAGCCAATTCTGGCAGTCGACGTCTTGGGCTCGAGTTACCATTGTTATTGTTCCTGCATGCAAAAGTAGAACATATTAATTATATAGTTTCCTTTAGTGGACATGAGCTGTAACCTACGCTTTCCCACTACTCATTACATGCATGGAGCTGAAATAACAATTAATAATTAAACACATCCTTAATTTGGTCTTATAAACATGATATAATATTAAAAACTAGCTAATGCAACCTATTCAACTAATGCAACCTGATTCATATAGAGCCTAACACGAGTTTTCTAAGGTTGATCCACACAATCAGCTCAAACATACTTCCCTCATCCCAATATTGTTTGTTTCATTCAATTTTTTTAATTAACTTTGACTTAAATTTGCTTATATTATTATTTGATAAAAATTTTTAAAAATTATATTTAAAAACTTTGATTCGTGTAGTTTCCAAATATAATTTTTTAAAAAATTAATAAAAATAATATAAATAAATTTAAGCCAAAAAACTAAAATTAAGCAAATAATATGTGACAGACGTAGTATCATTTATTCCATTACCCAAATATCACATTCAAAAATATTAGGCGCAACTATTAAATTGGTTAGAATTGTGTTGGGCTTCGACCTATAATAATACTAAAATCGAAATCCTATATTTATACTAATCTATTTTTTAATCAACTTATGTGTGTGTGTGTGTGTGTGAGAGAGAGAGAGAGAGAGTGAGAGTGAGAGAGATAATCATAGCAGACTAAGTTCTGAAGCAGCTCAAGAAAACGCTTAAACTCAAACAACCCTCAAACTTTACCAAATTGACCACCTAAACCTCTAAACTTTAACTCAGAACTATCACCCTTCAAACTTATTGCATGAAATGAAGTGAAATAATTTGAAACCAAACACTTGTGAGTTGCAGCAGAAAAGACTTCTTTCCCTTTTAAGTAAGATTTCGAGTTTGAATCTTGTGAATAAAGAAATGGGTTTTGAAAGAGCATCCCCTAACAGAGTCTGACACAACACAAACTAGTTGTATGAGATCTGCACAAAAAATGAAATGAAATTTGGAACAAGAATCAAAGGGTTTGAATCAAGAAGCCCAAACATATAAGATGGCCTCCGGGCATCAATTTTGCCTCATATTCAACTAAACATGCGAGTCTAAGGACCAATTTCCTCATGAACTTTTCCCATGAGAAAAGGGAAAAATATGTTTCATTTTCCATTATAAGTATATTAACCTGAAACAAGTAATAATGCTTCGGCCAGAAAATAAAAATAAAAACAAAACAAGCACTTAATGGTGGTTGAATACTCGTAAACATGAAAAATCACCTCCCTCACCGATCGAGTTCTAATTATTAACATCTCTCTGTTTTTTTTTCCCAATATAATATAGCTGGTGAATAGAAGCAATCCCTTACATTCAGTTTTCTTCATTTCCAAACCAATTCTAACAAAGAAAGAGAGAGTACCGTTTTTTTATTTGTTCAATTCCAAACGACCAACGCGAAGGCTGACAAGAAAAGCAAAATTCAACAACTATTTGAATATAACATGTTAATATGAATTAAACAGATGTGAGTGCCTCTTTTGGGGTTCTCTTTAAATATATACTTACAAAAAAACAGCAACAACTAATGAAAAAGATAATAAAACAGAATTATATGCGCATAACATAACAAATTAAAGGGGCACGTAAAAAATTAAAGAGATCAACGACTTACCAATGAGTAAAAGACTTGGAAGCCAACCGCAAGATAGAAGGAAGAGCAACCTTGCCAGCGACTTCACCATGTTTCTGCCTGAATGTTGGACAATATGAAGAACAGAACAGGGAAGAATGGAAAATGAAGTTATGCAAAGAGAAGCAGATCTGATGAACACCAAAATTAGATGGAAACCTTATCGTTTACAGGCCTTGTTCCAAAGCATATTGAAAAACTTTCAATGCGAAAATGTCTGTACATCATATTCGGTGATTCGATTTATTTTGCCCCCAAACAACTGAAGAGCCTGTAATTTGCTATGGCAATGTCCGCCCAAGAATTGGGACACCTTGGCTTGGAAACAACATCCTACAGAAAATCCAAAATTAAAGCTTTGAGGCAGTCGAGGGAGCCCCAAGTCTGCCGAACAGATTATTCGGTCGGTTCAGCCGGCAACCCACCGAAATACTTAAAAACCATCAGTTTTCGGTTGGTTCAAAATTCGGCCCCAGAGGGAAAAAGAAGAAGAAGAAGATGTATTCGTCCTCAGCCTCCCAGTGACTCCTCTAACTGGTCCTTTGCATTCATCCTCCCCTAAAATGATCTCCTCCAACTGATCTGTTTTTCTTTTTTCTCCCATCACAGCAACCAAACATAATGTGATTAAGCCGCAGAAGAATCAAAAGCTTCTTTGTCTATTTGTCGCTGGGACTCCTGGTTCATGTTTTGTTTTCCTCGTTAGTCCTCCCAGTGGAGGCCGTTCCTCCTCCGATGTCGGCCGATCTTCCTCTGGAGGCGGAAAAATGAAAGCAAGGCTTGGCGGAAAAACATGGGCGCGCATTTTCTTGGGTTCAACAAGTAGGTAGGAACCGAGGAATGGAGGCGGATTAGTGACGGATTGGATGAAGGTTCGTCGCAAGACTCGAGGAGAGAGGATGTTCGTTCTTTTTGAGTTGGATGGCTGAGAGAGTCGGGGCGGCATGAAGTAGCGGATGGTGAGTGGGAAAAAAAAATGGTTTATTGGGGGCAATGGAGGGGTAAAGAATATATAATATTCGTCGGTTATTAAATTGGAGTGTTTGGTTCACACATTTTATGTACACAACTGAACCAACGATCGAACATCAAATTCGGTCTCTAGTTGGCTCGAACCGAGTGAACGATCCATTTTGTCCACATTCACTTCGTTTTTTTTTTTTTTTTCGAGTTTTCCAGTTTATTCATACAATACTCACCCTATACTATACACTATGACATTCGGAAGCATTGATGATAGAACTACGTAACAGTTGAACCGAGGCACAAGCAACCCAATGAGAAATAGCGAGAGCACCTTGGAGCACTGTTATACGATACTTCTAAATGTGAACAAAGCAGTAAAAGAATTTTGGGCCAAATGTTTTGGATAGTTTTAGCCCAATGAGTTTTGGGCAAAAATTTTCATTACACTTTAATATAAATATCAACAATTGGTACCATTCATTTAATAGTATTAAATTTATCCAGTATAACCAGCTTAGCTAGTCAAAGTGTGAGAGATATAGACTCCTATAACTCCTTAGTCCTCGGTTCGAGCCTCTCTTTCCTTTTTTTTTCCCTTTTAATATCCTTAAACCTGTCGATTAAAGATTTTGAGTAAAAAAAAAAATAGTACTCTCCCCGTTTCTCTGGGTATGGAGATTAAAATGTATGTAATTTATGTTATTTTTTTCAATTTTACCCTTGAAACTAAAATTATTATTTTTTATTTTTTACAGTGAGAGATTGAGTGAAGATTAAAAAAAAAATTATTGAGTTTTGTATAGTAAGAGTTTAAATAAGGGTAAAATGATAAGTTGATTGTTTAAAACTTTCCAAAAGAGGAAATATTTCAAATTTTTAGGAAATCCTAAAAAGGAATACGCTTCATCTAAATTGGAACGGATGAAGTATTAAATTTTTAACTTAATAACTAGAGTTTTTCTATTTGCTCTCTTAGTCTTCTTATTTACTATATTCTAAAGCAAAACATTAGCCATCATAATTTGTTTCTTTAATCAACCACAGTGAGTTCACTTAACTTTTCTTCTTTTTTCTTCTTATTATTTTTTAAAAAAAATTTAGTCACTATAATTTTTTTACTTTTGAGTATTTTTTGGTTGATTTGTTGTCACATCTTTTTCTTTTGCTTTCATTCTTCCTTTATTAACTTAATAGATAAACCATTAATACCAACAGTCTATCTATTGCTCTCTTGGTTTGAAGACCTTCTTTGTTATTTTTTTTTTTATGTATCAATAATTAAACTTCACTTTTTATCACTAAATTCCCAATCTTAGCCTTATTTTATTAAAATTTTCTTATTATTTCTCTCTTCTAAAATAAAAATTTAGTGCTATAGCTTATCTTCACCAATGTTAATCAATAAAATTTTTATTAGAAAAGGGTCAGAACCTAGTTTTAAGTCAAATCAAAATCTTAGTTACTTGATTTCATGAAAGGTTTTCCAGATCATTAATAATCACTATTAATTACAGTTGATTTAATGTTAATACGGATTAAACACCGCAATGTGATGGCACTTTAAACCTCATACTAAATAAAGCCATAAGGTTTGATTTGACACTAGCAACAGTGATTTTGTTGCTACAATGCCATTTTTGAGGTTGAGTTTGGCTCATTAATTTGTTTGCTTTTATTCAACTTGTTTTTCCTGTTTCTTCAATCAACCAAAGCCCAATCTAGTCAAAATCTAATTTGACAAACTGCCACGAGCTTCTATTGCCTTCTGGGTTCTATGACCAATTCCATCGAGAGGAGTGGAGTGCAACAATGAGCGAAAAAAAACAAAAACAAAGTCTATCTCTGCAATGTCAACACATGATGTGAGAAGAAAAAGGCTGCAATTTGGTGTTATTCAAACTAGTTCACTGGTCGCTTTCATCCGCAAAGGTTTTGGTTTGTAAACCCTAGCCTAGCATCAATGTTGTGGAAGTTTATATGATTGCATCGATTCATCGATGTCGGGATAATTGAGAAGTGGACCTCGATGGCAACCAACAGTACAATTATAGGCTTAGTTGTATCCTTCTTAATTTGGTTATTTGATTTCACTTATTATTTTGATTTAATTGTGAGTTTTGGTTTCATTATTTATTTTTTTAAATAATCTATATGCATTCATTAATTAAAGAGTAGAGTCCAACCACACAGGGTATGAACGAGGCCAATCAATACGGCCAATTACATAGAGATCTAAATGGACTACCGAGTGCGCAACTAAGTTTAAAGACTAAAAAACATGAACAAAAGAACACAAAGTAGAAAGGAAAGCTAAGATGACAAATATAATCTAAAATAACCCAAAAGAGAAGAACCGTTCCCGCTATACAGATCATGAACCAAGGTGGTAGCATTGGATTCAACAATGATCTTTTGAAACCCTCCTAGCCCTTGTTTCACTATTCATGTAATACAGCTGAGAAAGTTAATAATTTGTTATTTTATTTTATTTTTTGTAATTATTTTCAAGATTATTTTATTTACTTAATTTAAGAGTTATTTTATGGTTTTATTAGGTTACATAGAGTCCTGATTAGTTATATATTAAGATTATATATTAAATAGCTAAGGCTTCTACTGTCAAATAGGACTCTGAGATTTCTTTTCTACTATGTTTGGGATTTATTTCTACCATTAATTCCAATTTGGAGAGTTGACTATAGACTTCGAATTTCAATTTCTCTTAGAATTCAATTAATTATTTCTGATAGGATTATAGTGACTAAGATTTATCTATACAAAGAGCTATTGTGTTATGGTTGCAATATAATACATTATCCTTATTTTTATCAATAAAATTCAAAGAATTTTATTTCCTCCAAGGCATTGCCTATTTTTTAAAGAGCGATTAATTCGTTTCTTAAGCTTTAACTTGTCATGTGCAAGTTAGTTTTATTTTTTATGCTTCAGCTAGTGTATTAAGTGGCATTAGAGCAAGATTCACCTAAATCTAATGGCACAAGATGACGCTAGGAAGAACAAAAACTTTGATGGTGATTAAAGGTTACAGTGGATGCATGAGTAGCCAGTGGCGGATCTAGAATTTTTATAAATGGGGGTTCGAATACATATATAATTCTTAATCTCTAACATTAAATTATGAAACTTATAAATTTTCATATACTATAATGTAATGAAGAAAAAAATTAGAAGAAAATTTGAAAAAAGATCTAATTTATCTTCTTCTTTTTTTTTTTTCTATCGTGGATCAAACTACTAGAAAAATATATAAACTATGAAGAATATGAGTGAAATATTCAAGTTGTATATAATGTAAAGGACAAATTTTTTTTTAGCTCTTATATATATGTAAGAGAAAAGGAGTGTCAAAAAAAGTTTCAAGCCTGGATAGGAAAATATGTAAAAGTTAAAGGACCAATATAGAGCTTTTTTCATTATCCTTTTTTTTTTCTTTTGGTGAAACACACAAACATCCATTATTCTAATTGCCAGCAGAAAGAAGAAACTGACTTATTTTCTATCTTTACTAAAATAAAAGAGACATATTATTTTGCTCCAGTGAATATTATAAAAATTATAGAGGTTCATTAAAAGATTTAAAGGATTTAATTACTTAATTATAGGACCCCCATAATTTCTATATGGATCCACCTATGTGGGTAGCAAGTTATAGTGGTTAATTGATAACCGGGTGGAAACTATGAACAGATTGTTATGGAGGCTAAAAGAGCAGTTGCGGTTGCTATTGAAAGTCAGTCGACTATTACACTTGTTCCCCGTAATTGAGCTATGACTTGTGAAGCTCCAAGACAAGAATTTAATGAAAAACATATAGCACAACATAGAATGCAAAGGTTGATAGATAACTTGTTTAAAAGTGCAAACTCACTCTCAAGGAGACATGGAGATGAAGAGAATAAAAGTAGAGGAGAAGTTGAAATTTTCGTCTTTGTGGATTTTCTTGGAGTTGAAAAGGTCTTATCAAGTCAAATTAGTTTGATTTGTACTTTGTTAAATTTAGGTGTTGAAGACCATCATCATGGCTCAACATTAAGGAAGCATGCATGGTAGGCTTTTGTTGCATTCGAAGTATTTTGTTCATGTGGGAAGGACAATTTCAATTTCGACAAAAAAACTCAATGCAAGTTTTTTTCCAAGACGAGGAGACTGATATAACCCAGAAAATTAATAATTATTTATTTTATTTTATTTTTCTTAATTAATTTTAGGGTTATTTATTTCTTAATTTAAGAATTATTTTAGTGTTTTTTTTAGGTTAAATAGAGTCTTAGTTGATCGTATATAAAATAGTACTTCTTGTGTTGAGAACGATTCTTAGATTTCTTTTCCTCTTTTGTTTGGGATTTATTTCTAGCATTAATCCCCTTGTAGAGGTGAAGGTGTAGGACTCTAATTTCTCTAGGATTCAATTAATTACTTTTGATATGATTCTAGTTAAGGGATGATGACTAAGACTCAATATAAATAGCTGATCTTATGCTACAATTGCAATATGGTACATTATCCTTATTATAATCAATAAAATTCAGAGAATTTTTTATCTTCCAATTCTTTGCCTATTTTTCTAGGAGGGATTAATCCATTTCTTCAACCTTAACTTGTTTGTGTACAAGTTAGTTTTATCTTTTTCGCTTCGATCGACTAGCATATCGGAAAGAAATAAGAAAGCAAGGCCAAAGAAAAATAGCTTCATGATCTGTTGAAGATTACTATATATTTGTCTGCTTCTTCATCATCTTAACATTGGCTAATACTACTTGAGTTTCACTGTTTTACCTCCCCAACTTCTTACAAAATTCAAATCACAATTTTATGTTTTAAGGTTACGGCTTCACTGTTGTAAATGTTTATTTGATTATTGAGACAATTTTTTTGCATCTTCTATAATCACTGGAGGCACTTTTTCCCTGCATTTCTCTCACCCCTTGATGGATCAATATTAGTTTTAGCTTTTCTTTTTATCTCATCCTTGTTCTCTTCATTTCAATCACAATAGTTATCGTTGTGTACTTCCTTTGATATGTCAACTACTATACTATTTTCGACATTAGAGCTCTTCTTGGTACTTTTATGTAGATGGGATGCAGCTCTATCGCCTCTAACTTTTGTTATTCCCCCTGTTCAAAGAGTTGTCCTCTTCCATTATTTTTATTATTTATTTTTTATTTTTTATTTTTTGCTTCTTGTTGCTTCTCTTGCTTGATCATCGCTAATTATTTTTCCCTGTATGAAAAGACCCTTTTTTTTTGGTTTTCCTTTTCTTGAATGAGTCAACTCTTAGAACATTCTATATATAATTAAGTTAGTGGAATGACTCATGAAGTTTTCGGATCACATCATTGTTTCACTCTTGCTCTTCTTTATGTCATTTTGTTTTTTCATGTAAGATGATATGTTGTTCTAGCATCATTTAATTCTTCACCTGACCATTTCAATTCAACTGACGTCCATGCTTCTGATACCCTTTTTTGTTGTTTATTCTGTCAGCCATGGATATCTGATTATCTATTTGCAGTACTCAATAGTATGTCAAATCATGTTTACTTTCTGATAACCCACCGCAAAGTGTGGGTCGCATTCAACAAGTCATAGGGTCGATAATCACCTTGCTCTTTCGCTTTCTAGTTTCCCTGACAGCCACACAACAAAAAAACACAAAAAAGAAGACCCACATCTAGATTAAACCAAGTATTTGCTGAATCGGGCCACAAAAGACGGCCCAACCCAAACATAAGGTTATTGTTCAATGATCAATAGTTGACCGTTGTGTGTTTCAGTACAATTAGTAATGGTACAGGATACAGGTCACCTAGCTCGAGTTATCGATTTTGCTTTGATCAAAATTTGTGCCATTGCCTAATTTTATAACAAGCTGAGTATATTTTTTTTTTTTTGGCGTAGTATTGGAGAAAACTTAAGGGTACACTATGCATATAGTGGGTGCGTTGCATGAATTTTTCATATGATAATTCATATGCGCCATTTGTCCTACTCTATTTGTGACATTGGTTGATATACATAGATTAAAGCGTGTGAAACTTTTGAACCTTTTATTTTTATTTTTTTCCACTAAGAAAATGATACTTACTGGGCTCTCACTTTTAAAACTTTAGTAATTCACTTTAAAATTTGAATTTTGGATTTTACAATTTTTTAAAAATATAAGGACTAAAATAGAATAATTTTTCTTTTAAAAAATACATAGGAACCAAATTATGATTTCTTAGAAAAGTAAGGCTATATATGTGAATGTTGAAATGAATGATGATGATGGTGATATCAATATGCTAAATTGATTGTAAAAGCACTAAATAGAGAAATATTTCAAAGATTTTGGGCTAACAAATAGTAATTATCCCAAGGAAATTATAATGGATGGATATTCTTAAGCATGATTTAGAAAACAATGTTTCTAACTCTTGCTTAATTCAATAAGTAAAATCTTATTCAGAAAGCAACATGAATAATTCCATAAAATGCATTAATTGAAATGATTATGAAAACAATTACAATTCTGTATTCAGAAATATTTTTTTAAAAAAAAACATGTACTTAAATGTTTAAAGAGAATATATTCTTTTATTCATTTTAGATTTTTTAAGAGAAAAACTATGTTCAGAGGAACATCTAAATACTCTTAAAATAACAACTAAATGCTGGAAAAAAAAACATATTCTTTCTTTTATTTTAGATGCTTTCCACAAGCATTTTAATTAGATGTTCTTTCTTAAATTTCTTATAGAATTTAGTTGGGGTGTATGGTCTATCTCTAACATAAAGTAATATTCTTCCTAAAAAATTACATGTATTTAATATATTTATACGACACAACATCCGTAATTTAAAAAAAAAAAAAGAAAAGGAAAAGCATTTTATAACAGATCAAGTATATATGTGTGTGTGTATTTCTAGTGCAAAGAAAAAAAATCATGCAAAGTTTTTTGTTTCGTATCATCTGATTGATCAAGTTGATCATAAAAGAGCAACAACTTTTTGGAAAGAGTTAAAATTCCTTGCGTTTTGGTAATTAAGTTTGGCTTGCATGATATGATTGAAGACTGAAAAGCATAAGAACCCTCTTGTCGTCGTTGACTTGGCTTTGGCCATCTAAATGTTGATGAGCACCAATGGATGATAAGAAACATAACTAATTGTGAGCATAAGAATATTGTGAAAAGACCCACTAAGAAAACATGAGCCATGTTCATAAAAAAAAAAAAAAAAGCAAGGCCAGCATTTGAGCACTTTTACTGGTCGAGTAACAAAAGTGTTAATTCGAGGCGAGAAAGCTTTGGTAATGTTAGTTTCAAAAAATTTTCCTAAATGTTTATGGGAAATTTTCTAAAAAATATAAAACAAAAAAAATTGTTGGTAGGTTTTTATTTCTATTTCCAGGAAAACTTCACTTTAAATCATCCCTAAAATTATATATTTGACCCCTAATCTTTAAAAAATTACAAATGCATTATTAAAATTTGATCTCTAAACTTTTGTAAGCCTTACAAATACATGATTAAAATTTGAAAAGTGACGTTTTAGTTACCGTATTGAAAGTTCATAGAAAACCACTTATATTTCTTCAATTTTAATTCAACCAATAAACTGAAATCCTCTAATTTAGTATGTGTGTATACTATCATTTTTACTTCAATATTGAAAAGTGTAAACATATTTTCAGAAAATGCTTTGAAAATTTATACATAGGAATAAAAACAATTAACAAAAATTGAAAATGGGAACTATTTTTCACCTCAAAATATTCTTAAGCTTCTAAAAGTGATGATCCCAAATTCTAATTTCTATCTCAGTCAATGAATAACATATTATAATATTTTTCAAATGAAATATTTCGAAAAATTCAAACTCACGTTACTCACTTTAAAAGAAGATCACTGAGCAATTAAATTTTTATTGATCTAATAGAAATCACATACCGAAAATCTGATTAGTACATTACTTTCCTTGTTTCTCGCATAAGGTTGTATCGTGACGAAATTAGCAATTGTAGAGCACATTTGAAGCTATTTTTATAATTGATATTAGAGTCTTAAATAATTTATTAATAATAATATTAATTTTTTTTAAATCATTAAGGCTGGAAGTTAATTTCGAATAACTTTTTTTGGGCTACTAGATGAAGAGAGATTGATAAGATTTTAGGTAAATGTCATCAAATGTCCCTAAATTATGATCTATGTTATTTATTTATCATCAATGCTTAAATTATCAATTGTTGTTTATTCATCCTGAAACTATTATTAATGTTGCACCATTCGTCCTCCACCAGTCATGTCATTAAAATGGCTAAATTTAGCAAATGAACTAAATTTGGAGTCTAAAATAGGAACTTGACCACAGCATGAGGTGATATGCTAAGATTTTGAATTTAGTACTTTGATAAAAAGTTGTAGAGGAGAGTAAAAGGAATAGAGTTGTAGAAAAGTTTTAGAAATTTGGAAATTTTTTGTCGCCGGTCACCACAAATGGTGGTGGAGAGTGGTGTTTCATGGCAGATAGCGACCAAAAGTTATAGATTTTTAAAATTTTTTATATGCTTTTATTACTCTCACTCTTCTCTACAACATTTAGCAAAGAGCGGAATCCAAGATCTTAGCTATTCACTCTGAATTGGAAAAAAAAGGTTTTTAAGTTTCAAAGTCTCAGTAATAATTTTAATGAGAAAGGCTAAGATTTTAAATTTGGTGTTTTGGTAAACATTTTAGAAGAGAGCAAGAAGAATTAAACCATTTGAAAAATTTTGGAAACCTTGAACATCTTGTTGCCAGGCCACCATGAATCACACTCCCAACCACCGTTTGTGGCAACTGGCAACAAAAATTTTTCAAATTTTTAAAATGTTTGTATGGTTCAACAAAAAAAAAAACTTCTCAAATTTTTAAAGTGTTTCTACAGTTTCAAATTTTTAAAAATGTTTGTACGGTTCAACAAAAAAAAAACTTCTCAACTTTTTAAAGTGTTTCTACAGTTTAATTCCCCCCTTTCTCTTCTACAATTTTTACTGAAATACCAAATCCAAAATTTTAGCATATCACCTCTAAATCCTTATCAAAACTTTAAAACTCAATAGTTTTCATGTTTGTTGTCAAGTTTCTTTTTTTAGACCCCCAATTCAATTCATTTTCTAAATTTGGCTCATTTTAACAATAAGACTGATAAAGAACAAACGATCAACATTAATGATTGTTCAATGATGAATAAGCAATAATTGATAGTTTAAGGATGAATAAGTAACATGAGATATGGTTTAGGGATATTTGATGTCATTTGCACTAAGATTTTAGAATGGTTGGTTGATTTGAAGCTTGGAATGAAAGTTTTGACCTGCTCCTCCAAGCTTCGTGGCACATGTTGCCTACATGCCTACACACAAGCTTAAAACGATGAATGCAGAATGACCATCACAATTCACGAAATGTGCAGTAGGGGTTATAAATGAACCAAATGAATATGAAGAGGCTCGCTTGTGTTTTCCTGTTTAACTTTCAGTAAACACGAACATGAACAACAAAAGAACACATTTTTCTTTATTCATGTTTGCTCATTTTATAAATGAATGTGTGTGCATTTGTTCCTATTTGTTCATTAACAAAAACATTATTGTGAACCAAATGAACATATTTGTGAATATTATTAAATGATTATGTGCGGGAACAATATGAATAAATGTGTCCATGAACAATATAAACAAACATAAACAAACAAACAAACAAATGAGTAAAAACAAATGCTATGAATAAATAAACTTACAGAAAAAAAATAAATAAATGAGAGAATGAACAAAAAACAATAAACAAACAAGTAAATAAATGAATGAATCTTAATCAAATTGTTCGTGAATATAAATAAACCAATGACACTTCATTCATGTTCATTTACTTAACTCAAATGAACATAAAATTTTATTCATATTAATTCATTTAATTTAATGAATATAAACGAAATTTCACTAACACCGTTGAAAAATTGTTCACAAAACTGTCATCTGTTCGTTTGTGGTCCAATCTAAATTCCGAAGCACCAAGAATCTCCAAGATTTTGACATCAGGGGTCAGCATTCGATCACCAACAGCAGTTCCTGGGCCCACCTTAGTTGCAATCATCTGGTGCGGCCCCCATACGGTGGACTCTACCATTTGGTCCAAAAGTTGGCATAATTTTGAGCCACTCCCTATTATTTTTCTAATTCTGGAAAAATGTCTTTTCCAATAAGAATAATATACAAATTACACCTATAAAAAGGAAAATAGAGAACTATGTGACAGATTGTGGTCACACATTTTGACCATCAAGTCTAAAATTTAAGTGGATTACGTTCACTATCATCGTCCACCATCTCTAGTTTTTTTTTTTTATACACAGAAATATATATATATATTTATATATATATACACAGAGTTACTAAAAAATATTGAAAAAATTTATCAAGTTTTTAAAATCTAAAAACAGAGGGTGCCATAATACACCGGTGGAAAGTCAAATATCGGTAACGGACGGGGGTGTTAAACACGCAATCACGGCTGTGGTGTTGTGGGCCGGTCTCTGTTTTTTGTCTTTTCATGGAAATTGTTCTTGATCTCTTTTTATTCTGCAGTGTATTACCTTGAAAGCTGATGACTAGTGGCTTTGGAAGGTCCAGGCGGGCTCGAGCCACGCGCTTATTAAGGGGCTCAAATGCTGATTAGGTCATTACTCCTTGGCTCAATTTTCAATTGCATCGTAACTTTTTCCCTTATCCTTCCAATTCTAATCACTTTACTTCCGATTCCATCTTCATGAGCTGAACAACATTGGCTGTTTTTCTAAAACGTACCTCTTACGTGAAATTTAAAATTTTATGATTGCTACCACTACCAGAAGACCTAAAATTTAATCCATGACTTCTCTCTTGATAAAAAGAAATCAGATTTATCTTTTTTGTCGGCGCGGAGAAAGGTATGTCACGTGTTAAATTATTGTAAAAAATATGTTAGTTCAATTAAATGCAATCCCACACTTGACTAGGGTATAAACATGAATCTTGCACCATTACTTTATTATTATTGTTATTATTTTGGGTTCATAAGAAATTCGGTAAAACCTAATTGACTTACACAACATCTAGAGGTAGCAGTCTCTCTTTCTATAACCCCTATCTTTCTTCCGCAAGCTGAAAGGCTGGTTGACAACTCTTGAAGTCATCACTTTTCATAGACTGCAAAGTGACCAAATTGAAAAAAAAGGAAGTTGGATGATTGGCTTGAAAAGGGAAAAAGTTTTGCTAGTGAACCCATATTCAAATTCAATTCCTACGCCACAACTCATGTAAACGCGGAAGACAAACTCGATTCCCCCAATAAATTTGAAGCTCAGTCTAGTGTGCGTAGCCAATCCCTATGCAACCGCCAGGCCCATGCTATCAACCAATTTCCTGCATTTTTTGTTGAGCAATTCGCCCGTAAGAAAACACCTCGCTCTTCCTGCCTCTGGCTTATGTTCCAAATTCCGCAACAAGTTTATATCACTGAAAATTGGTTTTCATGGCATAGGCAACATCACTCACGAAGATTGGATTCTTGGTTTTCTTGCTCGATAGCCCGACCGCAGAACATGTTGACAACGAAAAGTCATCTTTGATTGTTTCTAGAGGATTTTGCATAAGAAGACGCTTGGAAAATGGATGAACAGGATTAACAAATGGGGACGAATGACACTAAGCACATGACAGGCACGGGTCAAATCAAAGGGGTTGACTGACCCACTTTAGCAAGTTAGGGGGCTGAGTTTGACTGAGTTCAAGTTCAAGGGGGTAAGTGTCCTGGTTAATCAAATTTAGGGACTGGGAGGGTATTTTGGCCCTGATTTTATTAAGCCAACGCCTGTTCCATTGAAAGTGAAGACTTCGAAGCCAAGGTTCTAAAGTTGTACCAGATTAGATCGTTTTCAAAGATAAAATTCCCATCTTTAAAGAACAAACAAAAAGAAAATTTTGAATTTTTTGAAGATAGACTCCTTTCCAACTGCACCAGCCACTCCTCCACTTTGGTTGATGATAAGAAGAGAAAAATAATAGCCAGTTACAAGCGCTTATAGGCAATTGATGGTTGTACTGCAAAATCACTTTGTATTTTCTCGTACTACTTGTTTTGCAGTACATACAACCAAAAAGTAAAATGGTCTGAACTTGCTCTGTCCAGTTGTTGTATTCTAGACTGCAAGCTATAAATCTTGGGTCTTTCTCGCTCCACACCTCACAATCAACAAAATCTCAATACCCATTTCGGGATTTCGAGGGCTTGTTTCTTCGGATTTGGCACCATTGCTGAATTAAATGGCCTGCTTTGGAGTGTGTGAGTTGCTGCTTCATTGATTGCGAGACGATTTCTGGGTCAGCGTCAAATCTTTTGCTGGTGAGTTGAGAATTGTTTAATTCATCAATTCTTTTGCAGTAGTTGTTTGGTTCCCATATCATACATAGCAGGGAGAGGCAAAGCTTTTTTAGATGGCGGAAATGAACCAGAAAAGGGAAGAACCGAGGGAGATAGAGAGAGCGGGGAGAGGAGAAGGTGGAGATGTGGTGAAGATTAACGAAACAGAGGAAGTGAGAAGGATTGCTCCCTGGACAAAACAGATAACGGTACGAGGATTGGTCGCTAGCCTGATCATTGGGGTCATGTACAGTGTAATAGTGATGAAGCTCAACCTCACTACCGGTCTTGTCCCCAACCTCAACGTCTCGGTGGCGCTGCTTGCTTTTATATTCGTCAGGAGTTGGACCAAGCTGCTGAAAACAGTAGGCATTGTTTCAACTCCCTTCACCAGGCAAGAGAACACTGTCATCCAGACCTGCGCAGTTGCTTGCTATAGCATTGCTGTTGGAGGTAATCTGACATGGACACTGAATTGGGTTACAGTAGTATGATGTTTCATCTCATCCTCACTTGCTGCTTAGTCATTCGTAATCGGAATTTCACTGTTTCAGGTGGTTTTGGGTCTTATTTGCTGGGTCTTAATAGGAGGACATATGAGCAAGCTGGTGTTGATACAGTGGGAAACAATCCTGATAGTGTGAAAGAGCCTGGGGTTGGTTGGATGACTGCTTTTCTTTTTGTGAGCAGCTTTGTTGGTCTCCTGGCATTGGTTCCATTAAGAAAGGTATATTCTGCTAGTACTATTTTGGTTCTTCTGTTTAACTTGAAATCGGTGCGAAACTCATGAGTAGATGCTTGCAGATCATGATAATAGATTACAAGCTTAGTTACCCGAGTGGTACTGCAACTGCTGTTCTCATAAATGGATTCCACACTCCAAAAGGAGACACCGCTGTCAAGTATGAAACTCTTTCCTTTCACTTAATCTTTCGAGCATTTCTGAAGTGGCTCGTAGTTGTGGAACTTGGGAACATAGCAACTCGTGTTAATTGAAATGGCCTAGTTGCAGGGAGCAGGTTCATGGGTTTTTGAAATTCTTCTCGTTCAGTTTCTTGTGGGCGGCCTTCCAGTGGTTCTATGCCGGTGGAGAGCTGTGTGGCTTTGTGCAGTTTCCCACATTTGGCTTGCAAGCTTGGAAACAATCGTTAGTAGCCATCTTTTATGTATCCTGTATCTATAGGATATAGCTATCTTCTAACCTCGAAGAACCAATGAAATTCTTTCAGGTTTTACTTCGATTTTAGTATGACCTACATTGGAGCAGGTATGATATGCTCCCATATAGTGAATTTGTCTTTGCTCCTTGGTGCTGTTCTTTCTTGGGGGGTAATGTGGCCGCTGATAAGTGATCTCAAGGGAGACTGGTTTCCAGCATCTCTACCAAAAAGCAGTATGAAAAGTCTAAATGGTTACAAGGTAAGCGAAAAGCTTTTATATGCAAGTTCTGCTGTTGAAGCAAATTTTCCTCCATCATTTCTTAATTACTGCTCATGTTGAATACAGGTTTTTATTTCTATTTCTCTGATCTTGGGAGATGGACTGTACAATTTCCTGAAGATACTGTTTCAGATCTCCAGAAATCTCCACGGCAGAAAGAAAAACAACAGTGGTAATAAACATGTAAACTGATTACTTTAGCTGCCCCTTAATGGGTTTAGCACTTTGTTAAGCTGGAACTCACTAGTTACAGCTTTAGAAGAGCCGCTTTCATCAGGTTATAGGCCTCTACCTGTAAATATGTTCTGCTTAGGGGCTAGTTGATGGATGCCTCTCTAATAATGCTGCAGCTGGTGTGGTCCAAAGAGAAAGTTGATGAACCTGGAATTGTTGTGTCTCATTCAAATGCTTCGATAGAAAGCATTACTAATTTGATATTCTTCATGATATCTGCAGTGTCAGGTAACCATAATCAACCACTTGATGACCTCCAACGCAATGAAGTATTTGTCAGAGAACGCATTCCCCTGTGGCTAGCTTGTTTAGGGTACACCTTTTTTTCAATCATCTCCATCATTGTGATCCCTAAGATGTTCCCTGAACTGAAGTGGTACTACGTAGTTGTTGCTTATATTCTCGCGCCATCACTGAGTTTCTGCAATGCTTATGGAGCTGGTCTAACCGACATGAATATGGCCTATAATTATGGGAAAGTGGCTCTATTCATACTTGCTGCTCTAGCAGGGAAAGAAAACGGTGTGGTTGCAGGACTTGTGGGTTGTGGTCTGATCAAGTCCATTGTTTCGATATCATCTGACTTGATGCATGATCTTAAGACCAGTCATCTAACGTTCACCTCTCCTAAATCGATGCTTCTTGGCCAAGCCATCGGGACTGCCATTGGCTGCATTGTAGCTCCAGTCACATTCTTGCTCTTCTATAAGGCCTTTGATGTGGGGAACCCGGATGGTGAATACAAAGCTCCATATGGGATCATATATAGGAACATGGCAATCCTAGGTGTGCAGGGGTTCTCTGCCCTGCCTCACCACTGTCTCCAGCTATGCTACGGGTTCTTTACCTTTGCAATCGTAGCCAACTTCGTGAGAGATTTTTCTCCTGAGCGTATTGCCAAGTGGATTCCCCTTCCAATGGCGATGGCAGTCCCTTTCCTCGTAGGTGCTTACTTTGCAATTGACATGTGTGTTGGGAGCCTAATTGTATTTACATGGCACAAGCTGAACAGAACGCAGGCGAGTCTGCTGATCCCGGCGGTTGCATCGGGGTTGATATGTGGAGATGGGTTATGGCTTCTCCCTTCATCCGTTCTGGCGTTGTTCAAGGTGCAGCCTCCTATCTGCATGAACTTCGTGCCATCAAAAACATAAGCTCTTGCCTCCATTGCCCTGTATGTATATGAGAGAGAGAGAGAAGAGCAAGGGGTTTTTGGCCATACCTGAGGAGCTGAGGCTTTAGATATAGAAATGCACTAGCTTTAGATGACAGGTAGACATAAATGTAAACAGATGTACCCAGAGCACAATAAATGTAAACATAAAGAGGACTATATTGCATAGTTGCATTAGATATAGCAAATCATGAGATTAAGGTACAACAGCAGTTCTTAGTTTCAAGCAAGTAGAAATAAATGTAAACGGATGTATCAAGAGTACAATAAAACTATAGGGAAGTTCGGCGGCCTCACTTCCACTAGTCCAAAGCGTAGCGCACGCCCTGATATGGGTTCATACCTGCCTCCATTGACTTTCCGAGAAATGTTAAAGGTGGCGTTTGAAACTGAAAAATAGTTTTCATTTTTCTTTTCTCCTTTTAGTTTTTATTTTTCATGTACAGTTTTCTAAAATACTTTTCAAAAACATATCTAGTTATTTCTACAAGAAAATAATTTTTTGAAAATGAAAAATTGAAAAACATGTTTAGTTGAGAAAATTTTCTTCACAACAAAATTCTTTATTTTTACATCGGTAAAACATTCAAATGCAATGCTTGTATAATAAAAAAAACATGTTCATCTAATAAGCAAAATTATATTAGTTATAACATTTTTTCAATGTATAATACAGTTCCAGCAAGAATAATATAATAGCAAATATGACTAAATATACTAAAGTCAATGTCTAAGGGAGCGAACTCTGCATCGCTGGTAATCGTTCTATATACAGGTGGTTATTTCATCTCTCTCACATTAGCCATTTGAATTTTTTTAGACACATTAACCTCAATCATTTGTTGTTCAACACCCAAACCTTCTTCACCTTCAACTATCATTCATTTTTTTCTAAACTGAGTAAATATTTCATCTACTTTATCTTGTTGTCGGATAAAATTGTGCAATACAGAACAAGTAATAGGAATTAAATGTTCAAAAGTGTTCTTTCCCTTCACTAACCGAACAATCAATGAAGTTTACTGAAGAAATACATCTCAAACATCTCAAACTTGAAGAAAAGGGTAAACTAGCAATTTAAACTTCAAATCAAAGTTTGGTTGCTCAAACCCTTAAAGCCGGTCCTAAACCTGCAGAAAACTAAATCAGTACACTTTCCACTATAAGCTTACTCTTTTACTGCAAGAATAGCTCTAACACACCTCAAACATGTCTTATCAAGCAAAAATATAATATAAATTTTAATCAAGCAGCAACTGTAAATGCAAACAATTCAGAACAAATCAACAATAACTGACTAGTGTTAGAACGGACCTGTAGGGTGGTGCTAAAAGTTGTCTTTAAATGAACCATAGTCAGTTGTTTGTTGTAAGAGAACAACAAAGAAAAGCAGTTCTAAATTATTCAACCCCGAGTATCAGCTAAAGCCCACCTCCCATCCAAAACAAAGGAAGAGGAAAAGGGAAAAAAAAAATATATCATCCTAGATATGAAATGACACTCTACTGTACTCAACACTAATTCTTGTATGCAAAAACAAAAAAACAATGAAAAAGGCTTAGCAGCTAAATTAATTAATGCTCTTAAGGGACAGGACTGCTGGAGCTCTTACAATAGGTGATGACGGCCTTCAAGTTCTCCTCATGTCCCTCTGCGTTCATGGCGCTATAAGAGTAACAACTCATCGGTGAAAACCCCAAGGAGCTGGAATTAATGGAATTGTTTCTCAAGGACGGCGCTGTCAATGATTTTCGTTTCTGGACAGCGTTGGCGCCATTGGTTGTTTTGACTTCTCCCTACCTTTGTGGGGTTCTTCGTTTTTCTTTTCTTTCTTTTCTCTTTTTATTTTTATTTTTATCTTTTTTCTCTCCCTCTAGACTCTAGTCTATTGTTGCGGCTGGCAGTGCCGCAAATTGAAAACATAGAGGCAAACAGCTGGAGTGGTGCCCAATTTTCTTAAAAATTGGATGAGAGGAACGTGGTATTTTGACTATAAGTAGCCATTTATTCTCTTGATCTAAAGTGTTGTACAAGAGTAAAAGAAAAATTTAGAGAGGGGATTTATTTTTTGGGAGTAATAAAATAATTAGATAATTTTTAGGAGTCTTTAGGAATCACTTGAGTGTCACTATTTTGGGTTTATCTCATATCTCTAGAATTTTTTTTCAAAAAAGATTTTCTCTCTATAAGCCTACTAATTTTATAGTGGAACAAAATCTTGGAATTTGTCCTGTAGATGTAACCCTAAAATTAAGGATGAATTACGTAAATTTACTGGTGCCATTTTACCAATCATCTTGCCTTCAAAGTTATTACCCGCTGCGCATCCCCAACAATTGATATTAAAACCAGGTTCTGTGTTTACATCTACTTATCGTATGCTCTGTGTTTGTCATTGAAAAGTGGATCCTCCACATCAAAAAATAAGTTTGATTATTATTCACTATTTTTACTTGATACAGGGTATTTATTAGCATCATGGAGGCCAAGACCAATAAGATGATTAATCTGAACGGCTCGAATTACCACATATGGAGAAGCAAAATAAAAGATCTCCTATATGTGACGAAGATGCATTTAACCGTGTTTAGTGTAACCAAACCAAAGGACAGGTTGGAAGAGAAATGGGCATTTGAGCATGAGCAAGTATGTGGTTTCATCCTACAATTTGTCAAAAATAATGCATACAACAACATATCTAAAGAAACTCATGCATAGACACTGTGGAACAAGCTTGAAAAGCTGTGTGCTTAAAAAACTGGCAACAATAAATTATTTTATCTGATAAGATTGTTGCAGATAAAATATCGAGAAGGTTCATCCGTGGCAGATCATCTGAATGATTTGTAAGGAATTGTAGAACAGTTATCCATCCTAGGCATAAAGTTTGACAACGAGGTACTCACTCTTATAATGTTAGCCTAATTATCAAAGTCTTGGGAGACTTTGAGAATTTCACTTACAAATTCTGTACTAAATGGTGTAGTAAATGTGAAATTTGTCAAAAGTGGAATCCTAAATGAAGAGATGAGACGAAGATCACAAGGATCCTCTTTAAGCAAATTCTAGAGGTAAAAGTGAAACCAGGGGCCAAAGTCAAGAAATAAGAGTAGAGAAAGGTCAAACAAGAATGCAAATATTAAATGTCATTACTACAAGAAAAGAGGGCACATTAAGAGGTTTTGCTGAAAACTCAAGCAAGATTAAAAGAAAGGCAAAGGACCGAAAAAGGATGATAGCAGTGATGATGAATAAGCAAATGTTGCCGATGAGTTCAACATTGTCCATGATGATGATATTATCAATCTTGCAACCCATAAGATGAGCTAGGTAATTGACAGTGGTGTTACCATTCATGTCACTTCTCGGAGAGAATTCTTCTCATTTTACACACCTAGAAATTTTGGTATTGAAAGAATGAAAAATGAGGGTCTTTCACAAGTTGAAGGAAAAGGAAATGTTTCTTTGGAGACCCAGGATGGTACACGGATAATTCTGAAAGATGTCAAGCATGTTTTAAATTTGCGCCTGAATCTGATTTCAACAGGCAGACTTGATGGTTACTGCAACACCTTCTTTAATGTCAGTGAAAGCTGACAAAAGAAACTTTGGTAATGGCCAAAGGAACAAAGAACTCAAAACTCTACACGATGTATGCAAAGCTCTCCTAGGATGCTATAAATGCAGTGGAGAATGATAGTACAGTAGAGTTATGGCATAAACAATTGGGTCACATGAGTGAGAAAAGTATGACCCATCTTGTCAAAAAGAAGACGTTACTTGGACAGGATCAAGTCTATTTGAAGAAATGTGCTGATTGTCTGGTAGGAAAATAAAATAGAGTGTCTTTAAAGAGTTTCCCTCCTTCCAGAATGAAGAATGTGTTGGATCTGGTACACTTAATTATGTGTGGGCTAATGCCAAAGTCACTTGGTGGTGCTTGATACTTTGTGACTTTCATTGATGATCATTCTCGAAAAACTTAAGTATACACTCTAAAGTCAAAAGATCAGGTGTTAGAAGTTTTCAAACAATTTCTAACCTTGGTTGAAAGACAAACCAACAAGAAGTCGAAGTGCATACGAATAGACAATGGTAGATAGTACATTGGACCATTTGATGCTTACTGTAAAGAGCATGGTGTTCGATATCAGACAACACCTCCTAAGACACTGCAGTTAAATGGTTTAGCTGAGAAGATGAACAAGACTTTGATGGAGAGAGTGAGATGTTTATTCTTACACACAAAGTTACCTCAGATATTCTGGGGTGAAGCATTTGTTAAGTGCATAAATCCACGGTCAAAGTGTTGACTTTTCAACAACTTTGACCGCCAATTTCTTGTAACTCTTCCTTTTTTGTCTTAGTTTTTTCCTATTTTCTTTGGCTTACTACAGGTTGGGACTGTGTTGCGGACATGGCATTAGAAGCAGACTCGAGCAGGATGGCGTTTGGATGAAAGACGCGATCGAAGTAGAAAATCAAGGCTGGCGACTCGTCGCTAGAAATCGCATCAGTTAGCAATGTGTCACCAACGTTAGCAACGTTCTGTGAACACTTTTTCATCTGGCAACGCGTCGCCAGAATTTGAACCCAGTTGGCGACGCGTCGCCAACGTTCACTCTGTTTCGCCGAAATCTCATATTTTTTATGGTCCCCCACTCTTCCCACCTGGTGAGCTGGCCTTGTAGAGGGATTCTTATCCCTTTAGGGTTTTAGGAAGAGGTAAGGAGGCAGAAAACAGGAGGGAGTATAAATAGAATGAGGAAGGAAGAGCCCACATCATCTACCTTGGTATATTTCTTCTCTCATCACCTTTGGAGAGGTTATTCACCATCAAGGAAACGTTTGGGAGCTTGAAGAAGTGGGTCATCACTCCTGGGAGCTTAATCTTCTAAGGGTTTTCTTGGGTTTCTTCTTTTCCCTCTTTTTATTTGTTGGATTTTCGTGGATATATTTGTTATGGGTTTGTTGTTGATACATAGTATGGATTGTGAGTAGTTTGATTTATCTCTCTAGGATGACATTTCCTATCTTGCTACTCAATGAATTCGTGTTTGTGATTATGGATGGGATTCATCTTGTGTTGCCCTTCTTCTTGTGCTTATTGTTGAGTGATGGTAGGCCACCATACACAAAGTTCTTGTTCACTAAATCCTTGAGAGAGGATAAATAGGTGAGTGGAACGAAGTGGATGGGGCATAGTGGCAATCTAGATTAGAGGTAATCTAGGTGGTCATTAGGTAATAAAAAGAAGTTTAAACCTTAACCCACCCTAGGTTAAAATTCCATCTACAAGTGTTTGGCTGTAAAGCCTATATGCATATCCCAAAGGATGAGAGGTCTAAACTTTATGTCAAGACATGATAATGTGTGTTTATTGGCTATGGCCAAGATCAATTTGGCTATAGATTTTATGATCTAGCAAGCAACTAAAAGGCTTGTCATAAGCCGTGATGCTATATTTGTTGAAGATCAGACCATTGAGGATATTGAGAAAGTTAAGAATAATGCTTCAGGATCTAATGGTAGTTCAACAGATTTATAGTTGATTCCTCCAATGACAATGCAAAGACAAGTTAGAGATGATGTACAAAATGATCAACCGGAGGAAGATGATCATGATGCTCCCATTGAGAATGAACTAGGTAATGCTGATGATGATAGTGTCTATCAACAACCACCAGCACCAGTGGGTTCTCCAGTTTTAAGGAGATCTAATAGAGTCAGACAACACTCTACTCGATATCCTAAAAATGAGCATGTGTTATTGACTAACGGGGGAGAACCAGAGAACTTTGAAGAAGCTATGGACGATGAACACAAGGAAAAATGGATTGATGCCATGCAAGAAGAAATGAGAGCATTACATGAGAACAAAACATTTGAGCTAGTAAAGTTGCCAAAAGGCAAAAGGGCTTTGAAAAATAAATGAGTATTCAGAATCAAGTCTGAAAAATCTAATTCATAACCGTGGTTTACAGCCAGATTAGTTGTCAAAGGTTTTAGCCAAAAGAAATGTATTGACTTTGATGAGATTTTTTCACCAGTTGTGAAAATGACATCCATCCATACAATTCTAGGAATTGCAGCAAGTCTCGACTTGGAGATTAAGCAGGTGGATGTGAAGACTGCCTTCCTACATGGTGACTTGGAAGAAGAAATATATACGGAGCAGCTAAAGGGTTTCAAAGTAAAAGGAAAAAAGGACTATGTTTGCAAGCTAAAAGAAAAAACTTGTATGATTTAAATCATGCACCCAGGCAGTGATATAAAAAGTTTAAGTCGGTTATAGGGGAGCAAAGCTATAAGAAGACTACTTCAGATCACTGTCTATTTGTGCAAAAATTCTCTGATAATGATTTCATTATTCTATTGCTCTATGTGGATGACATGTTGATTATTGGCCAGAATATTTCTAGAATCAACAGCTTGAAGAAGCAGTTAAATAAGTCTTTTGCTATGAAAGACTTGGGACCAGCAAAGCAAATTCTTGGCATAAAAATAGAAAGAGATAGAAGTGCGACGAAATTGTAGTTATTTGTAGGAGAAGTACATTGAGAAAGTACTTTAAAGGTTCAATATGGATAAGGTTAAAGCGGTTAGTTGTCCTCTTGCTAATTACTTTAGATTAAGTTTCAAACAATGCCCTTCTACCAACAAAAAGAAGGCAAAAATGGAAAAGGTTCCATATGCCTCAGCAGTTGGAAGTTTGATGTATGCCATGGTATTCACACGACCAAATGTTGTTTACTCAGTTGGTGTAGTGAGTAGGTTCCTTTCAAATCCTGGTAAGGAACATTGGGCTATAGTTAAATGGATTTTCAGGTATCTTTGTGGTACTTTCAAAACGTTCTTATGTTTTGGAAATGCAAAGCCTGTGTTAGTTGGCCACACAGATGTAGATATGGCTGGTGATGTTGACTCAAAAAAGTCTACATCAGGATACTTGATTACTTTTGTATGGGGAGCTATGTCATGGCAATCAAAATTACAAAAATGTGTTGCTCTTTCAACAATTGCAGCTGAGTTTATTACAGTAACGGAAGTTTGTAAGAAGTTTCCGTGGATGAAAAAGTTATTAAAATAACTTAGTTTTCACCAGGAGAAATACCAACTGTTCTGTGACAGTCAAAGTGTAATTCACCTTGGTAAAAATTCCTCTTTTCATTTCTAATCAAAGCATATTGACATGAGATATCACTGGATAAGGAATGCATCGTAGATGAAGCTATTATAGCTTGAAAAGATCCATACTAATGAAAATGGATATGATATGTTGACCAAGATTCTACCGAGAGAAAAGTTTGAATATTGTCGACTGGCAGCAGGAATGATGGAACTCCCACATGAGGTGGCAGGGGGAGATTGTTGACTTTTCCCTACCCCATGTGAGGTTCTTCATTTTTCTTTTCTTTATTTTCTTTCTTCTTTCTCTTTCTATTTTTTCTATCTTTTTTCTCTCCATCTAGTCTATTGTTGCGGTTGGCGGTGCTGTAAATTGAAAACAGAGAAGCAAACAGCTGGAATGGTGCCCAATTTTGTTGAAAATCAGATGAAAGGAACTTGGTATTTTGGCTATAAATAACCATTCATTCTCTTGATCTAAAGTGTCCCAGAAGCTTGCTCATTTTGTAAAAGAGCAAAAGAAAAATTAAGATAGATGAGGATTTATTTTTTGGGAGTGACAAAATAGTGAGATAATTTTTTGGGGTCTTTGGGAAACACTTCAGTGCCACTATTTTAGGTTTATCTCATACCTCTATAATTTTTTTCTAGAGAAGATTCTCTCTCTGTAAGCCTACTAATTTTATAATGGAAGAAAATTTTAGAGTTTATCTCGTGAACGTAGCCCTAAAATTAAGAGTGAACCACGTAAATTTTCTAGTGCCATTTTACTAATCATCTTGGCCTTGGAATCATCACCCGTTGCACGACCCCAACAAGTTGATCTTAATAAAACTGCTGCATTTACAAGGTTGTTCACAAAAAAACAGAGAAAAAAAACAATCATTTCTCAAATGCAATTTTAGCTAAATGATAGATGAAACAAAGCACTCGAGCACAACCAAAGGGAATAGATCATTCTACTTTATCACAATATCGCTACTCCAAGTATGCAGGAGAACAACAAATCAATTGCCTAAAGGGTGCTATGGCATGGGTAGGCAATCTATGGGAATCTTTTACATAAAGTGTCATGGAAAATATAAATGCTATACCTAAATAGTAACATTTCTAGTGGAGTATTATAAGAGTAAGGTCGGCTTCATATATATGAGATCAGATGTATGAATATTAGATATGATTGAATCATCTGAACCAATAACCTGACTTTATGGCTAAAAAACTAAACTTGCCTAAGAATAATCCTGCTAAGTATGAATATTATGGCTGAAAAAAATAGTAATAAATAAATAAAGGGAAAGAGAGCTTTCAATTTGCAATAGGGAATTAATTAAGGTAGGAAAAAGATGGAAATTCTGATGTAATATATAAGATGCATGAAAGACTCTCTATGTTACAAGTATGACAAGAATGGTATTCGCATGTCAATGGCTATTGCTATTGTAATGCCTGGTCTTTTGAATTGAATTGAATATGCATGGTATAGTATTAATTTGTCCTTCAATCTAGCTTTTCCTTCCCCTTAAAAAAGGCTGCTTCCTTCCCCCTACTTTGTTTCCTTTTCACTTCTTACCCTACTGCCTGGCATTACCAAAGTTTGATGCCAATAAAAACTAACTTGGTCACCTAATTAGAGACTCAACAAACATGAAAATAATATGGTTTTAGGAAATAAAGCAACTATTGATCTTATAATATTCATACATTTGATCTAATATTCTATTAATCTCTTACATACCATCACTGTTGATCTGATGTATGAATGTATGAAGATGAGATAATATTTGTGTTTATTCCTTTAAATCAAGTGCTTCCTCTCAACACAGGCAGCCATAATAGCAATAATAAATAGATCAGGCACTTGCTAGCTAGATTACATTATTCCTAGGTCATAGATTATTTTACCATCCTTCCTTCATCTGAATAAAAGTTAATTTACAGCTTGTTCGTTTGCAATTAATCTAAACCCATTAACGTGTTTTATGCACAAATGATTAAGAAGTGGTATATAAGTCCACAAATCTATTCCTTTTTTACCCCTTTGTTTACTCCGATCTAGGTTTCACCCATGGAGGAGCCTTGGGTTTTTAACGGTGCATGGAGTGATGAAGGCAAAAAGCATCTTAAAGCTTTGGTCAAATCCCATCACCGGAGACACTGTTCCGCTTAAAGATATCGATGAGCATGTGTGCGCGAGAACTTGTCATCCCTAAAACCTATGTACCCAATCGTATTTGAACCACCAATCCGATTGAACGTGGTTGCAAGACACTATTTAGATGATGGTGGCATCCAAACGCAATTGAACGTTTTGCTTCTGGATTTTGAATTATTTTTCTTCTGGATTTCGAATCGTTTTGCTTATGGATTTTGAATCCCTTTGCGAATCAACTTGCTCTGGATTTTCAAATTTTTTTGCTTTGGATTTATGAATCGACTTAATGAGGTTTGCAAATCAATGCCAATAAAGGTAGCAGACTAGATCGGGGAGACGAGGAGATGGACAGGGAAGTCGTCAGGGGCAATCTCATCTTTTCATGAACTGGGTTGCGGGCACAACCCGATCCAAAACACAAAAACATGTTAATTGAGTCTTGATAACGCAAAACAAACTAGCCCTTAGTCAAGTAGCAAGGAAAATTGACCAGTAGGGTCTACACAATGGTGATTGAAGATGAAGCCTAAGAAAAAAAGGAAACACCTAAAAATGGGTAAAATTACTAGTGAGTACCTGGAGAGATTCGACTAAACAAGGTGTGGCACCTGTATTCATATCCTACTTTATCTTAGATCAAATAGTTGAGCACTCAGTCACCTTGAAAATGAAAATCCAAAGAGAGATCACAGTCTAGAAAATGAAATTAGGAAAAGGATGGATGAGAGATATCGAGAGAGACACAAAGAGATAGAGAGAGATACAGAGACCATACCGGAGGAAAAGTTTGTAGGTGTCGGGAGAAAGAAGTTCAAAGGCACCGGGAATAAAGAGATTGATCGCGAGACAAAGAGAAAGCAAGCCCAATGGATTTTCTGTTTTCGAGAAAATAGAAAACTACTTAAACCAAGTTTTCTAATTCTTACTAATATAGAAAATTGTTTTCTAGGAAAACTGAAAAATAAAATTATTTAACTAAACAAATTTTCTTTTCATTTTCTAATTTAAAAAAAATTGAAAAAATAAGAAAATTCTCTACAACTGAACAAGGCCTAATTATGCTAGTTTGGTAGTTGTCCAGGTAAAAAATGAGGTAGGTATTTCTCCTATTCTTTATACTGCACATATATTTTTTTTAACTACATCATGTTAATGCTTCTGAATGTGTGTGTAGGAAAATGATGAATTTGACACTCATATTTGATCGATGCCACTGTGCAAATCTATTACTAATGTTTTGTTTTGGGAGTGAAATTGCCACTCATCATTAAAATTGTCAATGTGGCAAATTTAGGTTTTGATCACAAGCTTTCATTAGCTGGAGCCCTAGCCTCCTAAGTTTGTAAATCATTGTTGCTTTTTGATTCACATCGTCGATATGAGGTGTCATCACCTACCAATTATGTTAATTGAAGAAAAAGTGACACTCATTGAGAGTCTACTCCCTCTTTAATTCCGTCAATTATCACTATCACTTTAGCGAGAAGCTTATTACTTGGAGAAACTGAAAAATCCAAAGGTGTTATTTGGATTAGACAAAATGGTTTTCTTATTCGATTATTTGGTATGGATGACTTCAAAACTGAATTTTATTTGGTTGTCGGTTCTTATACTCAAAACCAAACCAATAGAATAAACCTACAAGTTATATGTATTTTACAATTATTCCTATCAACCATACATCAACCATACATCTATAAATTCATTTTGTCTTTAATTTTGGACTAGATATTATTAATAAACCTTTAACTGGTAAATTGCACCATAGGTCCCAAACCTATAAGGACCGCAAATTGATCCTCAATTTTTATTTTCTTGCATAATCGTCTGGACCTCTACAAAGCTTTGTAAATTAGTTCTTAGCCTTACAAGAAGACCAAAATAGTTTTTTGAAAAAGCCCCAATTTACAGAAAGAAAAAATCAATAATTTGAATAGTTCATTAACTATAAAAAAAACTATGATATAGTTTGGATGCACTAGGAGATAATTATAAATAGTTTAAATTAAAATTTAAAAATTTGAAGCTTTACAATTACGTTAAAGTTAGTAATTTGTTAGGCTAGGGATAAATCTAAAACAAACTCTAAATGTTTAGGACCAATATGCAACAAAAGGAGGTTGGAGACCAAATTGAAATGGTAATGATAGGTTTAGGACTAATTGTGTAATTTACCTAACCTTTAACTATATGTATAAAATGTAATATTATGAACTATTTTTCATATTTTTATTTTTCATTTATTTTTTTTCAATTACCATGCATTTAGTTTCAATAAAGAAGAACGGAATTATGGAAATTGAATAAACTAAATTATAATAAGGATTGTTTGGATGAAAACTAAATTAATGAAATTATAATTTTGGTTGTTCGAATCAATTTTAACTTGTAATTTAGATGGTTCATATCATTTTATAGGAAATGAAAACCTATCAGATTGTTTTGTTTGGATTAGTTTCAAATTGATCAAACCAAACTAACACCTTTATGATTTAATGCTCAACTACCACTACTAATTTCTACTTTAAGGTTACAACTCACCATCAAATAAGGCCCAACTCACTGCTCATTGGGATTGCTGTGAATGATGCATCGCTAGTGTGGTTGTAATGGGACTTGATAAGAAAGATGACTAAAATAGTACACGTGCAAGTTTAGGATAGTTATGGTCTAAGGATAAAATTTTTAGGGACCATGCTACAAATTTCATTGACTTGCTTGCTTTGCTGGTTGTTGATGTAGCAAGAAATATCTTAATTTTGGATGAAATATGTCTATCATTAGACACTCACTCAAATAATTGTTTGACTTTCAGTTTTTAGCCAATGTGTTCTTACACTATTTGTAGTATTTGGCTCCAGTTATGAAGATTTAGGGCTTGAGTACCCAATTTCCACATTGATCCCATCTTTCTATGAGTAATGGAATTGTTTGAAATTGGACATGAAGGTTTTTGCTTTTCTCTATGGAGAATTATATTTTTTGGAGAGTAATGTATGAGTCTTAATTAGTTTGTGATTTTGTTTCCTAATTAGATATTGTTTAAGTTTAGTGTTCCTATCTATCTATGGTTTATGCGTAGCCTGTAAAAAGGAATCATGGAAGGGTTTTGAGTATGAAAGAAGAGCCAATATTGTAAAAAAACAAGATGTGAGGATTTTTAGAAGGGATAACGGTCCAAAAGCTGAGACAAGTAAGATGATAAGCCTTTTGTACTTCTCATATTTTGTAATTGTGTGATGACAAGATATTTAGATTATCAGTAGTATGTAGGAGATCCATAAACCAATATGAGCAATAAACACATACTTTTACTATAATCTCTATATTTTATCCGAATGAATTTATCTCATTCATGAATGTAGGCTAGTTAAGGAATAACCATCTTAAATTTATGTGTGCTTGTTTAATCCTGTTTGTTTGTTCCACTATGCTTGATGGGTGATTGGAATTTTTTTCTCAATAAGTGGTATCAGAGCTTATGGTTTGATCCTAGCATAATAAAGCCTATGGTTCAATTATTGGCACGGTGGAAAGCACGGTTTCATGATAGTGTTGAGTTTGAAGATGGTTCACGGCATGGTGGGCCTAGGGAATCATCCTAGGTGGAGTGGTTTGTTCATTCATGAAGTGATGAAGTGTTTGTATGGTTGTACATAATGGAGCCCTAGGGAATCGTCCAAGGGATGGCGGTGATTGTCGCATTACATCGACATCTTGGTGGGTGATGTAATTTGCTTGCGGTGTGGTACCGACAACTCATTACAACTTTGAAGATTGAAGATGTTGATGTTCATAATGTTGTTATTCGCGTTCATGTTCATGTTGTTTATAATTGTTTATGTTTATTTTTGTGTTTGTGTTTTGGAGATTTTCATGGCATTCATGTCTATGATCGTGTTCATATGTTTATAACGCTTGTGTTTTTGTTGTTATTCATATTGTTTGTGTACATACTTGGAAAAATTTTAGACAAAATGGAGATTGTTGGGTTATTTGGCTCAAATTAAGATTAAGGGCTTAGGTTTTAATTAACCATTTCTTGAGTTGAATTTGACTTTTCAAAGTTTAAGAATTGTTTGAAGTTGAAGATAAAGGCTTTTGCCTTTTTGTTGAGAATTATATTCCTTACAGAGTAAGTGTAAGAGTCTTAATTAGTTTGTGATTTTTTTTCCTAGTTCGATATTGTATAGGTTTAGTTTTTCGAATTGTTTAATATATGTGTACAGTTTATAAAAAGACATCTTGTAGTATGGTTGAGTATGAGAGAAAAACCAATGTGATTAAGAGGCAACATGTCATATTTTTAAAAGAAAGAGATGTATGAAAATGGTGAGAAGTAGAATGATAATCATTTTTTTTATTTTCATATTTTCTAATTCTATGAGGATAAGATGTTGAGGTTGTCAGTGATGTGCAAGAAATCCATAAGCCAACATAAACAATAAGTGTATACTTGTACTATAATATTTATATTTTGTTGGAGTGGATTTCTCATATCCATAGATATAGGCTAATTAAGAACTGAGTCACATTAAATTTATGCGTGCTTGATTGATTATGTTTGTTATTCCACTATATGTGATGGATAATTGGAAAAAATTTTCCCAATGTATTAATAAACTTGCACAAGATTTTTTTTTAGGAAAAAAAACAAGGATTGCAAAATGCTATTTATCAACCAAGTAAGAGTATCAAATTTCCCCCTTTTTTTTTTTTTTGTAAAAATTACTACTAGTTTTCAGGTTTCTCTAAGGCAATTCCACTCAAAGTAGGGTTATCCAGTTAAAATGAATTCTTCTTCATGTCCAAAGGTTAAGCCTAACAACTATCTTGATAAGATCTAAACTTTTCTAGTTTATTTTGACTGTTAATATCCCATAAAAATACAAAGGGCTTATATTGAAAGCTTGTGTGAATATGTTAGCTAGGAGAAAATTTAGGCATTACGGGATGTACTAATGATCCAAAGTGTACTAGTTACAACCTTCATGGGGAAGATGTGGATCATCTTCTTATTCACTACCCTATATAAGCTTTTGTGTGAAAGTACATGCCCATGGTGCTTATACCTAAGCTTGATGATTGAATCGCATTGTGGCTCTTAGCGATAATTAAGATGAAGGCTCCTTGGAGACTATGTACTACTATCTTTATAGATGTTGTTGCCATTGCATGGTGCATTTAAACCTCAAGGAATGCCATGATTTTCAATGGCTCATCTATTAATCCTTCAATTGTCTTGTTTCAATGGGACAAGGAAATGGATTTTATCAAGCAAGCTATCACTATAAAGGCTGATCGAGTAAGATTAGAGGCTTACAATTAGGGGCAAAGCTAGAAAATCACCTTAGTAATAGCAATCAAAACTAATTTCATGCAATTTTCAAATAATAGGGTCATCATATAAAATTCTATGGGTCATAATGAAAATTTTTTAAAAGATCATATATCAATTATATACTTTGGGAAATTGTCACCACTCAATCCATTGCCACGACTTAATCCTGTGTGGCACACCAACCTTGCTTACAATCCAAGAATGTTGGTCAAGAGATGTAGTAGAACCACATAATTTCAGGACCATTAGTTATTTTAGTGGATGTCACATGGAGACGACCATCAACAAATAGTGGTTTTGGTGTTGTGGTCCTTTCTCATACAGGTTAGTCTAAACTAGTGATTTAGGGGCAAGCTTACTGAGTTTCATCTCCTCTAATGGTTGAACTTCATACTATTCAGAAAATGTTCATGGGCATCATGCTTCAATAAAAAGAGTTTTACTATTATAACCAACTGCACTAATTCTTTTTGCATATCATAGTTGCTAATGCGATCTCTAGCATGATTACTGATTCTATCATATGTCTTTTATCTTATGTCCTAGTTTGTCCCTTGTTTTTGTAATATATTCTCCATGTTTGCTATCCATCTTGCTCATTTTGCAAGGAGGGTGGCTTTATGTGATGATAACACTTAGCTCTCCTTTTAGTTGCTTTTGAGTAAGAGAAAAAAAAAAAAAGCTTTCCTCTAGGCCTATCTAATTTTTAGATTTTTTTCATGGCTCAAGGTTCTAAGTTTATTGTTTTAGAAGTTAGGGGGCTTATGTCATCATAAAATGATAGTTTAAGGGATCCTAAAGAGTTGTGCTTTTTGTTTAGGGGGCCTATGTTGAGGATCTTAACCAATGTGTCGCAGTGTTGTTGTTTTTCCGAGTCTGTTTGGGCCACATTTGTACCAGCTGCTAAGCTCCACCTTTTCCTTCTTCAATCGTTCGGGGATTGGATTAAGAGCAACTGTACTTCCAGTAGAACTATTAGTTCATGAGGGGATTCGGCGATGAGCGCTTTTGCTTTAATTCTTTGGGAGATAAAGTGGGCTTGTAGAAAATTGTTGTTTCAAGGAACTCTAATTTCAAAGGATAGGGAGCTTGATCATAGTCTCTTTTTGGAGAAAGATTGCATGGAGGCGGTTCAGTGAAAATCTATTTCTCCAGAAACCTAACGTGCATTGGGTGTCGTGGTGCCCTCCTCCGAGGGGGGCTCTTAGGCATAATGTGGACGGCTCAATTCACCATCGGGGAGAAGTCTGATATGACTGATTAGGGAATTGGGTGGCAGCTTTTCCCATTTGTATTGGGGCTGCAAACCCTTTGCTTGTGGAACTTCTAGGCTTTCGAGAGGGCTTGTGCCTACTCAGGGCAAGGGATACCCATGTAGCGGTGGTGGAAATGGATACCCAAGTGGTAGTCAGACTTCTGAACTCTAGGGCAATGGATCATCCGTATGGCATGCCTATTCGAGATTGCCTCTCTTTGATGGCAAAGTGTCGAATTTCCAGTCTTCTTCACACCCTACAGGAGGGTAATCGATGTGCTGATTTCACAGCCAATATGGGCACTCTTTGCAATGGGGGATGATTGTGTTTACTTCTACCCTGGGATCTCTCATATATCAATTGCTTACTGATAGGCGGGGAGTGCTTTGGCTTCGCGAGTAGTAGTGTTTCTAATTAATTTTTTCTTTTATACCAAAAAAAAAAAAGTGGCAAAGTTGCTTACATAGTAGCAAAATTTCCCCTTTTTCCATAAAATTTGCTGCTGCTACTATTCTTCAGTTTTCCCTCCGGCCTATCCAATTTCTAGGTTTTTCTCATTATCAAAAAAACAAAAAAAAAATCTAGATTTTTTCACGGTTCAAGGTTCTAAGTTGATGGTTTAGAAGTTGGGAGGCTTATCTGGCCGTGAGGTGATAGTCTAAGGTCTCGTAAAGAGTTGTGCTTCTTTCCTTTTTTTTTTCCCAACCAAATTGAGAAAGGGAGAATTTCAAAAAAACCCCTGAGGTTTAGTGAATACTTCACTTACCCCCTACTGTTTGGAAATTCTCCACTTTACCCCGTTAAGTTTAGGGCGAATTTCAAAAAACCCCCTGAGGTTTAGTGAATACTTCACTTACCCCCTCCTATTTGGAAATTCTCCACTTTACCCCCTTAAGTTTAATAGATCCTTCACTTACCCCCTTCCATAATATTGTAAATAATTTTAATTTACTTACAATACTCAATTATTATTTAATTAAAATTATAGTCTTTCTAGAATTGTAAATTTTTATAGTAATAAATCACATAAATACTAAAATGAATACTTAAAATAAAAATAAAATCTATTTTATACTGGTATATGAACATGCTCTGTTCAAGTATGGATTATACTTACTAATTGTATATGAACATTAATGCTCTTGTCAAGTATGGATGCTGCATTTACTTAGTCTAATTGCCCAATAATTATTGTATAATTAGTCTAAAATTTAAATTATTAATTTTTCTTTACTTAAAGAAAGAAATTCTTTTTTCTATTATTGATGAACATTTCACTTAGGTGAAATTTTAAAAAGTTGACAATTATGATAGAAAGAAGGTGTAGAAACCTTACTAAGTATTTAAGGGCAAGATTATTTTGCAGTAGTTTTAATGTATTGTTGTACATTATTCTTATATAAAATTATTATTTACTTTATTTCAAAAAAAAATTATTATTTACTCAAATTACCTATTTACCGTGATTTACATTTTAAGAAGTCCAAAATTGCCTGGAAAGTCACATAAATATTTTAAAATTATTTTTTAAACGTATTAAAGTGTAGGGTTTTAATAAATTAATATTTTTTAGCAAAATAATCACTTTATATAAGAATGATGAAAAAATGATCTAATTCTAAGATTTACTTTAATTAACTTACCTATTGTTCATTTTATATACATATAATCGAAATAATTATTATATTATAGACATGTAAAACTTCCTTAAAAAATAAAAGTGTATGATGTAATAAGTAAAAGTATCTAAATTAATATATAAAACTATCAATTATATGTTGCAATAAGTAAAAGTATCATTTTTGCATCATATTATATAGAGTGATTATTTGTCTAAAATTATTAATCTATTAAAATTTTACACTTTAATATGTTTAAAAAATAATTTTAGAATATTTTTATGACTCTCCAGGTAGTTTTAGACTTTTTAAAATGTAAAGCTCAGTAAATTAAAATTTTCATTAAATAATAATTTTTTTGAAATAAAGTAAATAATAATTTTATATAAGAATAATGTACAACAATACATTAAAACTAATGCAAAATAATCTCGCCCTTAAATGCTTAGTAAGGTTTCTACACCCTCTTTTTATCACAATTGTCACCTTTTTGAAATTTCACCTAGGTGAAATGTTCATCAATAATAGAAAATTTAAATTTTCTAGTAATTATACAATAATTATTGGGAAATTATATTAAGTAAATACAGTATCCACATTTGACAAGGGCATTATTGTTCATATACCAGTATGTAAAAGTTCATATAAATAGATTTTATTTTTTTAAGTATTCATTTTAATATTTACATGATTTATTACTATAAAAATCTACAATTCTGTAAAGACTATAATTTTAATTTAATAATAATTGAGCATTGTAAGTAAATTAAAATTATTTACAATATTATGGAAGGGGGTAAGTGAAGGATCTATTAAACTTAAGGGGGTAAAGTGGATAATTTCCAAACAGGAGGGGGTAAGTGAAGTATTCACTAAACCTCAGGGGGTTTTTTTGAAATTCGCCCTAAACTTAAGGGGGTAAAGTGGAGAATTTCCAAACAGGAGGGGGGTAAGTGATGTATTCACTAAACCTCATGGTGTTTTTTGAAATTCGGCCATTGAGAAATGAAAGAAAACCATCCTAACCATATAAAGAGAAAACCCCGAAATAAAAGGTGCAATCTCACTAGAAGAAAACAATAACCCCTAATAATTTAGTTGCTCCATATCCAACACCAAAGACCTACATCCAAATCTTCCAACCCACCAAAACTGATTTGTATGCTATAAACCACAACAGTAGTTGTTCTGTGCCGTTTGGGACGATAGGGGGGAGAAGAAACGAAAAACACAAAAACCAACAGAAAAAAAAAAACACCACAGAATTTTTCTTCTCCTCCTTCTTGGCTCCCCCTCAACCCCACCATCAATTATGTTTTGCAGCTACCACCACCACCACATGTTATAACCACCGCGACCGCCAGAGGCCATGTCCACGTCCTGTTTTATCAGCGATACGGCCTTCGACATCACCACCCTCTGCCTAGCGGCCACCCTCCTTCTCCTCTCCTTCCTCTCCCTCAACTTCATCTTCCACCTCTTCTTCATCTCCCGGCGCGCCTACCAGCTCCAGCATTTCAATTCCCTTTGGACCGTCCGCTTCTTTCTTGTCATCTTCATCATCTTGTGGTCCTTCAACGAGTGCCTCCGCATCCCCCTCGTCCGCCGCTACCTCCCTGTCGTCACCCGACCCCACCTTTGCAAGATTCATACCGTCCTCTCCTTCGGCCTCTTCGAGCCGGCGTTCCTCCTCACCATCCTCTACCTCGTCGACGTCTCCGTCAACAACCGTCCTCGCCGCTCCGGCTCCTTTGCCTCCTTCATCATCGGCGCCTGCCTCCCCATCCTTTTCCTGCAAATATTCTACCACTTCGTCTCCGGCTTCGAGACCAAGCTCCCCGAATATTTCACCCGGTTCTCTGAAACCTCCAAGGAGAGTTATCAACAAGGAATAGTCCTCTGCACCTACCCTTTGTTGGGGACGACAATCTTCGGAGCATTCGCGGTCGTGTTCCTGCTGTCGTTCTCGGTGTCATGCGGACAAGTGGTGTCTCTGGTGATAAACAAAGGATTGAGGGTGAGGATCTACACGCTGGTTATGACGATTGTGGTGACTCTGGCAGTGGAGATCGTGGTTTTGGCGTGGTCGGTGCGGTGGCACCCGGACAAGGCTGCATTCGATGCGGCGGCTCTGGTCGTGTTCCTCTGCACTTACGTGCGTGCGGCGGTGGGGCAGGGCATTTTGGTCATTAAGCCTATATTGGACTCTCTAGCTGCCGGAGGAGAAAATTGTGCCTGGGTTTCTAGGCCGGTGGAGGAAGCGAATGTGGTAGCAGTTTTTGATAAGTAGGAGATTGGATTTCTGCTTCAAGGCATGCACGTCTTATAACTTGCGATTGGCATTGGCAATCGAATTTTATGCGACTACCATTTTGCAAGTTTTGGGTCCAATTGGGTAAATTGGTCTCTGAAACCCAATCTGGTTGGAATTGGGTCTTCGACCCGCTACGGCGCTGACCTGTGTTCGAGACCTCCGAGGCCTTTTCCTCAAAAACTCTTGTAAAAAAAAATATAGATTTTCATGAGTAACAAAAACAGTTTACAAAACTGTATAAATTGGAGATACGATTATTTTGACGCCGGAACGTTAAAAATTATAAAAATCAAAGATCAAAAAGTTTTACAAGATGAATTTTGTATGAGTAGAAGGGATTCGAAAACTTTAATTAAGTAAGAGATCACGTATTTGAATCAAGTTTTCCTGTCTTTCTTTTGTCTGTAAAAACATTACATAAAATTTTGAAAAAAATAGAAATATATGTGCATGAGAATATTGTTTTCAATTTCTTTTAAACAGATCTTAGTAAAAACATATTGATTTCTAATTTTCGAAACAATAAAATAAAATAGAAACAAAATTTTTATAAATATAAAACATAAACTTAAAAAAATGACATTATTACCAAACGAGCCATTAACAAGCAATTTTTTACTTATAGAAAAGGAACTTCATCTAGTTAAATTTTAGGGTTATGTGCATCTTTCTGCTTGAGGTTTGTTGCCATGTACACTACACTTTACATCTCAGGTTTGGGAATATGCTTTGACTCCTCTAGTTCTTTCAAGATCGGTAGGAAAAATGACCGTCTTATATCTAAAGAGAGAAATAAAAATGCCAATTTAAACTATCTATTAACTACTAAAATACTAGATAGTTCAAATTTATTCGAAGAAGGATTTGAATTTTCTTGAATTAAAATTGTAATGCCATACAATATTAGAAATGCTGAGGGTAAGAGTAAACTTCCAAACTCAGGACTGAAAGTGTAATAAGTATAAAATCTCAGGAGAAAGTGTAAATGGCCCTAATAATTTTTCACATCGTAAATTATGGTACAGAAATTATTTTGCAGATTAATCAAATACTCCATTCATCCTAAGTTATTTGCAATAGTCACTAGTCACAGCAATTAATCTATAATTTTTTATTTTTAATATTTCTAGATGAAATGTTTCAAACAATATAAAATTAAAGTAGGATATTACTTCTATATCCCAAAAGTTCTAGTGACATCAGAGTATCATATAACTAGCGGGACAATTTGATTAAGCTATATAGGCATGATATGTACTTATGCAAAGGTTTAGTTCTAAAACTAAATTATGAAACAAAATGCACGATTTGCAATAACAAAAAAAAACTAAGACTTTGATGACAATTTATCTAAATGGAAAGATTCCGTGTAAATGTATTTGAAACAAAAACTTACATCAAAGGGCAATCAGGTCGGTGGGGGGGAACCAAACAAACAAAATGTACATGTTTCAGAATTCAGTGGCGCATTTGTCCGAAAATAAAAACATGGGTAGCCAAATTAAAATATTTGAAATAGTTCAGTGGCCAATGTGTATATAAAACCAATAAAATGAAGCTTCAGATCGAGGAGGCCGAAAACGAAAGTCGACAGGAGGGCAGAAGAGGGGAGAAAGGAGAGAACCTAGAGGCAGGCTAGAGGAAGAAGATGGGATACGTACTGAGGGTAAGATTTGCGTCTTTCTTCACCGGCGCAGCAATGGCATCTTTTCTGGGTCTCTATATTCTCTACAAGGATTACAAGGTTGCCCATCAATCCATCTCTCAACAGGTCCTTATTCTTTGCGCTCCTTCTCATTTCTCCGCTGCTTGCTTTTGATTGCTGACAATATTCGAATAAGTGGACTGTTGGAGGTATTGATTCCGAACATTTTGTTGATTTTCTTTTTTTTGGGGGGGTTGTTTGATTTCTTGTTTTGGTCTGGCGGCGACGAATTTAAGCTTCAATTGAATTGGGTGTTACTTGCATTGCTAATTTTTGGGTGTTATTTTTGTGAATTTTTCTCATATTGAATGAAGTTTCTCTAATTTGTGGTGTTACGGAAAAAACAGCAGAGTGGATGGGTAAATGGTAATGTTTAGTGGGTAACCCTCTCGATTATGACCAAGAACTGTGAGGATTTGGGGCAATGAAGCGACTGGTTATGGTAATTTACCTTTCATGTTTGATGGTTCAACAAGTACCGAATTTTAATGTTCTTATTTGAATAGAAGATGTTGGTTCGACACCTACCATGCCGAATTTGCGTATTGGGCAGTTAGGAATAGCATTTGAAGTGAAGACGAGGGTGCTGCTTTTGTGAGAAGACTTAACTACAAAAAGTAGAATTACATGCGTGAATATAAGAGATAAGGTCAAAGTAACTTCCGTTGAAGACATAAGTATGGAACATCTTCACTTTTGTATTATCCAGCATAAACCATTAGATGCCCATGGGCATAAGAGTGGTGGGCTAGTTATAGGGGGAATGAAACGAGGCAAGGATAGGGCTAAACTTACTTGAATGAAAATTGTGTGAATGTTTCCTTTACAGCCTATCGAGGAAGTTATCTCAAGCTAAAAGGATAGGTCAGATGCAGTTCCAATGCTTCTGTTTGTTCTTCTCAGAAAATATTTCTTTTTTGATAGCATGCTCAGTCATCCTTCCGGCTTACAAGTCTGATGTTGATTCATAGTCATGTTGATAGTTCATCAGCTAAAGCATTTTGCTTTCCTCGTAGTCTTGATTCTCATGTTTTATTCTTTTCTCCATGTCTTGTTCTTATTTTCTCCCAGATAAGTTCACTTCATGACTCATTCGATAGGCGGATCTCAGCTCTAGAAAATCTTAAGCAGAATGAAGCTACTGAACGTGTTGAAGTGACAGAGTAGGCTATTTGATGCGTGCTAATGCTGTGGGCAATTGTGCAGCTGAAAAGGTTGGACTGAAAGTTCCATTGGTTTCTGTAAACGTGTTCTCTGTGTTCTTTTTTTCTTTCCTAGAAATAATTGCTACCGGACTTCATATATGATCTTTTTGTAAGACCTAGCTCAGCATAACTAAAGAACTTTTGTCAACTTATGATGGAGAGGCCAACATCTCATTTGAAAGTTCACCTTAGAAGGATTGCATTTTATTTGTAGTATAGGAAATGCAACCATTGCATTTAAAAGAATGGTGTCATTTGTTTCACATTTGGCAAACAATTTTCATCTTCCCCTCTTGAAAAATGGGAAGTGAGATTTTCTTCTTTTTCCCTTTTTATGGAAAATGGGAACTCGAGGTAAGAAACTCAAGTTTTGACAGTTTTGGAACAGCCTTAAAATTTTGAACAACGTGATTGTTATATGCATTGAAGCTGTGGACCAATTGACAGTAGATAAACTGATTGTGCAGCTGCTTCACTATCCTTTCTATTTCTGCTTGCTTATTGTGATGGAATTATTTCTTGCTGCCAGTACACAATATATATTAGCTTCCTTGCCTTCATCCATGAGATTCGTTTGAAATGAACAATTTCAAGCAGGATGTAGACTGAACTGCGGATGGAAATTAGAGGCAAAATGTAATGACTAGGTGTCAACCTGAAACACTTTAAAGCAGTGGACAGAGAAGTTGTAACATGTTTGGTCGGACTCCAAACAGCTTCTCTGTTGAATAGGGTTAAATTTGGCCTAGCAGAGTGGTTCCAATCTGTTTTAGATGATCAAAAGCGGACAAGAGATTGGTGATTAGAGTATTTCACTGCATAAATTCAACCATAATAGTTTGCACGCATTTCTACAAGCTTCTCTTCGGTCAGTAGATCGATCAAAGGGCAGGAGTTCGACTGGGATGAAATGAAGTAGTTTAGAAGCGGGAGGTTGGAGGTGGTCAATTTGGGTCCTCTGAGAACATAGCTTTCGGGTTAGAATTGGAATTGGCCTAAAGCTCGTTTTGCCCCCTGAACTTTGCCAACTCGGATTTTTTACCCTCTAAACTTCGGCTCGGTTTGACTCGCTCCTCAAACTTTGCAAACTGGGACTTTTTATCTCGTTGGTTCAATTAAATGAAGAATGTGTACTAAAATGAAAATAAAAGAAGAATTGAATGGCTAATTAAATCATTTGTCCAATTATTTACTCTTGTGAGCAAATAATAAGAAGCCTTAACAAAAATTTATATGCGAAAAAAATGAAAAGATGAGTAATCTCAAATATGAAATTGAAATCTTTGTGCTTATTGTTTGCTTACAAAGGCCAATCATTAGACAAATGATTTAGTCTGCCTTTCAATTTGGTTTTTATTTTTATTTTATTACACATTTTCCATTTAACCAGGCTGAAGAGTAAAAGATCCTAATTTACAAAGTTTGAGGGATGAGTTGAACCGAATCAAAATTCAGGAGGTAAAAGGTCTAAGTTGGCAAAGTTCAAGGGGCAAAAGGAGCTTTAGGCCAATTGAAATTTTAAAACAGTAAATTTAGAAAGCAAAAAAATGAACTAGTGTGTCTTATTTTATTTCAACTACAAATAGAACCGTTGAATTGAGGTGTTGTGCCAGTGGCAAATTGCTAGTTCATCATGCAGCTTGGTTTAGCTAATTGGGGGGAGTTTGAATGCATTTGGAGGCTTTTCCGTTAGCCTCTTATGATGCAATGTAGTCTAAGTGACTTCAATAACTTACAATATGATTCTATGTACCCATAAAAAAAATTCTAAGTGAAGTCAATGGGAAGACGAAATAGAAGTCAAAGACTTGGAGAGGATCAGTACAATTAACAATAAATTCGTCTTGCGGCTTCAAATCAGTTATGAATATCTTCTGAAGGTCAGAGATTCCGACCCTGCCTTTTCTAAGTTCCCATTAAATACTACATACACTGGTTCAGTAACCTTTTAGAGTCTTGAAAAAGCAAGCATCTCATCTTTCCTTAAATATATATGTATTTTTTTACCTTATACACTTATAAACATACTTTTTAATGTTAGAAAAAAAAAACACAATTTCATTGGGGGCATTGGGGCCCATACGAACATCTTATTAATCAGTGAGTCAGGTGAGTGAAGAGATCTAGGAATACAAAATTAATTGAATCCTTTCCCAATCAATAGTAAAATGTACTGATCAAGCTTATAGCCATTGATCACCATCAACAAAAGACAAGTTGAGGAAAGGCAAGGCTTGTGTATCGTTTAGCCGCTGCACATATGGCGCTCTTAGACTCATATCAGCTCCAGTTCCCGAGCAGTTGTATTCCGCATAGAATGTGGTCCTGCATTTGTTAAATATATTAGCCAATGTCTTCTCAAAACTTTAACCTAAAATCTAATGGTTAAAGCATGTGGTTTTCTTACTGATCTCTAGTGGGATCGTTGAAGTCATTCCAACCCTCAGGAGCGATCACATCTGTCATGGTGGTGAGCGCATAAACCACACGTGAGAAGGGCCGCCATGCTCGGCCAAGCCATATTCTACCGGTGCCTCCAATGCTACAGTTGACAAAGGAGAAGCCGGAGTCCTCGTCTTTGGAGGCTCGCCCTTGTGCTGTGACAGCTCCATTTATGGCCTTGGAGCCGGGGGCAACTGCGTTGGCCATCGATATCAGCTGGCAGTCCTCATAGAGTGATTTGCCGTTGCCAAAGACGAAGTCTATGGAGCCCTGGATGTAGCATTCCTTGAAGTAGTGGCGGCCGCTGTCGTCGTGGAGAGTGTCCTGAGCTCCGAAGAAGCCACAGCCGTAAAAGGCCGATTGGTCGCCTGATATTCTGAATGCAACTCCTTGTGCTCCTTTGTCGCCGGGGCTTGGAATTGGTGCTAAGTTCTAAGTACACATTTTTTTAACAGCGTAAAATTGGGAGAGGTCTAGAAATGGATGCAATGTAATTAATGATGAAATTTTTCAAATTTTTATAAAATTTTTTTTATCTCTTTAACCTAATTGTTATTTTTGTGATAAAGTTCTATTAAAAGGAACTTGTATTATTAACCTTAGTAATTCCCGAAGTAGAGTTAAACTCCGTTGATTGACCCCAAATGAGATAATTATGAGGCTAAGTTTGACAAAAATTATATTTTGAGGGTGCGATTGGTATTACTCGATATATTTATGCACTTTATTTAAAGTCTCGTTAGAACAAAGGTGTGCCTTTGTAAAAGTCGTTCTGACCATGAAGCTTATGTTCTTTGCCAGGAAATTGGTGGAGAAGACTTGCACAGAACCGCTGGAAAAAGTCCCATTGGCAGATTTGGCTGTGTCGTTCCAAGCAATTGCAGTTGAAGTGTAGCCTTGTCCCTGAAACGTGATGTTGGGTTTGGTTTTGGGAACCATAACCTTCTCACTGCAAACAAAGAATACCGACCGCCGAGTAGAACCCGAGTTTGAAAATATAGATATAGTGTAATCCACCACCAAACATAGATATAGTGTGTGTGGAAAGTTACTAGTAGATGCCAGAGTTGATCCAAATTATGCTTCTTTTCATGCTAATGTTGGCAACAGCATCAACAGCTGACTGGACCGTGGTGAAGTTGCAGCATCCGTTGTGGTCGACACAGAAGGTAGTGGTTGTGTTTGTGTCCGGAGGCACATTATCGCTGTGGAAATCATCACAAATTGATGTCTGTTTTTTCTTGTCGCCGTGGTGGTCATGGTGCCTTTGGAGTTGGCCACCGCTCCAAAAGCTGATGTATTGCACAGTGGTGGGAAATGCATAGGAGAGAGCTGAGGGTCCAAAATGTCTAAAGAGGAGTGGGTGGTAATAGAGAAAAAGGGAAAGGGCAAGAAAGGCAGAAAGTGTGGGCAGGGAAAAGGATTTGGGGACCATCTGGGGAGTTGATGAAAAATGATGGAAAGTTGAAGGACATGAAAGATAGATATGTGACAAATATATAAGAGGGAGGCACTTGAAGTGTAAGGGTGGATGGATTGTCTTGCAAAGCAAACTGTCTGTTTATGCAATCTTGGACAACTTCCAACCTCACCCATCTACGCAATTCCATTGGAAGGTTTCCATGTGATTAATTAATGGTCGTAATTAATCAAGCAACAGTAACTTAGCTGAGGATTAAACTGAGTTCAACTGAAGAAAGTGATTTTGGAGTTGCTTATCTGGTCTAGCTATCAACTTTTTTGCTTTGGTTCTCCCTATAAAAAGTTTATTATGGCTGGTCATGGTCAAATTTCTGCGGTGGTAAAGTAACTCTATGACAACCAAAGCTCAGCTTATATTAATTCTCATGGTTGTTCAAATATATAGGAGACTGTAATTGGGGTATTTTCATGCTAGGATGAGAGCTCTAGTACATTTCATTAATCTTCTGTAGCCAAAAGTCATAATATTTACCTCCTTGGGTAAAAGTAGATATGGCAATTGGGTAGGTTAGGTCAGGTTTTGGTCAGGCTATTCAGGTTAAGGTTTAATTGAGTTAACATATATTCGGGTTCAAGTTGAGTTCAGGTTAGTTTATTTGGGTTCAGGTTGATTTCGGGTTCGGGTTTAATCAAGCCAGGTTTATTTGCATTCGGATCCAATCAAGTCAAGTTATCGAGTCTTAAACCAGATTCAACTTAATTATTGAGTTTACTCAGATCACTGATGTATAAGCTAAAATAGCTGAGTCGATTCAATTTTTTATTTAATTTTAATTAAAATTTAATTTAACTATATATAAAAAATAATTTAAAATTTATGAAGATATATTAATATATAATTTTTTTAATAAAATACTGTCTCTGTACCAAGTTCTTTATAACATTCATTATTCAACAATTAATCTATAATTTTTTATTTTCAACATTTTAGTATATAAATAAAAAATTATTATATTAAATAATAAATAAATATCTATAGTTTCTAAATATATATTTTTTTAATTTTTTTCTAACAAATAATCTCCCTCCGTCCGTAAAAGTAGATCAAGTTAATTATATTTCTCCATGGAACTACTTTTCATCCATTGGAGTCATTTTCTTTTTCTTTTCAAATTTCTTTTAGTGAATGGCATGGGCCATAATACAGTGTCAAACTTCTCTTCTCCCTTAACCCCTCAGCCTTCCATTGATTAAGCCAAATGAATGATAAGTACTTTCAGTTAGGGAAATTGTTATTACCCTTAAAATGTCATTTAGATTTATGGCTTCAACAACTTTCCATCCTATAAGGAAGATGGAGAAGAATGAAAGAAGAGAGCAGAAAAGAAGAGAGGCATAGGAAAGAGCATGACCATACACAGAAGTTACAAAATAGTGCCAGGAGTCCAACATTTTTGGTTAACTGTTAATTTTCTTTGATTTGGCACTAGGAATCTAGGAGCCTAATCTTTGACAGGCCTTTCACCGACTGTGAGATATTTAATGGATGGGAAAAATAACTGGTTCTATATATAGTCTATTTACAGTAGTTTACAAATGTTGAATTTGGGAGTATTTCTTTTAGTTGAGTGAATTGAATAAGAACAATCTAAGCTACATTTTCTTTCACAAATGTCATATAAACAATGCGAGGTGTTTACGTGAAAAGGAATTTGAAATCAGATGTCTTACTTTCATGACCATTCATCACAATCACGATTGATCTATTATTATGTAGCAATGATGAAGTCCAACAAGTTCCATCGCCATATTTTTGGAATTTATTTTTTTTGTAAAAATTTCTTAAAATGTCGCCAAAATGCCAATTTGGTTTTTTAAATAATATACACACACATGCATGCATGCACACACACATACATACATACTTAAACAAATGTGATGATTAAAGAGTTTTTACTATAAAGAATTTAGTCAAATTTTTCAGTTTGATAAAAATATCTGTTATTACAATAAGATCCATGATAAACAAAACTAATGAAATAGATTCCTATTTGATTAAAGTTTCTACTCTTACTTATATATATGAATCTGTGTCTCTTATTAGAGATAGACCTGAAAGCAAATAAGTATAGATAAAAAAAAAAACTCTCCAAACTCTCTCTTTCATTAGCTTAAAGCTTTAGTACTAACTTGATCAATCATTGTTGGATGTAAGTTTCATCAATTTTTCAATTGTATTGTTGCAATATTTCTTACATTGTGATATCAAAGCTTATCTTTATGCATCCCGTGTTGGCTAGCATAATGGCAACATAGAGGGATACCCACAAGTAAAGCATGGGTTCAACTTTCGAGAAATATTACTGAGCACGACACAAATCCAGCACCTCAGCAGTGGCTAAGTACAACTAAGATCTTCTAAATTTTGCACAACAAAACCCTTTATCTCCTAAGTTTAGAATTGTTAACTCGTATCCTTACTTTTGTAATAGATTATATTAGATTCTAATTGTGAAAAAAAAAAAGTGAGGTATGCTATATTAATTAGCGGTTTGCGCTGTTCTATTCGCTCAATTCGACTCTGATGTTATTGAGATTTTGCCGATTTGACTTATGGATTTGAGTTGCTTGTTTGAACGGCTCATGTAGTCATGTGTCTCACATGCCTCTTGACAATTTATATTTTTAAACCATTGCCTAAGAAATTTTTTATTCGCCGCTGGTTTCTGTTATTGGTTTAGTGATAATCTAATGTTTTATCCTTGATCGAATCGATGAGATAAATTAATTTAGTAGACAATTGTTGTAAGTTATTGTCCCCATGGAGTTAAATACTATAATATACCGTACTGTATATCACTTATTACAGATAAATAATATATAGTATAAATATTTTCATATTTTGTCATTTTATCATTCGGTATTTCATGATATTTCACGATATTTCACATACCGCTTATTTTTTGTATACATTTTGTTTGAAAACTACGGTATACTGTAAATACCGTGTGGTATATATCACAGTATTTTATTTTCTGCGATACATGTGAGATTTTTTTTTATCATTTTACATCAAAATATCATAAATATATAAAATATTAAAATATAATTAATACACATATCATAAAATAAATATTTACTTTTATTCTTTTGATTACTTTTCTTAGTTAACATAAAAATTTAATAGTTACTTTGAGCCACCTAGAAACTCAATGTGGTATTAGAAAATGTATTGTTATTATTAAAGTATTATTTTTTCTATTATATTAATAAATTAGTTTCTTTCTTAGTATTATTTATTTTGCTCTATATATATATAATTTTTTTTTTGAATTAAAAAAATATATCTTCTATCATATATATTTTATTTATATTTGACAAACTATGATGAGAAAAATTAGAATACATATAAAATGTGCAAAAATAATTATTGAATTTATGTCATCTTAAAATAATATTCTAACATTTTTTTTCTTGCAAAAAAGGTAACAATATTCGGTGTGATATACTATGTGGTATGCCTTAAAAATTTAGAGTGTGGTATACCTACCGGTAACGGTATTTAACACATTGATTGTCTCCAAACCCAAGTGAACTGTCAAGGTCTTTAACTTGTTACATTTCTGTCCAATGGCAGAGTCAAGATTTCAAATCAAGGGGGGCAAGATTAGGGAACTTTTAAGATACACATATACATACATAGGGATAGTAGTGGATAGGGTAAAATCCGCAACTCGCAAATACCCAACCCATGGGTTACGGATATTTGGTGAAAATTGCACCCGTCCAGTCATAAATTTTGATTTTGGCCCATGGGTAAACCCGCCACACCTGCAACCAGCCACAATTTTCCTTTGTTTATTGATGACTTAATTGTAACTTGTCAAAAATAAAAGACTAAAATGAAACAAATAAATAAATTAAGTGACTAAAGTGTAATTTAACAAATATATAGCCCTAAAATTGCCGCCACCTGTTCCTTCTTTTTTACATGGTTCCATGTCCTATCCCTCCACCAGTGAGACACGCACGCAATTCCCTGTGCCCTTCCATCTCATTCTCCCTCCGTTAACTTTCCCCCTTCCCACCATTCCCCGCCTCGCTTTCATCACTCGTCCGTTTATACATACACACATCCCCATTTCCTCCGCTTACTTACCGTCATTTACATTTCTTCGTTTCTCTTCCCTTTGCTCCTCGGGTTTCTGGGTCTTCATTTTCTCGTCTTCTTTCTGCTTGTTCAAGATTAATTTATATATAACCAAAGTGTAATTTGTTTGTCGATATGTTGTTGTAGTTGTTTCTGATGTTGTTAAAGAGAAGAAGAGCAAGTCCATGTTGCCAATTGTCAGTGGATAATCCATAGGGTGCCCGTGACCCAAATGAGTGTCATTTCTTACCTGTTAAGCTTGGCAGGCGGGTGGCGGGTACGGTGGCTCTGTGCCCGATCCGCCCCGCTGTCATCCATATATATATATGGTACAGTCAAAAAAATTATACTAAAATTATAATTAGAGCTCTTATAGTTAAAAATATTTAAACTTACTAATTTCGTTCTCCACAGCCATATAGTAATTTTTGTATGAAATTCAATGAAAGCAATAATAAAATAAGAATATACATATATTGAAAAAGTAAGTCACGTAAATTGGGTGATGAGCGAAGTGAAGAATGGAGAAGTGATTACTTTATTTACTATTTGTGTTGTTATTTATATTTTTTTTACTATTTAATTTTCTAAAATAATTTTAAAAAATACACATCATATATATATAATTATGCAAAAATATTAGCTTGCCGCCCTAACTCTCTTGTCTCCGCCTCTATTCCTGTCTCCAATTTAAGACACCCCTTACTCCTTAACTCCTAAAAACTCTTAGCATAAATTATTCTGAGTAGTAAAAAGAAAAATTGTTTTACGTTATTATTAATCGTTTACTTTCCTGTGCATGTAGGCTTTGGGGGCGTGGTTGTGTGCTGATTCTTGGTTGGGTTTATAATCTAGAAGAAGTATATCTTGTGTGTCTTGTTAGAGGGGCTGAAGTTCAAATATAACATGGACTATTGTAATCATTGTTTCATAATTGTGGAATACTATTATGAAAAATATGTGAGCCATTTATTGTCCGGTTTGCGTGGCTGCTGATTTGGGGTGAAAGTTCAGGTTGTAGGGTTGGGTTCAGGTTGAAACCCAATTTTTATAGCTTGCCCCTAACCTGAATAAGTCTAACCTTAACTTGATCCTATTCTAACCATGACCCGAACTGGCTCTAACCCAATTAGGGTTAGATTAGGGATCGGGTTAGCCCTATTTTTTGAAAAATCTAACATTTAACGGCTCGTGTCTATTCAATTAACGCACTGATGATGACTGGGAGGAGAGCACAACGGTGAGGTAAGATGAAGATTAACTTGGAGGATAAGGAGAGAGCTGCTGATAAATTAAGATTCATGTCTCTGTTTTATCATGCAATTATTACCCAAGAGAGTAGAGTAATTTTGATTTGATATGTGTTTGTAATATATGCTTATGGGTTATAAATTACCTGTAAATATATAAATAAATTACATTAATGTATTTGGATATCCAATGTTAATCCATATAAAGGCTTTAACGTCTTCGAAGGTTCATTCAATATACATTATTTAAGAATAGCCACAACATCTTAAACCTTAATAAAAAAATTTATAAAACCTCATAAACAAAATTATTGAAAACGCGACTCAAGTCGTAAAAATGGAGTACGTTTTGATGACTAACAACGCAAAACCAACTCAAGTCAGGTTAAAAATGTATTTGATGATAAAGCAGTATAAAATAGCAACTTTACTATTGAAAATGTAAAAACTTTAAAAGCCTACAACTTCACCTTATTTAACTAAAATTGTGCCAAATCATTCTCGTACGAAAACTTGCGCCGATGGCAGAGCAAGCTGCCGAGGCCAAAACCTCTACAGGTTAACTAATTTGGCTTAGCAGGCACTGCAACTTTCTTTTTATAAGTCAACTAGTTTTATACTCGTCTCGCGGACGGATTATTTATTTAAAAAATAAATAAAAATATAAAAAAAATTATTATTACATAAAAAAAATAGACGAATGGAAAATAATAATTGCATTGTTTATAATAACATTTTTTTCATAATTTATGCTAGTGTTATATTTGTGAATTTAATTATATAGTATGGTCTAACTAGAATACGATATGCATCACTTCAATATTCATATATAGTGATGGATAAAATTATTTTTATGCACATATAATTCGATTACCAAGAACAACCATTTCCTCGATAAGTAAAGAAAAAACAACTATGGGTATTGGAAACATATACAAATTTATTTGTCGGTGAAAATCCAATCTCATCAAATGGACTTAATTGAATGTAAAACCTTATATAAAATGAATATGAGTATCAATAACAGAACTGAATTTATAATGTCAATGAAAATTTAAACTTCGCAGATGGACTTAATTGAATACAAAATCCTACTCACGCACACACACGCACATGCACTTAAATATGAAGAGACTACAGAAAAACATAAATATAACGTATATTAGTATAGAATTTAAAATTAGTAATCATGAATGGTGAAAAAATATAACCATGAAAACCAATAACACTAATGATTGGGGGAAAAACACAAATAGTACAACAAAAAAATGCAAAGTAAAAAGAAGGTTTAGAATTCAAAATTTAGAAGAGAAAATGGAATATATAACTTACCCTAAGGTTTCTTGAGGTTGAGATGTGTTAGTATTTATAGAGCAGAGTTTCAAACGGAAGAAATTAGTTTTCAAAATACATGAAACGTGATAGAGGCAGTTAATATGATTTTTTATTTTTTTTTCTTGAAATTTTGTACATATATACGGTATACACTAACTATTCAAATTAATTTGATAGGTTAGTTAATGCTAAATTGTTGCCAATTTGGGTAATTAAGAAAATATTTATTACATATTGAACTTGATTGTTTACCTAATATTTTTTTTCATATATTTATATAGTTAAAAAAAATTTCCTTCCCAATTGAGATGAAAGGCTCATAAATGCTATGGCCCTAATAAAATAATCCGTGGCCTCAAGTGACCGAGTAGAGCCAACCAGCCAGATCCTGCTTAAACATGTGGGCTCCAAACTTTGCTTACAGCTCCTACACAGATTTTTCTTTCATCTTTGTGCCAATCCAGCTAGGTTAGGAGGATGGAACTTTATTTCATTCGACCATAGGTAATGTGCTGTTTTTTTCTTTTTTTATACAAAATGTTAATCTTGAAATGCTTGACTAGAAAATGGGCCAACAACTTGATAAGCCTAGAATTTAAAAATAGCTGCACCGCTTGAGGGCTTTGAAGCGAATATGTATAGACCAAGGTCGTTCTTGTTGATCATGCCTCGGTCAATCCTTGACTGGTAGAATTGATCCTGATAAACCAGAATGGTTCGGTGATTCTTCCTTCAAACTCTTTAAGGAGAAGAAGAAGAAGTTAGTGACACAAGTACCTTCAGATTAAGGATGAACTGAGGCACAATAGACTCCTTTACTAAAGCTACTGCACAGCCACCCCACCCAGCTCCTGTAAGCCTTGCCCCCAGAGCACCATTATCTCTGCAAATTTTCACCAATTCTTCCAATTCCGGGCAGCTAAAAAAAATACGGAAATATGACCCACAGATTAGAAAATGCATATGAAATAATGGGCCTGATCTCTACATCATGGAAAAAATACATTGATGAAGTATGATTTTCCCAACAGAATCTCGTATGAACTCTGGAAGTCATACCTGCACTCATACAGAACACTACAACTGTAGTGGCTCTCATTCATTAGCTCACCTAGCTTCTTTAGCATTTCCTCCTCGCTGCAAAATAATTCAGCAATTTAAGAAAGTCAATTTTAAAAGTATCCAACATGATGTGCAGGAAATTGCTCAGTGTCGCACCAGTCAGGAATCCAATCCCAAGAATAACAACTGATTTGCTAAATAAGCTTTACATGAGCAAACCCATGAAGAAAACTCTTCATTGACTAAAAGATGGAACTAGTAAGAACAAGAAAAATTCTCATAACGGAGTCACTTCACATGGTTGTATTGAGTTGCTCATTTTCCATCTCCAATACAAATCATGTTTCTAAAGAGCAACATTTTGAAACCTATAAGAACTAGCATCTGAAATCTGGCAAAAGCATCAACAGAGAAGAATCACCTTAAGCTGGAGGCTACTGTATGCTTGAAAGCATGCACCCGCTTGGCTTCAGAGTAAACATGAGCAGCTCTCTGAAAATTGGTTAAAAGTGATGAATCAATAACAAGACAAGGATCATAAGAAAAGCAAAGACTAGATGACGATATATATCCCTCTCCTAAAAGCATGGCACTTTCCAAATTGTTCCCAAAATAGATGGCGGAACATATATTTTGTCACATGGTTTCCCCGCTTCAACTATAGTAAGCGAGCTACCAAGACGACAATTATGTAGCATAGATACCAACAAGGCAACAGAGTGTGAGGGAACCTCACATTTAAAATGGTGATGTGGCACAACATTCTAAAATTTTGTGGAGAACAATATGGGTGTAATCCTTTCAGGATGGCATATTATGCACTGCACTTATTAGCACTCTGTAGCAAACTCCAGAAAACAAAAATTGCAAGGAAAAAAATATGCAGTCTTGATTGCTGGAAAACAAGAAAAACTGAATCTATACTTGGGAACTTAATGAAGCTCAGTGACTTCCAAGACGAAAATTGGACAGAAATCTTTGCGATCCTGCATTATTGATTTATTGACCAATTACGCTGAAATGTTTAGCAAAGCACCAGACATACAGAAAACAAAAAAAAAACAAAAAAAAAACAAAAAAAAACCTTAAGTTGTTCATAGAAGGAAAAAAAAAACACTAAACCAGCAATCTCAACCAGGCACATTCCTCACAGGAAATAAATGAAACCAGAAATTTAATAGAACCTGACTGTAGTAAAACATTAAGATACCTGATGTAATTTAAAATGCTTTGCAGCTTTTAGCACATCCAAAGAAGATGGACTGCCTGCAAAGATAGATTGTAGCTCTTGCCCAGTGATTTGTTCAATATCTTCTGCCGCATATGGTTCCTCCTTCAAATGTTCCTGCAGTGGGAAGAATAATCAAGATACTAAAGGAAAGCAGGAAGCAACTACTATTATAAACTCTTAAAACTTTTCAAGTAGGCTCATTGGGTAACAATAATTTGTCAATACTATTAAGTTGAATGTAACCTACCTTGACAGCAAGGACAGGATCAGAAGAACCAAGACTACCAGCAAATGATACGCACAATCCCTCAACATCTGAAAGAGTTTTCACTTTAGCTATTGCTTCTTGTGGTTTCATCCCCAGCTTTATCCCAAGCACAATCTACAATTAAGTGCATTATTTGAGAAGAAAAGGTAGGACATATGATATTGCAATCAATATTGAATATATGATAGAAGTTGCAATTGCAACTTGCGGAAAAATAAAACATACAGAAGCCAGCCGGCATTCAACAACTCTGTTGTTGTAGTTAGTCGCAGCAGTAACTGCTTTCTGAGACTCTGCCAAAGAATTAGCAATCACAAAAGTTCCACCAGCAGGAAGTTGCACGTCAGTGGCACGCACAGGGTTGAAATCAATCAACTCAGCAAATCCAGTTTTGGCCATTATAGAGATTGCCTGTCAGAGAAATGAGATAAAGAAAAATAAAAATGGGCAGCTGACTTATAAAACTTGACAAATCCCACAGCGTGCACATCTTACGTGAAGGAAAATAAGAGAAAAGACAGGCAGACTGCATCACAGGTTATCACTCAAAATACTGCCAGCAGGTCGAGATGACAGCTCTAAGCCTCCACTAAAATAATGTTTACTAAATCTCAGGAAATACCTGATTTTAGTAAAACTGAATCAGGGCTCTTTTAATGACAAACATGCACATATATATATTCTACATAAAGCAATGATGCACTGCAATATATTTTAGGCTTCTTGTTACAATGTTATTTAAGGGAGAAATAGCGCCATTGTACAGGAAACATCTGAAACTAAAATGATTTCAGGGATACCTATTGAACAGGAAAAGTGAAGTCTAACCTGGTCCATGCCACCAGACTGAGTTCCAATGTGTCGTTCACATTCGCAAGTTAACTGAGCTAGTTCTTTCTGTTAAAAAATAATAACAATAATGAAATCTAAAGGTAAGAATCAAATAGATTATTGGCTCAATATACTTTAAGTGCATAGATTAGTGTTGCAATTGCTAGAGTTTTGATAAACCAAACAGAACAACAAAACGTGTCCAAGTATGTGAGATTTAGTCGTGCAACAATACAGAAAAAGTCCACTAGTTAGTTGCAGGCAGAAAAGCTTGGAGTCATAAGTTTCAGGAAGCACAGAAGTTGAGGAGAGTCAATGAGCACACCTTCAAGACAGTAAACCTATAACATAAACGATTTTCCATATTTACCATGTGCACAATTTGAGTGTTAAATCTTACAATGAGCAGCACTATCATCTTTAAGACATTAAACTCATGTACAGACTATCTATACATCTCTTACTTACAAAAGAGGTCAGTGTCAAACTGCTAGTTGTAGTTATCTGTCAGAGATTACTAAAAATTTTATTGTGGAACCAGTATACCTTAGGAAAGTTAACACCAAACGCAGCCATTATGGCAATAGTAGACGAGCAAACAAATGCTGCAGAGCTTGACAGTCCAGAGCCTATTCATAAAATAAATGATAATAATGAAGAAAGAAAGAAAGAAAGAAAGGGAGAAAGGGACACTTGAGCTGGGATCTTCGGCAACAAGTCAAGACATCCATTAGGCAAAGGACATGTCATCTAATGGGTTCCTGGAAGTAAACATACCTGTAGGAACTATTCCATCAACGAGAATGTCAAGGCCAACTGGCTGACCCACTTCGACTCCTTTTGACTTGGCATATTCATGATAACCTTTGTACCTGAAAAAAACATTCATTGAAAAATTAAGAACACAAAGAAGAATAATTGAGCACACACTGGAATCTAGCATCAGCCCAATAGAGCCAGGAAGGGAAACAAATAAATACTTAACATAAAATTTGAGTTGCAAAAGGTCTTATTTTGAATTAAGACTATGGTCTAAACGATTCGAGCTTGGAACTTATACTAGTATCAGACCAAATTGTTACAGCACCCCTGACCTCTCAACTCCACAATGCGATCAGAAAGCTATAACAAGTAACGAAAAGAAGGACAATGATGCCGTACCCACAAATGAAATAGTGGCCCCATTTGTGATTCTTCAAGTCAATTTCCTGCACGCAAGTAAAATGAGTCAGTTAAGCAATAATTCCTTCAACCCAACCGAATACATTCCAAAGCGCAGAACCTGATTAGGATCAGCAGGATAAGAACACATAGGGTACTTATCATTGACATTAGCGATTCGGAGGAGCTTCTCAGCATCTCCAGCGTCACGCTTGCGGATTGCCACAATTGTATCCTGTCGAATTGCCATGGGCAACACCGAGTAGCCTTCGTAGTCAATATGCTCTCCTATCAAATTCACTCTCCCTGCAACGCACACAGACACGTAATCAGTCGCTGACGTCCTTCGGCCTATCAAAAACAAGTCCGTCTTCAAAACTGAAATTAAATTTAACACTCAAGAGAGAAAAGGAAAGACACATAAAACAGTTTTAACCCAGTCAACTGTTTCTCGGCTAAAAATTGAACTGGACCTGGGGATCGGGCAAAGACATCAGGAAGGTGGCCAAAGAACTGGACGAATTTTGAGTTCAAATAGTCGAACCGGAGCTGAGCTTCCTCCAGCTGCGAGCCATCTCCATAAACCGGCTCGAGAGAAGGGTAAATTGGGATCGGAAGCTCCTCGTGTTTGGCCATGAAATGATCAATAGATTGCTCTGTCACGCACGCCTAGAAGCAGAACAAAGGAACACGAGTGCTGAAAAGGCCTTTCCTTGTGGCATATTGATTGATTTTTTTAAAGAAAAATTCTAGTGGCATTTTATTGAGATAACGATAGATTTTGATGGTCGTATGAATTCCAACTGCTTCTGACTTTGCATGACCTTAGATTATGCTAACTGGATTACGAGAATTTTTCCCAGATAATGCGAGATCTCACTTGACTGGGTTAACACTGTTTTATCATTTATGTGGCTTTCCTTTTCTCTTTAGTGTTAATTTAATTTCAGTTTTGAAGACGGACTTGTTTTTGATAGGCCGCCAAAGGATGTCAACGACTGATTAAGTGTCAGTGTGCGTTGCAGGGAGAGTGAATTTGATAGGAGCACATATTGACTACGAAGGCTACTATTCATTTTTATTTTATGCTTCCTGTTCTTTTTTCATGAATTTATTATTTTAATATTCCATCATTATATTTTGGTTTTATTTTTTTTCAATCTTAATCCAAATTGTCTACAGTTTTTAAATCTATACTGTCATTTTTCTTTAAATCTTATATGTTAGATTATTTTCTCTTTTAATCACTATCATTGGTTTACTTTTTATCACTAAGCTTTCTCAATTCTTTCACTTTTATCTGAAACCTACTTAAAATTTAATTTAGCCCTTATCCCAAAATACCAACTAATAAATCAAAGCAACCAAACAAATGCAACACAAGAATATGCTCAAGCGTAATCGTCATCCCAAATAAATTCAAATATCAAATACAACCGCACGGAAGTGAAAGGAAATGAAAATATACTTGAAATGGAATGCGGATGAAACGCCAACTTAATTAATAATTAATTCCATTTCCTCCTTATTTTATTTTTCTGGGCTCTTACATACTCATATGTACATTTGCAAGGTTAATAAGAGGTGTTATTATAAGGAATTCTAGTGAATTGCATCAAAATAAAAGATATACTATAAAGTAACAATTCATATGAAAATAGAAATATACAAACTAGATATGCAAGATAATGTGATGGGAAAATGTTAGTAGAAATAGAAGTATTGAATACCTATGAAATTTGAAAAAAAAAAATAAACCTAATAAGAAAATTGGTCAACTTTTTATTTAAAAATATAATTTACTAGAAAATAGCAATGGAAAGCTGCGTACATGAGATACTATGACGTTTTCATATACATAAAAGTCTAAACGGGAATATATGAAGTATAATAGGAGTAATAAAATAAAAATATTTGTTATACATAAAGATTAGTGTACTTTTTTGCTTACATTTATGCACACATATATGGTTAGAGAATTTGACTTTTGATATTTATTGAATTCTAGATTTTAGTTGAAATGCATGCATGACACATACAAGTGAAGTAAAACGACAATCCCAGCTCAAACTTTCAAAGTTTTTACAGAAAGCCCCCAATATTGAAAATTGACAAATACACCATTTCATATGCTCAGCCTTCACCGCATACTGTTTCACTTAAAATCACTTAAAATCATGGACACTGAACGTACCCAAAATTGATGGAGAATGATCTTACTTACTGGTTCAAAAAAAATTTTAGCAAAAAGGTGTTGGAGACTAGGTAGTAGTGACGTTGTTCCATAGATAGTGTAATTGGATGCAAAAGAACACTTCCGTACCAAATAAAGAAAAAGGAATATGAGATAAGGCAATATAAGGATCAAATATATTTTTTTTTTCTGTACATGGGAGAGAGGCCAAGAAAATAGAAAATATCACCGAACTATGAACAAAAATGAGGAAGCATCACATAGAAAATAGAATAATCATGAATATTTTGGTATATACATGTTACAAAAACAAAGAAATAATATGGAAAATTGAAAAAGGGAAAAAATAATCATAAATTATAGAAATAATGAATGTGTAAAAATTAATAGACGGATACAAACAATCATGAATTTCTGTATATACAGAATACCAAAACAAAAGCGACAAAAGAAATATACAAACAATTAAGAAAGGTACGATATAAATTTGGAAAATAGGAATTTAGCACACAAAAAGGAAGAGATAATTCACATGGGTGTAGATTTTTTAACATTAAGATGTATTAATATATAACGATAAAAATATCAAAGAAAATAAAATAGCTTCTAAAATAAATTAGGCATAATAGAGGTAATAGAATGAATATATTTATCACACGTAAAAATTATACTCCCTCCGTCCCAGGTTTTCTGCTTCATTTGTGATTGTCACAAAGATTAAGAAATGATAAAAATATGTATATTTTTTCAATTTTGCCCCCAGTTTTTTTCTCTTCTCAGTCTACCACACCATTCGCATAGTACCAACCATTAAACCTAGATTCGCCGCCATCCCCACCGACCACCGTTGCATGCTCTATTGTCTCCTTTATGCCATCCTCACCACACACTATCCCCATCGCATGCTGTCTGAATCTTCTGTCGCCTCATCTGACCTGACATCACCCTCCGTCCTGAATCTTGAACTCAATTTCACCAAACTCGAACCTCACCCTTCGAGTTCGCTGTCTAGTCATCTCCTCGTCAACCTTATCCTATTGCTTCACTTGGTCACCCACTCGTCACTTCCCTTGGTCGCCCACTCATCATTTTCTTGCCTCTTTCTTCCTCGACATCAAATCGCCTTCACATCCGATCTATCACGTCTAATCCCTTGACCCGTCACCCCCCGCCCGCCACCGACCTCCCTAGCCTGCTCGTGCTGATCTTCTTAAACTGTTGCCCACCGCCCAGCACCCTGACTTCCTTGCCTAGATTTTCTCACCATAGTTATTAAAAACATGTTTTAAGTCGTAAAAACGTACGTTTTTATAACTTTAAATGTAGAAACCATGTTAAAACGAAGTAGAAATTGAAGATAGGTAAAAACGCGACTCTAGTCATAGAAATGTAGAAACATTAAGACCTTAAGACTTTACCTTATTGAGTTATTTAGGTTAAAAAATGAATGGACCTAAAAATCTTCCACTTTTTTTTACCCAAGTTGACTTGCCCAAGTTGCCAAACCCAAAAAAATAAAAAATAAAAAACCTCTCTCAGTCTCTTTCATCGCATTAACTCTCTCACGCACAGTGACTCATCTGATCATTCTCTTTTATTGTCTTGGCATGGTTCTTCACTTGTTGTAGCTACTTTTTATATTCTGCCATTCATCTTCCAAATCTCTTCTTAATCTCACCAACATCAAAGAGTGGCAGTGCATGGATGTCTGATTGTGAAATTTTGTTTCCTTATTTGTTAATTTGTTCATGCATTAATGACAATATGACTCTATGTATATAGTATTGTTGGAGTTCTAGTAAGTGATAATATTGTAAAATATGAATTTCTTAAGATATTTAAATGGTTATATTTTTTTATAATTTTTCTCCAAGTTTTTTTTGTCCTTTTGGTAGAATCTTATGACTTTTTACAACTCTGCAACTCTAAAAATCCAAAATGACCCTAGGTAGAAACTCGATTTTAATAACCTTGCTTCTTGCCTTGTTGTCACCATGATTGATCTCCTCACCTCGATCTTCTCACCTCATTTCCCTACTGCCCTAACCTTCTCACCTAGTCGCTCGCCACCCCGAGCTCCTCATTCCATTGCTCGTTGGTGGTGGCTAGGGGGATCAGAGAAGCAGAACAAAAACAAAATGAATGATAGTAATAGATGAGAAAGGTATAATTGTAAAATTGTCTAATAAAACTTACTAAAAAAGAGAATTGTGTAAATAATTTGGAACGACCTAAAATGATAAATGGAGCAAAAAACCTAAAATAGATGGAGTATTTTTTAGCTAATACTTGTGTGGGCTACTGTAATCGCTAGTCAAACCACTATGTAAGGTCGTTTTCGTTGGGCCCTAAATACCATGCCTGAGAGGATGAAGTCTTTTGCAATTTTCATTGTTACGTGTGTGTTTGTCTTTTTTTTGGGAGGTTTTACTTTTACGTGGTTTTTCCATAAGATGGCCGTAATTGCTCCTGAGAAACCATTTCTGTGTTTTATCCGTGCCCTCTTTTTTTTGGTAATTTTTCCCCGCCTTTTTTTTTTTTTGTGTTGTTACCGTGGCCTTTTCTTTATTCTCATAAACCATTAACGGTGGCTGTAATTGAGACCGTGGCAACAAATTGTTCAATTTTACTATTTATTAATTGATATAATTACAACAAAATGTCGGATATATACGGTAACTTGTAATGAGATATACAAGTATGAGAAATTGATGCATGTTTTTGTTTACAGAATTTGAACAAGTACTGGTGCTAAATTCCTTTGTAATGCAGTTAATCATGGAATTCCACTATTCGACCCCAATTGGGACGAGGAGGAGGCACAACCATGCTGGATGTATGTGCCTTCCAGAATGGGCCAAGATGATAACGGACTACTTCCTCCATTCCATTTCTGTATGGAAGCAAAAAATTGTGACCTATGTAATGAGCAACGAACTAAAGCACATAAATCCAAGTTATATAACTACTCCGAAGTCCAAACCCATGAGATTTGTCGGACCAAAGGAAACAGCTCAAAAATAAGTCCGGACCAAAGCAAACTCAAAATAGTTACATGTGTCACAGGCCGTTGAAGAAACCATCCGCCCTGGCTCGTGCAATCTGCGCTCGGAGCAGAACAATGCGCGTCTCTGCAGTAGTACAAGCATATACCAAAAGCTCCCGTAGCCAATCGGTTTGGCCAATCAAGAAAACGGCGTAAAGCCAATCCCGGCTTCCCTCCTCAAACCCAGCAAGCCCCCGGAGAATCTGCAAACAATTACCGATACTCGTGTCCTGCAGGCGAGCAAATGAACTGACAGAAGCCTCCTCCTTACTGGCCTGACTCTGCCTGTGGTTGGAATATAACACCTCTTGCTGTATATCCACGTTTAAGGCACCACTAGCGGACTTGCGCCTCTTGCTGCCAGTGGACGTGTTGCCCCTGTTAAGTGCATAGCCGGCCATGCTTGGTGGAAGGTGGGCAGGTAACGGTGTGGTATCCTCGGCCCGTGACCGATCATGGCGAATGTCTCCTGGGGAAGTGAGACGGGGACGAGCGGGCGATGAGTGATGCGCCAGGGAGGTACTGGCCTGACCAATCCGAATAGGAGGGCTCCGCCTTGGGTTATGTGAGCAATCACGAGCGGTTTGGGATACACGCCTAGCGGCTCGGAGGGTCCGAGGGGAAGGCTCTGTCTCCTGGGATCCTGGTATAGTGGGCAACGCCGGAAGTGATGAACCTGGTGTCCTCGTACAATCATCAGGGTTGCGTGGGGCCGAAGTACGAGAAGGGTGAACTAAAGGTGGCTGAGAAGATAACCCGCGGTTCGAGTAATCACAGTTGTCATCGAACATGGTTAGGAGATCGTCCCAATTGGGTATCTGGCCGTCCCGCAATGCCTTGGCCTCTGGGTAAACCTGCCCGATTGGGTAATCAACCAACACACATTCAAGAAAATAGACAGCAAACCGTGAAATGAGATAGAAACAAAAAATGCCTAGTAAGTTAACATACCGCAATCTGTGCTTCCCACCAGTCGGGAGTGGAGGAAACGGTGCCCGTCACCGGGTCCCATCCAATGTCAGTACCTGAACCAACAATACATTTCCAAATGCGGAAATGTCTGCGAAGTGACTGCCACTTGTTGCTTACCTGCTTTTTAGTCCAATGTCGGCCAGTAGCTTCCCTGAAGTCGGACAAAATTTTGGCCCACCCAGATCTTGTTGGCGTTATGCCATCGATGTAACCAGCTCGAAGGACAGATGCAGCTATGGAACAGAACAGCCGGGTGGAGTGGCTGTCCCAATCAGCACGAGGAGCTATCTTGGGAGGGGACTTTCTTCTGGACACAAGGCCGGACGAGGATTCTGATGCTCTATGATCCATCTAAGCAACCACAAGACACTGGAGCCGTAACAAAGTACAACAAAGACAACCAAATTCCAAATTGCACCCACACAAAATATCTAGAAACGTGAATTCCAAACAATCCAAGCCCAAGCACGTATGAGGTAAGAATGGACAAGTATGTAATTGTATTAGGGAACAATACGCAAGATGAAGCATATAACTGGCGTAGTATGAAATTTAGAATCAAGTATTAGGGAAAGGAATTGTTTTTCCCAGCGCAAGTATTACACGCAAAAATTGCAAAAACAACATTACATAGTATTAGCATGGGAGAACATTGGCAAACCAGGTAGGCAGACACCAGTGCGGCCGTACCTTCTTGGAGGAGGAGGCTGCTAGAATAACACGACGGGACAATGGCGTAGCCCACGGGTGGTTCGGGCAGATCCAGTTTGACCCACGGGGGAGACGGAAGGAGGAGGGGCCGCCCTGTTGGCTGGAGATGGAGGCGAAGTCACGTGCGGAGAGGGGAAAGAGCTGCGCTGCTGTTTTGTTTAGGCGAGAGTGAGAGAGAGTAAAGTGAAGTGCACAGTGAGGGTGTTGAAGCGTACATGACAAGTGTTTTTGGTGAGGTGAGTGGCACATATGTAAATTGTGCCAACAATAGAGTGGGGCCATTCCTTTGAAAAGTCAAAAAAACTTGTTGACTATATTGAGTGAAGAAGTGTATGTCAGCTGATGTTCTTATTTTCTCCAGCACGCGCCAGGCTAAAACTTGGTCACAGGATAGGGAAGTTGACAGCAAAACCGCGAGTTCATGAAAGGCAGTGGTAATGAACGTGGAAATCTTTGGGAGATGAAATGTGGTGGCTGTTATTGTCTTTGGCCTGAAGAAGATAGCTAGGGAGGATGATTCGATAAGCAAATTGAAAGACGACCGTCTTTTTTGTGGGTAAGGCATACTTTACAGGCATTGAAAAAATTCCACCACACAACAAGTTGTCTTATGAACTGTGGCAAACTATACAAGATTTTGGGCACGCAGAATGTTCTTAGTGAAACTGTGAAAGTGCCACCGATGCTGATCTTCAATTACAGTAAGTTGAACCAGTTCATTTTAACTTAAATTAATTAACTCTAAAATGACTTATTTTATTTTTTTATCTAAAACTAATATTAATTAAAAGCTAATATTAAGTAACTGCAACAATTGATTGAAAACACAATTTTTACAATCTTACTAAATTTTTATGAATTTGTCTAGTTTAAGGAATTAAAAAAAGAAAAATTCATAAAAATTTAACAGCATCATAAAAATTTACTTTCAAATGAATTATCGTATCTACATAATATTAACTTTCAAATAAAATTGATTTAAAATAAAAAAAAATATAAAAATAAAAATAAAATCGGTTGACTTATATTAAAGTGAATTGACTTGTAAGGGGTGATTATGTTGTTGTTGGGTTCCGAAATAATGTACATGTCATGTATATGGATCCATGATATGTTGGACATGTCTATCTGCATGCATAGTAAATTCATATTTGTGCCTTAATTGTACCATGCATGTCACAATTATCCCTGATGAAATTAAAAAAAAACCTAGAGATGTGCTTGTTGTGCTCCATTAGTCTGTAACTATTTTTGTTCCTAGTTCAACTGATTAGTTGGACTTTGAGTTTTCGGGATGTCTCGGGATGCCTGTATATGTTTAGTTTAAAATGAGGTATGTTGGCCTCTATGATGTAACGGGTAATATTTTATAATAAATTTAGTATAAAAAATATAAATAATAAATAATTTAAAATATGAGAAAAGTTTATTAAAGCCGAACTAACTTGAATAATAACTGAAATTAGGTAAATAAAAACATAATATCATATATATTTTGAAATAATGTATAATTTTGTCATTAAAAATAATTCACTAAAAATTTTCCTCTTTTATCAACTTAAACTCTAATTTTTAATATCAATGAGAAATTTATTTAGAAAAATTTACTTTCAATTGTAGCAATTATGGACCAAATTATTTTATTAAACTATAGACAATAATTCATACTGAAAAATGTAATTATGAATAACAAAATAATATGATTGAAGCACAAAATTGTGCTTAATTTATGTTAATAAATTTAAAATTTAACCATTAATTTAATAAAGATAAAAAATTTTAAAAAAATAATTAAAACCAAATCAATTAGAACCATAGCCAGAAGTAAGTAAATTATAATGATTAAAGTTTTATTTTGAAAAAAATTAAAGAAAAGCAACAAAAAAAAGTTTGAACCAAGATAGAAAATGAAAATATAAAAGGTATTAAGAGGCTTAAAAGGCTTAACAATGATTTAATGAATGTAAAAAATGGCTTAATACAAAAATAAATAAATTATGATAACCAATGTCTTACTTTGAAATATAGTACATAAAAACAATAAAATATTTGGAGACTAAGAGAATAAATAAAAAGAATCTAGCTAAATATTTATTAAATTTGGGGATCAAAATAAAAAATGGATAGAAAATAGGGACTAACATGGAAAAGAGTATAAGCTTAGGAATTAAATTGACACTTAACCAGACAACCTGAAATTGAAGAAATTGCAAAATGGGCCCTAAAAAATGCGAGCATCTTGTGAAAAGGGATTCAAACTTAAGGAATGGTCAATTGCGTCTGAAAAATTTTTTTTAAAAAAAGAGGCAAACACAAAAAAAAAATATTTATCTTCAATGGTGAACAGTGAAAAATGACTTTTAAAAGTAAGCGAGATATGTGGGACCAATGTGTTGTGTGGGTAAATTTTATAGCAACATTAGCTGTAATATAATCAATATAAGTCATTGATGGGATAATGCAAAACAATAAAGACTTATCTTGATATTAAGTAAAATTTGAGTATAAATAATTATAAATACACAAAGTAGTCAACTGAAGATGTATTTATTTAGTGTCGAAAAAACATTAAAGATAACAAACGAAAATGATTAAAGCAATTTCATTAATCAATTTAATAAAACCATTAAGAGAAAAAAAGTTTCTGATATTCATAGTATAGGATAACATTGCATAATATATATACATAAGTTTTCCAGATTTTTACTCACTAATGAATTAGTGATAAAATAAAACCTTTTAAGAATTATGAACTCATCCATAATACACATTGTTCATTTATTCCAACTAATCGAAACTCTAAATCAAATCTGTATAAAATGCTCATACATTAAAATTTGTTTCAACTAAATAAAAGTGTTCATTTGTTTCAACTAATTAAATTTTTAAATCAAACCTATATAATTAAAACTCTAAGTCAAACCATGCAAAAGAAAAAAATTTTGATACTTAATATGGTCAATAAAAACATGTCATTCACTTTCATTTAAGGTTTTATCATCTTAAATTTAAATATGTTATCAAAATTTTTATTTTCTCAAAAGTTCTTGTCAAGTATCTAAAAGCTTGCCACACCCTCGCCCAGGGATTGAGATAGCCCTATTTCCTTCTCTTTAAAAACCTTTGACTTCTAGTTTATACAAAAATTCTTATTAGCAAAAGGGAAAAAGAAATTATGACAGATCATGAAAGTTGGGGACCATTATGGTGGAAATATTATACCCAGGGACTAAAGAAGAGATTTGACCATTCTGTAGGAGAGTAAAAAATAAAAATAAAACGGTGGGCGGACGTGTCAAGAAAGGGAAAAAAATACTCTTAGGTCCCTAAAATGTTTATTTTGTCTAATAATAATAATATTTGCCAATCTTTATAATGTGACACAATTATATCACCGTTAGCAAAACGGTCTACCTTCTAGCTGGTTACAGCAAGAGAAAGTGGGGTACCATTATAGCAGATGTGAAATATTCAGGTACCAAAAGAGGGTTTTGACCATAAGTTTAAAGAAGAAAAAAAAAACAAGTAAGTTTTAGTGTTTATGAAAAGTAAAACGCCTCTCTCTTTTAGAATATACTATAATTATCAAATGAATTCTCAATAACTAATATATAGTTGTCCATGTTTCCCCTGGTCAAACCTATTTTGAACCATTTTTAATTAAAATTGTCCTAACACAGCTAAAATTTTCCTCAGGTCTAACATATATGCGAGGCTTGGCATGTTTGCTTAAATGTGTTGAATTGAGTTGGAATTCTGGAAGGAATTATGATAAGCTGTTATAAAATGAAGTAAACATGCTCTAGGAGAAAGACAAAGAAAGCATTAAACCATCTAGAAAGAACAGGGGTGGTCTCCCGAAAAACATGTATGTTTATTTAGGTATAATGCAGCAGAAGATGGCATCAGAATTCAAAACATATGATTCCGTTGATTGCAACTCCAAGATTATGACAGAATGCGTAATATAAACCAAAGAGTGAAGAACATCCAAACTAGCCAAGTACCAAAAGCAAGGAGGCGCAAACTACTACTACTACTAACCACGATATCATTTCTTCTTTGAACGCTTCTGATCCACATTGGGTTTATGAATCTTCCGTTTGCGGGTCAAAGCGAACTCTCCGAACTTATGACCAACTCTTCCTTCAGTGATTTTACAACGAACAAAAGATTTCCCATTGTAAATCCGCACCGTGCTGTTAACAAATTCAGGTAAAATGGAAGATCTCCGAGACCATATTTTCTTGTTGTCGAGAAGAGCTTTGTTCCCCTTAATCTTTGAAAGGAATGCATCAACAAATATGCCCTTCCAGATAGACCGTCCTCCCATCGGTGTATGCGTATCTAAAAAAGCCTGCAAGATCCAGTTCAAAAGATTTGCCACAAATTAGGATCACCCGAATAGTTCCTACTAATCAGAGTGCAAGACACACACAAGTTCAGGAATTACGTCCGGTTAGCAATCTAAAGCCTTGAAATGATGTCTGAAGTCTAAGCAATCCCAATTTCGGATTTCATCTTGATAAAGAAAATCCCCCAGCAACAATGAAGCAGAATCAGAGTTGGTAAGTATTCATCAATGGTATTTCAAGATACAAAGGACTTTGCAGGAAATCAACATGAATGGAAAACAATTGCAATCGCAAGTTAGGAAACAAAGGATCAGTCAAAGGAATGAAGAACCAAACATAAAGCAAAATGGCATCACTGATCAGCCAACAAACAGATAATCCAATTAGTCTGTCTGATTTACACTAACACGAAATAAATCTTAGAAAAACAAAGGACAGAGGAAGGTTGGCGCAGAGAACAGTAAAAAGTTGCATTGTAGACGAACAGACAAAACTACAAAAATTAGTCCTTCTGAAACAAACACAACTAATCAAACAAAATGGAATCAGCAGAAGTTGAGATTAAGCACTGCAATTCATCAAATTTGTGCCATGAAATCAGTTACAGAAACCTTTGAATGAAACCAGAAACTGGAAGACAGAAGCCAATGGTTTCAGTTCTTGGTTCAATTGAGTTGAGCGCCAACCACTGAAACACAGCAAAATCAAATTCATTCTAAGACCAGAATCCTTCTCTTGAAGAACAATACCATACTGAATCAATTTCAGAAGCAAGGTCAGCCACATTCCCATTCAATTAGTCCAAGTATAGGAGCAAAAATCAAGTGACAGAAAGAGCAGCAGAAACAAAACACAAAATAGAATCACAAAAGTTTGGGATTAAAGAAAAGGGAAGTATCCAAAAAGACAAAGAGCACCAACAGAGTGAGATCAGTGATGAGTAGAAGAACGGGGTGCTCAATGAGATAGGAGTGTAAACGGGCTCAGCACGAGCCCATTGGGCTTGAGCTTGGCCCTTTAACTTATTGGCACTATCAAGACTTGAGCTCAAATTGGACGAGCCTACATTTTGAGGCTCAAGCTTGGCCCAGAAGCTCGGTTGGCTCAACTGGAAGCCCTGATATGTATGAAATTTAAACCTGAAGGATCACAGTTACATACACACAACCACAATTCCACAGTCATGAACAACAATGTTTAACACCCCAACACAACAAGAACCAATTCCAACATCAATATCTACAACCAAGTCCAAGCAACATAACTAAAAGAGTGACAGCATTCTGACCCAAAGTCCCAGCAACATAAAGTGAAAGAGTAAAGAACAATAGTGCAACAAGGTGAAAGATATAATCCACGAAAGCAACAATGACAACAAGCTCCACGTAGAATAGCACAACAAAGCAAAAACTCTAGCTGAATCCTCCACAGCTATGCCCCTACCAAACTTATGACCACTGTAATGCACAAATAACGAAATTTTTATTTAGTCTATTTATGACAGATAACTGAGCTTAAAGTCCAAGCCTAGAAGAGTTTGATTGAAAGAATCGTCATGTTGTTCTGTTATACATCAAGGTCAAACAAGTCAAGAGGACGCAAGGTCAAAAAATATTCTGCTGAGGTACAAGAACTCAATCCTAGTTCAGTCTTAACCTGTCAAAACAATCAAACAGATATCTTATTTTGTAGTACTGATCTTCACTGCTAGTCACTAGAGCTAACTGTTCTTCTCCGATGCAAATGGTCCCAGCCAAGCAAGCAAAGGTTATTCAGGAGTTTCAGAACATGGTCATAATAGAGTTATGTTTCTTTTTTTTTTTTTGAGGTACGAAAACACAATCCTAGTTCAGTCTAACCTAACAAAACAATCATAAAGGCATCATTTGTTCAGATCGCTTTCCCCGATAACATGCCATCGAAGTGGATCCATTTGCACCATTAAAACTCTCATCCACTCAGGCACAATAAAAAAAGAGCACTTGACAGAAATGCAACACATATATAGAAGACAATCCAATATATTGAATACCGAGTAACACTTTCCAAATTGAATCCACTCAATTCTAGAGAACCTAAAATTAATGGGCATTTGACAGCATCAAGGTGCCGAAATAAAGGGCACATTTTACAAACTACCCTAAAACAGGCAGGCACTTAACATCCACACTTGAATCATCCAAAGATTACTGGTTTCGCTAAGAACCTTTAATTTAGCAATAAAAAATCTTACGTCCAATTAGGGTGTAATAACCTATGAAGAAAACTTCTGAAAAAAAAAAAAACAAGACAAGCAAGCAAGAAGATTATTCTCACAAATGCTGAAAATGGAATTCAAAAGATGCAATATATAGAATCAAGAACAGCAGACAGCAAAAGACAATACGAAAAGAAAATTGGGCACCGTCATTTCAATATTGGTTGGGATATTGCAGAATTTTCATGCAAGAGGTAATTTTTTGGTTAAGTTTGATGATGATAGTGGAATGAAAACAATCCATAGCGCAGAAGATGAAAAAAAAAAAACAGCAAAACGGAATCTAAATTGAAACTTACGGTAGAATGACTGCGTCTCGGCGTGAGCAAGCAGGAGAGGTAGAGCTGCTGAGCGGCGGCGCGTGCGTCTACGGCCGATTGAGCTGGTGGCGAGGCAGGGCGAGGTACGAATCACTGAGGGCGGCGAACGGCGAGGGACGACGGAGGTTCGGACGGGACAGGTCTGCCGTCTGCAACTCGAGCGTGCGTTTGTGTCTGCGTCAGTGTGAGGCTGAGGAGGGAGCCAGGAGGCCGTACGTACCCTGTGGGAGAAGGGGTTGGTGAGTTGGTTAGGGTTGGGGATAAGTTGTGGGTTGGGCTGAGATAAGCCGAGCCTGAGACTCCTTCGGGTTTATTTAGATTTGGCCCAAACCAATTTGTTTTCCGCTTTTCTAAAACGGTTGATTGGGGTAAACTCAAACTGCTTTTTTTCACTGTCTAACCCAACTCTAACCCGTCATTTCACATCATTCTCATTCTATAAATTATTTCACACCTAATACAAAGTCTCGATGGCCTAAGGAGAAAAAGATACTCTCTATCCTAAAATGTTTGTTATTTTTCAGTTTTTTGTAAAAATTTTAAATTTTGAGACACATAAATATGTTATATACTTATGCTTTTTCAAGATGATCCTTAACAAATAGTAACATTATTGCTTTTGAAATCTTCTGTAAATCTAGAAACATCACAATACTTTTGAGTAAAATTTTCAAAAATATGTCTGATAATACATATATTTTAAAGAATATTACAATCAACTTGGAGGTTTAAAATTTAGTTCAAATTTCCACGTTTCTTCTCTTTTGTTTCCCAAAACTTTCACATAGGAGTAGCATATTATGCTACTATTTAAGAGAGTTGATCAAAGTTTAATAGAAGTTATATAAGACGCCTAGAAACCTATCAGTCGTTGCTCTCTCCTTCTTCCCTACATTGACTTTTTCCTCTTTTCTCCATAACTTCGGCCAAGGGTGGACTATAATCCAAGCCTAGCTAGTTAATTTATTGTCATTATTCCATTTTATCAATCACCATTATCTTTTTTTTCACGGTTTCTTTCTTTCTCTTTCTCTACAAAACTTACTATTAGTAGAAACATTGTCTGATTTGCCTAACATTGTGTGGTAGGCAGATACATATGATCCATTTCAATGTTAGTGGTTAAGTATAGCATGAAAAGTTGCTAGACAAAGGTAGTAAAGAGTTTCCAAATAATGGATCATGTTTATTATTTTTTTCGCCTATTTGAGTCATAATTTATGTTTTGTGTTTAGACGAGATGGTTTGTTGGTATATCAGTCCAATAGAGTATTGGTTCATCAATGTGTTAGTTTAATTTTCTATTTATTTTCTTGGTCTATCTCTTTTAGGTTGTAGACTTGAATACTAGATTTGTCTTGATTATTCACTTTATAGTATCATGAAGACTGAAAAAATATGTAAGACTTACAGTTGAGTCAAACATCCCTTATTCATTAGTGCTATGGTACAAATTATTCATTCTACAATGAATGAGAATGACTTTCATAAAAAAAAAAAAAAAAAGATATTAGCATCACTCAAACATCCAACATGGGACCAAGCTCATTAGGAAAATTAAGTCTAAGTCTTAAAGACTCATAAGCAGGAGCCTATTTGGCTTATTTAGCCTTTGAATCACAATTGTTAAGGTAAAATCCATTTTACGTTTGTCCTAAAGTGACCTCTTATCTTAACTGGTGTCATCTTAAGGTCTTCTAGCTCATATATCGTGTCTTATACACATTCCTTTCATCAGTTTCTTTTTTATCTTCAATGAAAGTTGCTGATGTTGCATATCAATTACCTTATTAGGACTCACAATTCTATCATGGCTTTCTATTTCGTGCAATAAATTATTATACTGTACGAGCAAGAAACTTCAAGCTAAAATGGACACAAACCCACAATCTCATGGACTTATAACAGAGATTAACAAAAAACTTCACCTTTCTCCTGCAAATCATCACTTCTACCATGTTAAAAACGTCAGTAGCACCCAAAATAAAAATTTGAAAAAGAACTCGGTGAGTTTAGTAGCTGAAGGAGCAGATGGATGATGTCCTCGTGGAGGTAGTGGCAGAGGTGCTGCATAACGAAAGCTTGGGGTCAATGTACAAGGCAACAATGACAAATGGGTTGTTAGTGGTGGTGAAAAGGGTGTGGAAGATGAATCGACTGGGAAAAGATACATTTGACGATAAGATGCTGCGCATGGGAAGGTTTCACCACCCAAAATCACGGCAGTTATGGATTCGAATGAGTAGCAGTGGCAAGGATGATTTGGGGAAGAAGATGGAGTTTTAGCTAATCCACATTTTACGTGCACAAGATTATGCTTTCATATTAATTTTAGCATTAAGCTTCTTGTTCGTGTAGTATAATCGTTTATTGATACAAAAGGATGCGACGATGACAGTATAGGTCCCAACAAGGCAATTGAGATGCCACATCAGCAACTTCAGTCCAAGACAATGGACAAACTATTAGAAGAGATGCATACAGACAGGATATATGAGGTAGGGAATTTTACGATGATACTAATTAAGATAATAGATTATATATGGATTTTACCCTTAATTATCACCTCGGACAAAAGAATTCTTCACCGTCAAATGACTAATACAAAGACTAGGAGAGCAGTCGAGAGAACTTGGCCCCAGAATTATGATATTCTGTTTCATCGTTCTGATCTGTCGAAAACTTACAAAGCAAACCAGATCCTAAACAGAAATACTAAAAACCTGACAAATTGCACAAGACATTCTTGTTAAGAGCACATGCAAAGGTGGTATATCGACCATAAGGTCACGAATCCAAACAACTGACAATTAGAAAGAAAGAACCATGAAAACTACTTCTGCTACTAAAGAAAGAACCGAGCTTCACAAGTCTCAGCTTTTATGTCAACTTCACATATCTTTCCTATGTTACAATACAGGGGCGCCCACATTATTTAGAACTTTCAACGAATTTAACAATGTTCATAAACAGCCCAGAATATTGGTTATAGGCCAATCCAAAAATTGTATCAAAACCTCCAAAATAAACTGAATTTTGGAGAAAATTTAATTAGGGACCAAATCAGGACTAACCCATTTCCAGTAGTGCTTCCTCACGGATATAGCTTTGTCCAGGTTCTTAGGCCAATGACAATCCTCGTACTCGCCGTCCTCTTCCGTGCAAAACTCTCCCTCCGGCAAGCCCTCCACCACGGCATCCACCGAATGCAGCAGGTAGCATGCCGGTAGTCCTGGGTAGGACGCAGAATTTCTCTCCTCCACTTTCTTCTTATATGACCCAGGCAAAATCTTCACATTGTGGTAGCCGAGCTCCTCTCTGACGGCACGGGTGACAGCTTCTTCAGGGGTCTCGCCGGGCTTCATCTTCTCCGACAACGGCCGGAAGCGATCCCTGACGCTACCGTCGGACATCTCCTGACGAGACTCGACGAGGACGAGGTTGTCCTTGCCGAGGACGCGGACCGTCACGACGTTGACGGTGCGGAGAGGAGGGTGGGCGTCGGCGAGAGATGTCTCGCCCTCGGAGAGCTCGAGCCAGAGGTTGTGGATGTTCTTGGTGCCGGGCTTGACACCCCAGGAAGCGAAGGATTCTGATGGCAAGCGAGGTCGTAGCCAATCCGCGAGGGCTTGCGGAGTCGAGAAGTGAGATCTGGAGAGCGACATGGGGAACCGGCGGGGGTAAGAGAGGGATTTGGGTTGGGAAAGAAGAAGGATTGCTTTCAGGAAGATGTCGGGAAAAAACGCCGGAGGCCTGTTTCCGATCGCCGGAGGTGACATGTCGGCGGCAGCAATTGCTCCATGAACATAACGAGAAAATGAATAATGGGTTGGTAACAAGAACAGGATTAAGGTTTGTGGTCGCCTCGGCCTTGCGGAGATCGGAGAAAAATTTTAGGCCTTTTGGTATTGGGAATTAGGTATGCCTGCGTCATATTCTTTGACTGGTCCTCCGTTACTTCTAACATGATCAAAATGTGCCTCCGTATTTGATTTGGCTAAGGGGCTCGTCCTTCGAATCATATAAGAAAGGTTGAGATCAGATACCTCATCCTGATCCCTAACTTTGTCACCCACCCCTCTTAAGTTAAGCTCACTTTATTGGCACAACGAGTCCTCTAATTGAGGCAGATCCTACTGAAACTCAAGAGATGTCATTGAGACTTAGTTGTAGTTTAGTTAAGATTAACATGATTAAATTAACGTGTTATTGCAGCCAAAAGAGATCCGATGTGAAGCTAATTGTTTGCTACTCCTAAAGTTTGCATGTATTTACAGTCCAAGCCCAACTTGTCCCAAAGCTTCTTGGTCAAACCTCCAGCTCACCTTTGTTGCTTCCTCGTCCACCAACTCGCCTCCACTGCAACGCATGAAGGAGGGGGCTGGATGGAAGTTACAATATCGAAGCTAAGGCTGCTAAAAATGTTTCTCTTGTCAGGTGTAGTCTTCTTCATGGTAGAGAATTACTAAAGGACCATATTTAATGGTCTCCAGGAATGGCTCTTAGGTTTGAGAAGATCCATGGTTCCCCAACATTCATCCTTCCCATCTTTGTCATTTGGCTAGCGACATCCATAAGATCTTAATCTTCGAGCTTATGATTTATTTGATTGTCAAGAATGCTGTTGGAACCAATCTCTTCACTAACTCCTCTTTCCCCCTAAAGTTATTGATCTTATTTTACAAATGACTTCTCCAAACCCGTCTAATACCCGGGATTTTATCAGGTGGCTAGGCAATGCATCTGGTTCATTTATGGTGAAGCAAGGATTCAATCTAGAGCTGTGTAGAAAATCGGCCATTTGTTAAATGCGGTAGGTAACTCCCTAAGTAGATCGTCGTATCCATAATTTTTCTATATCCTAAAAGCTATATGGGCTTCTTCGATTCCTTAGAAGTTTAAAACATTTTTATCAGGTAAAATACAAAAACTCTACTATAGTTTGATATAACCTACACTTTGCACCCTCTATTTTAAAAAACCTATATTTTACCCTTTGCTTTCTTTATAGTGTCCAATAACAACTTCTGAAACCTTAAATTAAACTTTTTGATAACCATGTTCAAATAATTTCAAGATTTTTTATATATTTTTTTTTATAACTAACCAACCTTAAAAAAATATTGATGTACATTTACAAGAAGAAAAATGTATTTACAGAAAGGAAAAACTGATAATTTAAAATATCTATTAACTATAAAAAAATATTTGAGAGATCGACATTATTAGAATATGACTATCGTACATTTTAAATTACAATTTCAAAAATTGTTATCGGACAATATAAAAGAACCATGAGGCAAAGTGTAGGTTTTTAAAAATAAATAAAGCAAATTGTAGATTTAGGTAAACCTCAAGGGGTAATTGTAACTTTTCCTATTTTTATCAAAATGTCTGTCGCAAGCTTTGCCAACCAACTCTAATCTTGCAAGCCATGGTGGTTTTGTGAACTCAATGTTCCCGTGTTACCACTCAGCTCCAGAAACGATGCTTTATTTGTTTTGGGATTATTCGGGATCACAGGATGTATGGGGCAATTTTTGTTCTCATCGTTCCCTTACCATCTATGGCTTATTTGAAGAATGGTTGGTTTCCATTCTCTTCCATCAAAAGCATTAGCCTCAGGATTGGCTTCTATTCCTTATAGCCATGTTGTGGATTATTTGGATTCATCAAAATGAGTGTACATTCAAGAACGCATCCTTTCGAACTCCCTATTTGATCTCAAGATAGGATGACTTTTCCTCCAGTTATCGATGGCAAATGATATTTGGCGGCAGTTGACTTGGCACCCCATGGCTCCTGTCCAAGAAACCTATAAGAACTGTAGCAATGTGTTTTAGGAGTCGCCATCAATCAATTTACACCTAGGTTGATTGAACACTTTAAAATGGTCTACGATAGTTCAAAGGGTTTGGGAGTACAATTACATTAAACAATTTTGTTATAGCGCCAAAAAATTGACACCTTAGTTTGATTTAAGTTTTTCTTTGCTTGCTTTTAATTAATTTGATTAATATCCAAACCATAGATTTTAATCGAATCACCCAGATATGAACTTCTAAACCTTCCTACTTGATTTTATTTATTTTATGGAATTTTAATATTTTCAAACCATGGACTCTACCGAATCATCTCGAATGAGAATATCTAAACTTATTCTATTTCTATTCTTTTATTGAAAATTTTAGATAATTATCAATCTAAACCATAAATTATATTGGACCACCCAGATAGAGATATTAAAATTTATTCTAATTATTATTTATTTTTTTTAAGATTTTAAATGAATTTCTAAACCATGGATCTTATCAGATTAGCTGGATGTGGGTTTCAAAATTTATTTTTTTAATTATTATCCTAAATTCATCTTGGGGTTTTATTAAACCTAGGCGGGAATGAATCCTCTAAGTGTGATTTTTGAGAAGCATCATGGACATTAAACTTATGCTAGCTATGAAAAAATTTAAAAAAAAAAAAACAAATATATTAAATCTGATCTAACCTAAACATGCAATTTTGCGTAATGTTAGTTACCAAATTAATTCATGGTCCTAAGATTAACAAAACAAGTAATCAAGAAAGAAAATAAAACAAAAACAATGCTGTCAGCGACTGAATAGTTAAAACAGAAAGAACAAGGATCTGAACTTGAAAAATTAAAAGATCGGAGGACTAAACATGGCTTTTACCAAAGGGGTTAAGGATTGATTGGGCATACGGGTCGGGTCGCGATGGCGAAGCGGGTTTCGTCTTCAATTCCCAGTTCTCCGGCGAAGGCGGGGCCAGTGGCAACCTGGGCTACGACCAGAAGGTGGCGACGACTTCAGGGGGTAGGAGGAAGACGGCCGGAGAAGCCTATGGTTGGAGAATCGAGCAGGAGACCGCGGCGGGGGTGGCGCGATTCTTCTCTCCACTCGTCTGGTACAGCACGAACGGCGATCGGAGAAGCACCGGGGCACCGTGGAGCGATATCAGAGAGCAGGGACGACAGACAAAGAACGACAGGGGCGTCGGGACGGTGAAGGGAGAGCAACCAGGGACGGCGACGCCGTGGGGAGAAACTTAGGGTTTTCTATAAGGGTAGAAATTAGGGGGCTTGGGGCTAGAGGTGGGAGGTGGGCCGGGTTGGCCCGGACCGAACCGAGATCGTGCCCGCTGGTCAAACCCACCTTGGGAGAAGCCCGCAATATTATGGGCCGAGTATGGGCCCAATAGGAGGAGGGAGACGCAAAAAAGACCGCCCCGGACCAGACGAAGCACGCAAACCGGCCCGACCCGGACCGGACCCCCCCGCCCCGCCGCAACGGCTCCCTACTGCATATAACGTTAACCTGCGAAATTTTTTTTAAAAAAAGGGCTAATTACACAGCAGGCCATCCAACAGCTTTCTGCTCCATTTCAGCCCCCAAAATTTCATTTTTGCCCCTCCCAACAACTAAATTTCAAGGACTTTTTAGTCAAACTAATTTTTCCCCTCCCCCTATAAATACCAATGCCATTTTCACTCAATCCTCACACAATCACTCAACCTCTCTTCTTCATCTACTATATTCTCTCAACCATTCTCCTTATTTTCTTAATCTCTTCCAAATTTCTTACTAATCTCTTCATAATATCTTCATAATCCTCTCTTGATTTTGCATTAATCACTACTATTAGTACGTGAGGCATGGCTTCAAAAGGAAATGGCAAGTCAACAGATAGTTCATCTTCCCGCAACACCGGCCTCCGAGCCTTGTTCCGTCGCCGATCTCGGCCCGCCGATAAAGGCATTTCAATTCAAGAGTTTCACGACGATGATGCCGGAATCGATATGACGAATTACGATTTGGGTCTCGACGATCAATTATCCGATGATGAAGTGGAAGAGTTGGATGCGATGGCGTCCGGGAATCCGTCAACAGAACCGACGCCTACAAGTCATGAACCCGGCGTGGAGGGAACTCAAGCACAAGGTAAATCCACGAGACTAACTGCTTGGGTTTGGGAGCATTATGAGCTCATAAACGAAGGGGAGTCGAGGTACGGAAAATGCAAACATTGCGGGAAAAATTTTTGGCATAGAAAGAATTCCGGCACTGGAACGCTGAAGCGGCATCTTGAAAATCAACATGCTAACGTCCTCCCTAGTACCGGGACTAGTTCTGGAGGACAAACACAACTTGGGTCTACAACCGGTGCCGGCGGACCAGGTATATTTCGTTTTAACCAACAATCTTGTAGAGAAGGTATGGTAAATTGGATGATGCTTACCGAAAAACCTTTTTCACAAGCTGAAGATGTCCACCTAGAATCTTGGATAAAATCACAATTAAATCCTGCATTTAGAAAAGTATCTAGGAAAACTGTTATGAAAGAAAGCTTTAGACAATTTGAAGCCGGAAAATCAGATTTGCAAGCATATTTTTCTGCTCTTGATCATTGTGTGGCATTTACTTCTGATATGTGGACATCACCTATAGGTCAATCATTCTATTGTGTTACTTCTCATTGGATTGATTCTGATTGGATAATGCAAAAACGAATTTTGTCATTTAAGGTTATTGAAACAGATCATACTGGTTTTCAAATATTTAATTGTATCTTAGAAACTTTACGTGATTATTTTTGTACTGATAAAGTTCTGTGCATTTCATTTGATAATGCTTCAAATAATGATGTTGCCGCTTGCCTTTTGAGTCAAAACTTAAAACCACCGCTCAACGGTGCATTTTTTCACGTTAGATGCATGTGCCATATTTTAAACATTTGTGTGCAAAAGGGTTTAGAAGTTCTCCAAAATGAGATTTTGCCTATTCGAAACTCATTAAAATATTTGATGTCCAGACCTGCTATTTTTCGTGAATTTAAAAGCTTTTGTATTGAAAATCAAAAACCATTTTCTTGGAAACGGTTTAAATTGGATTGCCCAACCCGCTGGAACTCCACATTTTTTATGTTGCAAGATGCATTACCGTATGCAAATTTGTTGTCACATTTCATGAATTTAAAAATGGGTTCTGAATTTCTTACGACTGAAATTTGGGAGAAATGTTCCAAAACCGGTGAATTGCTTAAGTTTTTTTACGAGGCAACTGAATTTTTCTCTGGTGTTTACTACCCAACAAGTCATCAAGTTTTGTTTCATTTAGTGAACATCACATATGCTTTACATCAGTTTAAAAATGATGAGTTGTTAAAACCGACTGTCGAAGCCATGCGGGCTAAGTGGCTTCAATATTTCTCAAACATTCCACCTATCTTTTTAGTCGCTTCTTTACTTGACCCGTATGTAAAATTAACGGGCACAACAACACTGCTTGAAGGAATTTTTCATACTTATTTAGAAATGTCTCATATAAATGTTTTGGCTATGTCTGCTTCTGCTTCCGAGTACTTGCATTCTTTATACAAGTTATATTGTGAGCGGCATTCGGATAAGGTAAGATCCGAAGCTCCTCAAACTGAGCCTCCAAGGAGATCAATCTCCTCAAGATTCAACCCGGCGCTCCAAATGCTCAAACGACCTCGACCGATGACATCGGGATTAGCTGAGGTCGATGACTATCTCAACACATCATTCGAGACAAGCGACCTCGACATCTTGGAGTGGTGGAAACAAAAGAGATCAAGATTTCCGATCTTGTCGATAATCGCACAAGAGATTCTTGCCGTTCCAGTATCGACCGTCTCATCTGAGGCAGCGTTTAGTGCCGGAAAACGGGTGATAACAGAAAAACGGTCAAGATTGACACCCGACGCGGTAGAAGTATGCGTGTGCAACCGAGATTGGGGCCTCGCAGCACTCCGGCATCAAGACCAAAAGAGTTCGGATGATGAGGTAATATCCGATACCGAGAGTTGAATTTTTTTTTTTTTCAATCATACATGTAGTTTGTATTTGATCTGATTATGCTGTTCAGCACAGATCATAGGTTTCTATTATTTATCATTTCCGGAACGTTTTTGCCATTTCAAAATGTAAGGCACGTTCCGATTATTTGTAAGTGCCGTTTGGCTTTTTAACTTAATAAAACTTACACCGGAGGTGGTGTTTTTTCTTAAAAATATTTATGACTTATATAATTAATAATTGTTCTATTTATATATATATATATATTGAAACAAAAAAAAAAATGAAACTCGCCCCGGGGCCCGCCCCGCCTGGATCTCCTAGGCCCCGCGACAATAATCTCCGCGTTGCCCCGCCCCGGGAGTTGCCCTGCCCTGCCTTTTCCGGCCCGGAACCGCCCCGCCTACAACCGGGCCGTGCCCGGTCCTCAGGACCCAGGCCCAGGACCGGCCGGTCCCGGGCCGGTCCGACCCGGTTCCCACCTCTACCTGGGGCTACTATTTTCTTTTTTTTTTTAGTTAGGAGCTCAGGGTTACGATTTTTCTCTTCCCTTTTCTTCCAAGTGTGACTTATATTTATACTGGAGGACGTTTAAAACGTAATTAATAAGGTTTTGAGAGTTTAAACTTAATCCAAATCAGATTTGAAGAAGTTTAAGTCATTTAGGATATAATCTGTTAAAATTACTAATTTAAGTCCAATAAAACTCTCAAGCTGCTGAGTTGGCCCTATATTCTATGCGAATTTCAATTTAACCTAAAACTTCCAAGATTTATCGGATTAACACAAAACTTTGCAAAAATAACCAGATTTTCCTAAAATTTTATAAAATCGTCAAATTTAACTCAAACTTTCTAAAATTGACAGATTTTCCACAGACTTTCCAATATTACCTAAAACCTTTAAAAAACCCTCAATTCCCACCAAACTTTTCCCTTTTGCCTAAATTGACCCAGTAAAACCTTCAGGACTCTAAATTAAAACTAAACAATGTAACCTAAATGTGACAAGACCAACTAACTTTAAAATGACAAAAATGACCTAAATGTCATAATAATCAACCAAATTGCCGCTACAAATGAAAATGCTTCCTAAACTAATTTTCCTAACCTAAAACTTAAATAAAAGTCAGTGTCCGAACAAAATTGGGTGTCAACAAAAACAAGTCTCATGTTAATTGCAATTGGCTAATTAATTATGTGCATGATTGTTAAAAGTTCATGCTACTAGTTATTTAACCTAGAAATGCAATTATGCATGCAAGTGTTACTTTGACTTGAGCAAGTTGAAAACCATAAAGCATTTATATAGCCTAGGCATTTTCCATAAAATCAAGTGTACAAAAAGTCAAAGCATACAAATCCATTATAGTGTCATCATAATCTTACACATAATTAATCACATGCAGGTATCCAAACCAAAGAAGACTATGCCCTACACCCGAAGGCAACCCTAGAGTCCATAACTCTATTTATACACATTAAAGGTTACTAGTGCATACATCATACACCAAGGCTAGTATTACTAAAATCCAATCAACTTGCTCTCACCTTAGATGGGAAATCCCGGTAACAAGCCTCAAAAGTCCTCCCACCAAGGTTAGTAATGCAATGTAACCAACAAGTAACCAATTAACTAGAATCTCAAACGAAGATTCTCATAATAGTGTACCTGCAACAACAACTACCTCGATAACCCTCAATGATTGTCAGGTTCAATATTCTTAGTATCTTCATAGCATGAAACCAAAGGAGTGAAAATCCATGATTGTCAATAAGGGGTCTTCAACATACAAGGAAAACACTAAGAACAGCACACACACACACACACACACACACACACACACACACACACACACACACACACACATGTAATCTACTACAAACTCATGCAGTGTGAGGCTAAACCTATGCGCATAGCGTTTCAGTTTCTTGGGACTTTGTCTTTTACCTAGTAAACCTATGCGCATAGCATTTCAGTTTCTTGAGACTTATCCTTTACCTAGTCCTTAAGCTACAATGCAAATCATTGTCTGCTAGCAAGCATCACTTACTAGCCTAACTAGTAAGGTTCATCACCAGTTTTAACCTCTCTTATGTTGTACAAGTGAACATGATGGATGCACCTCGCTTGAGTTCCAAGGAACTCACTAAGTGTACTAAGCCTCAACACAGTGCCTCGAGCTATTAAGCTTGCCTAGATCACTTATGTATCAAGCTTCCACCTTAAAACCCTACTAAAAGTGTACTTAGTTTTCACTTATGCCTTAAGTAAACTTGCCAAAGCTACAAGTGCACTAAACTTTCACACATGGTGCTTACCTATCCATCATTACTTGGTCCACTCAAGTAGAATGGCACTTGTCATGGATGGACTTATATTCAATAGGTTCCATGGAACCTAACTAAGTACGCTAGGGTTCTTGCATTGAAACCTTGCACCCAAAGTTGCGGCTAGGTCCTTGATAGTACTAAACCTTACATTCAAGCTAGTAATGCTTCATTCTGGCCCATTTTTAACCTAGCTTTCTTGATTATAGTACATGTAACCACAAAACTCAAGAAAGCTCCTAGGACCCCGAAAGAGTTTTGGAAGTCTCGAAGTACCACTGAGACCTCTCAATCTTTAGGTACCCTAAGCACCTCTCTGCCCTCCCTTCAAACCCTCCAGCAAAAGTTTAGTATGTTGTAGGTTATCCATGTGGCGACACATCCTCAAGCTTGGTGACACATCCCTATAGCACACAAATCTCAAATATAATTTTGAAGGCTTGGCAACACATCCCCAACATTGGCAATACGTCCCCAACCCTTCATTTTTCCAGCATCATTAATTTGTGCTCATAGCACATTGGAAAGCCTTTCAAGCTTACTAATCATGCATGGAATAGCTTCCCACTCCTCATACCTGTAAAACAAGTTACCTAGGCCACAATGCAACATCACAAACACATTAATGATGTACCAATGCATCATGCCAAGTTCAAACACACACCTAGTCCACCATGATCAACCATGCCCTCTAACTAATGTTATTGATCAAACTACTTGTTTCCAACAAGTATCAACACTCAAATAGCATCAATTAAACTTAAAACCTTAAATCACTTACCTTAATTTCAAGCCACATGTGGAGATGAAGCAATCCTTCACCAATAAACAAGGCTCCACTAGGTTTTACCTAGGTTCTAAGCAATCTAAGGAAAATGACACCAAAATAAGACTAATTAAACAAAACTCGTGCATCAAAAGGCTAAACAAACAAGAAAACTTCAAGGATTTTAAGTTACCTCACGTACATCACAAGCACCCAACAAGAAAACTTGAATCCAAGCCTTAAAACCACAAAATCTTCCGAAAACAAGCTACTCAATGCTATACACCCTTGGAACCTTCAAATTTCATTAAGAAAACAAGGATTTTTGAAGAAATTGAGATGGATTTGAAGAAGGCAAGATGGAGCTCAGGTTTGGAAGAGAAGAAATGGTGAATAGTGGCAGTCATCCCCTTCTTTACCAAGTTATAAAGCCTTTAATCTCATAAACATTCACACTTTCATTAGTTTGTCAAAAAGCCCTATTCCCAAAATAATAATCTTTGGTCAAAATTTGGTAAAACATTGGACATTTAGTGAAATTTTGGGTGCTAAAAAAGGGTTAACTTTAAAACATGTTTTTGACACTCAGAACACGACCTAACACCTTTGGATGCAAAATTACCATTTTATCTTCGGCCTCTTTTGATGCCATGAACTCCTCGGAATCTAGTAAACCTTGCCTGACTTACTTGACCTTGCTAAGTAAACTTAAAATGAGGTGTTAAACTAGGGATTTACTAATTAATATACCTTAAACAAGCTTCCAGCTAGGAGGACTATAACAGCAGTACTCTTTTTTCTCTTATGATCTTTCGGCTACTTAATGTCGATCCTGGGGACAGCATCAAAAGCAGTTTATTTATTGGCATCCAAAAATTTTTGTCGCCGATGGTGTTTGGCGTCGCTCATTTGGAAAGAATACAATTGCTTGAGTGTGGTTGGGAATTAATGCACCTCTAAGACACTAACAGTGCATACTATTTCCTCGGTGCAAATTTGCATTGAAAGCTAAACTCTGTCATTCTTGAAGCAATTTTTTTTTGTAGTAAATTAGGACATGAGGGTGGCAACTATTATTACTAATTGTTTACAGGTACTGCAGGCAATATTGGGCAAAACTTTAATTAACGCAAGGTTTCACCGTCATGTTCACCAGATCATGACTGTTCTTGAATCTATGCAGTGTTGTTCAATTCTAGTCATGCCTAGGCAAAAAGTCTTACTTGCCTACAAACGTGCTTCCTCTACACTTTTTTAGTCTCCTATCGTATTTCTGATTATAAAAAAAAAAAAGATATGGATGTGAAAAATTGACCAAGCAATTTAGTCGTCAATCAGTCAATTTTTCACTTTTTGGCTACCAAACCACCATTGCCAAAAACTTGGTTGTTAATGTCAAGGAGATCGAATGGCTATAGATTAATGACCAACTTTAATTACTAGTCGGTCACTGATTAGTTTGCTAAAGATTTTTTTGTGGCCAAAAGACTAGTAACTGAAAATTAGGTTGCCTTTTTTTATCAAAATTTTGCATTTCTCTTGTAGTGTGACAAAATGGCCACCAAGAGGCCAAGTAGGCTTGGATCTAGCTATGATTATTTCTACCATATATTTGGGATTAGATCTATAAAAATATAGAGAAGAAGAGCAAATCTGACCACAAGAAAAAGGAACAAGACTCAGCATTGGGGGTAGGATGGCCGTGCAACAAGGATGAGCTTGGCAAAGACAATTGAGTGAGGAGGCTCTGAGATCAGTGGTGGAATTGCAACGATGGTGAGTGGGGAGGAGACAACCACAGTAAAACTGTAATATTAGGCAATCTTATGGGTATTTTTAATGGATCAGCACATGGTTCACATCTGACCCTTCTGATCTACCCCAAAATCTTGAAATAACATATTAATGGGAGCAAATTGACACTAGACAAACTAGCGGTGAGTTTGGTCCACCAAAACGGTACATTATTATTAGACATTTTCCTTGCTTCCTTTTCTTAAATTTAATGGTGTTCAAAGAGGCAGGTCGAGATTGGCCTGGGTCAAACTTGACCTACCTGGTTAAACCCAGCTTGGCAAGGGCCCGGGTTAAGCACGGCAAAAGGAGGGGCGGTTATGGGCCTCATGTAGAAAGGGGCTTAAAGTGGGCTCGACATGGCCCAAGTCGCAAGTGGGCTCAACACATAAGATGCCCAGCACAGAGACCGACACGGGACCAACTCGGGCCCAGTTGGTCCTGTCTAGTCCCAACAGTCAGCCAGCGCTCCTCAACGGCTCGAAATTCAAAAAAGAAAAGGACAAATTACACTCCAGGTCCCTTTAATGGCCTGCAGTCTTTTTTTGACCCCCAGAATTACTTTTTTAACTCCCCAACAACCATATTCTGAGGGCTTTTTAGTAAAAAAGAAAAAAAAATGTCTTCCCCTATAATTAGGGAGGCCATTCTCCGCTATTTCTTCACACTAATCTTAGCAATTTCTCCCTCTCTACTAATACATTCTCTCATTTTCTTAAAGTTCTCAACCTTATTTTCTTCATGTTTTCTTAATCATTTCTTAATTACTCCCAAAGCTCTTCATCTTCTCAATTTATTCTCACACAAATGGCATCAAGAAGAAAGGGAAAAGCTTCAAGCTTTTCATCCCGCACTGGTTTGAGGTCTTTTTTTTTTTTGTGGCCTATCCCAACTGGCGACCCGTAAGGCTCAAATCCAACAAACTAATGATGATAAACAATTCGATATGAGTCAATACGACTTGGGGCTTAATGATCAACTTTCTGATGATGACATTAAGGAGGTGAAGCCAACAGCATCAGAGAATGTTGATGGAGGAGATGGTTCTCAATGGATCTCGACAAGCCATCAACCTGAACTTCCATCACAAGGTAAGATGTTGAGGCTCACCGCATGGGTTTGGGAACGTTTTGACCAAGTTTTCGAAAAGGATACTCATGGCAACAATTGCGAGGTTTATAAATTGTAAACATTGCAAGACAAAACTTGCGCACAAGAAGAACTCTGGCACGGGAATACTCAAATAGCGCATGAAACATAAGCACTCGAATCTTTGTCCAGATGCAGCTGCCAGTACCAACGGTCAGACATAGCTTACAAGTACTACTGGCGGATCAAGTATTTTTAGATTTAATCAACAAAATTGAAGAGAAGGCATGGTAAAATGGATGATGTTAACTAAAAAACCATTTACACAAGCAGAAGATAGGCACATGAAAAAATGGATTAAATTACAATTAAACTGTGCTTTTAAAAGAACATCTAGGAATACTACTAGAAGGGAGACATTTAAAATTTATGAAGCCGGTAAGTCAAACGTACAAGTATATTTCTCTGCTTCTGATCATTCTATCTTATTCACTAGTAACATGTGGACTTCACCACTAGGACAAGATTATTATTGTATCACTGCACATTGGATTAATGATAGTTGGGTCGTTCAAAAGCGTATCATTGCATTTAAGTGGATGGAGATCCATCATACTGGTTGGAACATATTCCAAGTTATTTCAGAAACTTTTAAAGAATTTTTTTTCATGACAAGGTTTTAAGCATAACATTTAATAATGCATCCAACAATGATGTCGCGACTGAGACATTGAAGAAAAGACTATAACCTGTCTCGGATGCTGCATTTTTTCATATTAGATGTGTATATCATATTTTAAACTTAGTTGTCTGAAAAGGTCTTCAAGTTTTAAGTACTGAAATTACTCCAATCTGGTGGGCAATCCATTATTTAAAGCCAAGGAACAAAGTTTTAAAAGAGTTTCGGCTCTATTGTCTTGAAAATGACCTCGATTTTAGCTGGAAACATTTTAAACTTGATTGTCCTACCCGATGGAGCTCGACTTACAAGATGTTGATGGATGCGATGCCATTTGCTGCACACATGACATGTTTTATAAATGTCAAAAAAAAGAAAACAATTTTGAAACAAAAGATGTGGAATAAACTGTCAAAAGTGGCTGCTGTGCTACGATATTTTTATGATGCCACTGTTTTTTGCTCCCGTATGTAGTATCCCATATCTCACAAAGTTTTAATACATTTGGTTAATATTGCATGGGTTTTTAACCAATACAAGGATGACGAGTTCTAAAAAAACACAGTTAAGGCCATGAAAGACAAATGGATTTTATATTTTAGTGATATATCTCCGATCCATTTACTTGTATATGTACTAGAACCGACTATCAAAATCATAGGTACACAGCAGCTACTTGAAGGTTATTATAGTTTATTAGAAATGACACATATTTCTATTCATACTATAACTGCTACTATTGATGAGCAATTGCGAGAATTATTTAAGATTTATGCCGACCGGCATAAGGATAAGATTGTGAGCACTACTTCTTCTACTATCGGGTGTTCATCATCGTCGAGCTCATCATCATTCAATCCGGCAGAACAACTCCTCAAATGGCCCCGTGTTGCAGCATCCGGTCTTAGTGAAGTAAATGCATACCTCAACTTGGTTTGGGAGAATAGTGAGACCAACATTCTAGAATGGTGGAAAGCAAGAAGCAACAAATTTCCAATACTCTCCATAATTGCCAAAGAAGTTCTAGCTATTCCCGTCTCAACCATTGCATCTAAGTCGGCTTTTAGCACTGGAAAACGTGTAATTTCAGAGAAATGTGCAAGGTTATCACCAGATGCAGTTGAAGTTTATATATGCAACCATAATTGGGGTCTTACAGCTTTAAGATTACAAGACCACAAGAGTTCCAACGATGAAAACCCCGATGAGATATATGCTTAAATCCACAGCTTGCTCATTATCTTTCTACTTTGTATTTGATCTGATTTTGCTATTCATCACAGATCCTAGCTTTTATTTTACATTTACTTTTATAGAACATTTTACTAGTGACTCATGCAAAGACCATTCCATTTTATGTGAATGCCATTTGGCTTTAAAATTAATAAAATTTTACACTGGTGGTGGTATTTTACTCTTAAAATAAGTAGTTTCCAAAATTTTTGTTTTAGAATCAAATTTTAAAAATATAAAAAAAAATAAAAAATAAAAATAAAAATGACAGGCTTAGGCCTGGCCCAAGTCCAGGCCCAACTCAACCCAGGACCAAGTAAGACCTGGCATGGACCTAGCACGCCTCAACCCGGATCGTGCCCGGGCCTGGTCAGGCCGAGCCGGTCCCGAGCCAGGTGGGCCCATTGAACACCAACACTGAAATTGCATCATGTGTCATTTTATTTTACATACAAGAGTAAAATGATTAAGCTCCATGAGTTTAGAAGTGTGTGGATGACAAAGTGCGGTGGATGGGGATCCCGCCCAATGTTGCAACATCACATTAAAGGGTAGCGAACGAGTTCTTAAATATGATTTGAATCGTTTCAAGTTTCAAGTAAATTGCTTGTAATCCTCAATTCGTGTTTTTTGTTTTTTAAAAAAAAATTGGTACCATATCCATGTAACAGTCTCGGATTGTTCGTGTCAAAGGCATAAAGTTAATGTTTAGCTGATATAGAAGTTACAAAGACGAAAATCACAACACTCTACGGGCAAAAGATCAAACTCCTTGCAAGTCCACGAATATCCAGATAACCATCCACAGCCTCTCCAATAAGTTGATGCAACAACCAATCGAGTGGCCAAATCTACCAGAAAATCAGCACATCTATTTCTTCGGTCAAGGGACATGATTAACAACCTCTGCTTTTGGCTTGATACAAGCACATGATCTTGTAAGCATGGCCGTATTAATGTATGATATGAGTCACAATTTATTATGGACGAAATGTGACAGTTTGCGACATGAGCGCAACCAAGTGAACAACATTGTTGTAGTAGCATCTGCAATTTGATCCTTTTGGTTCGAAGCACCCGACGATTTTCCTTAAATTGATGGAAGCCGAAGAAAGTAGTCTGGTTTGGTTTTTCTTGTCGGTTTGAGAGTCAGGGTGACAAATGTGCTGGGCAAACTAACTGTTGAAGATGGAAATGCAATTTTCTTTTGGATTGGTATGGCCAACGAGAGTTGCTTCGGGTAGGAGTTTCAGCAATAAGGCTATAAAACCCCACAATTGCCTCATAATTTTGAGTTCGACAGGAGAGACGAGTTGAAGAAAAATTGGTACAGGGAGGTTGGCGGTGCAAAACGGTGGTGATGAGATCGTTGCGTCCTCCAGTGCGTCCTCCATTTCTTTGGATCATACAAATATGTGTTTTTTCATTCACTCCTCAAACACGAGGTCATGGTATGTATCATGATCGAAGGTTGTGGCAGATGAAATGGGGATCCAATCCAAGTGGGAGACATTATCTCTACTCTAAACACAAGCATCCTTGGTGGGGAGTCACACGGTGGAGAGGACAGCAGCGAGATATCGATGGATTGGAGGCTCGTCGGTTTGGATGAACGCACGGAGGGTGAAAGGCTGATGGCGTGCTTGCAGAAAGTTAGAGTCAGGACAGCGAGACATGATCTCTACTCCAAACACTTCAATATGAGAAAACGGCCACCCCAGCTCGACCAGTCCCCACGATCGCGAAGTGAAGTTGCCAATGGTTCTCACAAAGCCATCCTCTTTCAGAAATTGACTAGAGAAAATTCCATGTGCAGAAGCAAAAACAGCAACCAAAGTAAGATCTTTTTCCTTTTTTAACTGAAAAAAAAAAAACAAGAGAGAAAGAACACACACACACACATTTGGTAAACTGAACCCAACAGCAAAAAAGTTGAAAAACAGGATTATGGTTCTTCCGGAGAGCATGGGTAAAGTTCCCTTCACCATCCACTTAATGTTAAAAAAGTGCAGAACATGGACTAACCTAACGTAAAGAATCCTCCAAGGGATTAATACACTTAAAGAAGGGCATAGACATAACGAAGTTCGGTCAACATAAGTGAGTTCAAGGGTGCAGAATTTGCATAAACACATGAGCACATGAGCTGATATTATGCATATCTTTCATTGATAAAGAACGGTACAAGTGCACAGTTACCCAATAACTCAAACTGGGTTCACACTATTATAAGACACACATAAACAAATGAAAGGTAGGGACTCTTTCCATTTTGCACGCAACACCAATTGGCCCCTTGGAGACAGTTGAGTTCAAATCAAGACCTAATGTAAAGACAATCCCCACTGCAAAACCAAAAAAAAAAGGCACTGGCTTTTGTAAAGCAGAAAATTGAACAGCTGAAACTGGTTTACATATATGAAATGCATGAACAGAGAATAGGCTTTCTACATGCTTTTATTTGCCTACATCAATAAGCTGGTGCAAATGGTGTCACTTGCTGATCGGCCTAATTAAAGAACAAACTAATGAGATGATGGAAGACAACTATACATGGCACTGAAAGAAGCCAGCCAGGAAGCACCAAAACCAAAAGGGGCAACATAATTTCAGAAAATCAACGTCTAATGAAGAAAGGCAGCCATTGCTGACAATACAAATATTACTTGGGATGCAAGTATCAATGAACATGAAAACCATGCCCTAATCAAGATCATGTTCTGATTAAAGGATAAGAACAGAGATACTGTGTGGACAATGCAGAGATGGAACAGAGAAGTGACAGGGGCAGACAGAAAAGGTAAAGTATTCAACAAGACTCCTAAAAAATCAATTAAAATTTGGCAGAGTCAAAATTGCAACAAGCAACCCCATGGGCCTCCTGCTCCCAACAGTCCTTTGTAGGTAACAGAATGGACTCAGAAAAGGAACTCAAATTACAAAAGAATGGCGGAAATTTTATTGTTCAAATAGAGCTTGTGGATGTTGAACCCCAGCGGATCTCTAGTGTTCGTTTGGTGATTCTTCTTCTTCTAACCTTAGCTTGTATCCTCAACTGTTTGTTATAATGAAGGTAAATGGAGTTATACAGTATGTACGTTCCTGTAGCTGTCACTTAATTTTAGGAACTAACAATCAAAAAGATTTTATTCTTTCCTTGAACGAAAGAGGCATATACTAGACAAACCATTTACAACACATTTAGACCAAACTACTTGATCCAATTGCATTTGCAGGAAGCAAGAGCATGATTCCTGATAACATATACAACGCTAGGCATATAGCAACAAACAAGTAAGAAAGCTACAGTTACAAATCAGACAATGATACTAATTATCCAAACAAACCAGGAATGTACTGGAAAGCAGATTGAATATATTGTTGACAGCAGCAAGTAGTGGGTTAATGTTAGAATGGCCCTGTACAGAAACACATAGCAATTTGTTACATTCTGAGTTTTCTACGAAGATACAGAATGGGGAAATATTAGAGAAGATACTAATTTAACGATCCACATACCCAAATGGAACCTCAGACTTTGAGAAGCTGCAACTTGTTGGAATAGGCAACCGCAATCCAATCAGGCAGAGCCACAGACCACTGCAACTGATTAATCTCAGAGCCAGCGGAGTACATGGCAACGGGATCGATCCCGTTGGGGCCAGCCACCGTGGGCAACTCCCAAATGAGCGCCTGGCAGTCATCCCCGGCGGAGCATATGTGCCGGCAGCTCTGCGGCGCCCAGGCAATGGCATTGACGGCGGCCCTATGACGCTCCAACTCGGCGACGGGCATGGTGGGGGATCGAATGTCCAAAATGACGATCTTGTTGCTGTCCATGAGGATGGTGGCCATGTAGCGGAGGTCCTGCTTGTTCCAGGCCAAACGCAGCAGAGGCGTGTCGGGCTGCGGGCTCTCGTAGATGATCGTCGAATGCTCCTTATCCCGCAGATCGAAGATCCGGACTGAGCCGTCGGCGGAGACGGAGGCGAAAACCCTAGATTCCCCCCAGGCGATGTCATAAACCTCCTTATCATGAGCGATGAGCTGAGTCTCGACGACTGAGCGCTCGATATCCCAGACGGTACAGGTAGTGTCAATACTGGAGGTGGCGATGCGGTTGGGATCTAGGTGGTTCCAATCAAAGGAAGTGAGCGGAGCACAGAACTCGCTGGTCTTGGCGTTGTTGAGGAGGGAGACGGAGGAGTGACGGAGGTCCCAGAGGCGGAGGAAGTCACCGGAGGAGGCGAGGAGGTCCGCGGAGGAAGGGTGGAACATGAGCTTGGTGGGAGGGTACGGGTGGTCGAAGGAGAGCGGTGGCGAGGGCTTGGAGAGGGAGAGGGAATCGGCGTCGAAGGAAAGGACGTCGACGCGGTTGGAGAATTCCTCGATGAAGCTGCCGACGGCGATGCGATCGGAAGAGACGGCCACGGCGTAGATAGGGAAGGGGGATTCATAGATTGCCGAATAATCGGATCTCACCTGCGTCTGGGAACAGCTATCCATCTCCAGAACTTGAAATTTTTCTGCTTCAATTTCAGTTTTTCAGATTAAAATCGAAATGGGTTTGGGTTGTTCCTTCTCGGAAGCCACTCGGCGATCAGCTCTCTGAAACTTGTATTGGTCGGTGATGGAAATTTTCCGTCGTTGACCGGCTTCACTTGTCATTCAACGGGGTCAAAGGCTCAAGAGCTCATTTTCTTTGCCAAAAATTTGCCACTTTCGCTCACTGTTTTCATTTTTATTTTTATAATATTTCTCTCTGACCTCCTTTTTTAGGATCCATTGATAAAACGATTTAGAGGCAATTCGTTTTAGATTAATGAAATTAATGGGGGCTTATTGTTCGCGGGTCGCAAACGGGTTTTTCACAAATCAAACTGACCCGCATCTGTAGGTGCAAATATAGTCAACAATTTCATCTTATTTACGTTCACCTGCCATCATCTCTTTCTCTGCGTCTCCGAATGTTCAACCTTCACTTCTTTAGTAAATCGTGCGTCCATTTCCTTTTCTTCACTTGTTCTACCTCTAGATCCGACCCTGGCTCGCCTGCTTGTCTTGCATCCCATTGATTTTGTAGTCTTGAACACTCTTGGGTCTTTGTCGTAGCTGTGATCGCCATCGGCAACACCCACAATCCCTACCATCCCGAAATTGAGTCTTCGCCTGTGCTCGAGATGCTCTCGGATCTGTGCATCGCCACGGCGAGGGCTAAAGTGCTCCGGCCGCAGCTAATCGGCCTCTTGAAGTCGTTTTCCGCTTCGTTCATATAAGCTCGATAACGGCAGCAACTGGCCACGGTGGATCCAGTTTGCATCTGTCTTGTAGGCAAGGTCCGGTTATGGATCCAGTGGCTTCCTAAAGTCGGATTCGGTTATGGATCACCAGTCCGAGGTCCGATTGGCATATGAGGGCTTACAGCTTGCCGATTTGATCAGCGGTGCGCCTTGCCTACACCAGGGGCAGGTGGACGAGACGAGCTGAGCTCGTGGGGCTGGTAGATCCAAATTAAGTGATGGATGGCGGCGGCTGATTTGCTACGATACGTCCGGCGCCGGCGAAGCTGGGGCATTGAGCAACGTTTTAAAGCGGGGGCAGTGGACGTAAATAAAATCAATATTATGCCCTATATTTTAGACCAACTCGTGGATCCTTCTAACCCGATTTTGACCCACGAATAATCCAGCCCCATTAATTGGATTAATTCAATCTGAACTGGCCCTTAGCATTTTGAAGTTTTGTGTGAAGTAGTATAAAAAACTAGATGGACATCTACTCCTCCCTTCAGGATCAAGTCCCTTGTCCTTTTTCCGCCCTTGTAAAATTTAAATTATTATATTTCTAATTACCCAAAAAAAAATTTAAAATTTCAAGCATAGCTTATTGGAAGTTACAATTATCCCAACTTGTCTTAGAAACCTCATAAAATCCCATAAGGTTTTAATAAACTTATATTTACCTCATATCGTCTTATTTTTTACGTTAAAAATAAAGATTTAATTACATTTACACCCTATTCTTTATTTCTTATTCAAAATTTCTCCTTATTAATTGTATTTATTAAATTAAGAGTGATCATTCAATTTATTTGGTTTAAACCAAACTGAAGTAGTTGGTTTATTCAGTTTTTCACTTTTAGATGATAAGAAATTGAATAGATGGAATTAATCTCTAAAATTGAACCAAAATATTTCAATTTGGTTCAGTTCAAACCGAATAAACCGGGGGGAAAAAATGGGAGTGAGATTCTATGAGACAGAGAGGCATTGTTTTTTCTTTTAAATTTCATTCAATATTGAAGATTTATTGTCCATGTAAAGAAAGAAAAAAAGAATCCAAGCTAATTTGGGTTGGTCTATAAGTTTATTATCTATGAAAAAATCTTAAAAAAATCTAATAATAAAAATTTTGGTTAATTTGGTAATATTTAAAACTGAAAACAAAATTTTTGTTATTCAGTTTCAATCGAAATCGAACCGAATTATCGACTTGCCCAAACAGAATTCTCAAAAAAATTTCACTTTTTTTGTTTGAACCGAATACTGATCACCCCTATATTAAATGTCGAAACATTTTATTGTTCCCTTTTATTTCATTTTTCAATTATCTGTCTTTCATTTTTCATTTGCTTTTGAGTCTCCTTATTTATTTTTTGAAAAAAAAAATTTGGTTGTTACATTCTTTTTTTTCTTTTTATCCTCAAATTTTTTAAAATTTGTGAGGATAACTATTAAGGCTAAGAATCATGAAATGTTGATGGATGGTCAAAGTGACTAATATGTCAAACATGTGGCATCAAACACTTTAATTGAATAGACATGACATGTTGACAACTTTAATCACCTGTTTTATTAGGATATCCCTAAAGCTAAAACAAAAGAGATGAAAAGATACATTTCTAAAATAATATTGAGACTCTAGAAGCATTCTAAGACCCCTCGAGTGGCCAACTGATAAGGTGCATTCCTTAAATACAAATTACGGAAACAATTTATATGTTATGACAAAAATTGAAATACTAACTAAAAGTTAAAACCTCAATATGTAATTAATCTATTGTTTTTAACCTCAAAATAGATGGCGATGGATCAATAACTATAGGTATATTAAAACCATATGGAGTTTTACATTTTTTATGGGAAATAACCATAATTTTTTATAGATAAAAATAACTATAATTTTGAGTAAATCTTATGGTGGCTTTATAATTCTAAATTTAGAACTTAGGAGTTCAATAAACCCATTTCAAAAGTTTAGAGACTTTTTTAAACATATGGAATATTAATGACAAATTTCTTGGGAACTTGTTGCTCAACTTCAATATGTTTTCTTTATGTAAAATTCATTTTTGGATTACTTTTTTTTTTGTACTCAAAATACAATATAATACAAGGTTAAAAAAGGAAAATTAAGGATTGAGTGGGTTTTTTTCCCTCTAGAAAGGCTTGAACATTGGCTCTCAAACCAAAGAAACCACTTATACACGTTGAAGTGGTCATTGGGCCAAACATTTAGTTGCATTTGTTTATTACTTTTATCATGGTGAATCTAACCTTCTTTCTCATGCAGCTCTAAGACTTCTAATACTTCACATGAAAATTAGTTAATTAAGGAATAAGAGAAAATGAAAGCAAAGAAAATAGGAAGAGGGGATAAGTTATTTCACCCTCCCTCAAGCTAACACAAATGGAGTGTAAATGTACCATAGACAATGCATAAACTATACTCTATGTTGTTACTTGGTCCTAAACTAAGAATGATGCAAATTACCTCTTACACTATTTACCCACTTCATAATTGGTCCTTCCATCGACTTCCACCATCAGGCATGGATGAAAACAAAGTCTATTTTGGCCCAAAACTCTTTAGCCATAATACAATTGGCCCAAAAAAAAGCTATTAAATTTTATTTATATTTTTTTTATAAACTTTTGTTTTTATTTTAAATGTATAATCAATTCTAATCCTTAGCTTTTGTCTTTATTTTTTCGATTTGGCATAAAATTTTAGAATTTAATAATCTTCCAACTATATTGTTATACAAATTGCAATTCTCCTTGGAACTGTTCCTTAAAATAGTTGTAATAGTGCTAGCCCAACCTGAAATTCACAGTCTCATATGATTACTTATCGGAGCCCATCTTCTCGCCCTAGTTTTCAAGTTTTTTTCCCATCGATTGATATACATACTCCCTCGGTCAGTCACATTCTTTATCACTTTCCCTTTACCTACTCTTGTGTAGTCAAAACCTCTCGCTCCTATGTTCTCCAAAACTTGCTTGTCTTTGCCTCACAGATAACCGCCATAGGTTCAAGTATGAACTGAGCAAAGGCCTCATTGTCTAAACCCTAAGTAGGGGTCTATTTCTTCTCTTTTATATTGGTCTGAGTTCATTCATTCTCTTGAAGAACGGCCGATATGAGGAACGAAAATCTATCACTTTCTCCAACCCACTAAAAAATGCTTACTGAGATGTACCTCTCACCAGTTGATGACATAGAAATCGATGAAACCATAATTAGAACAACAACTATGATGGAATGGTGACATAGAACCTATTGGAAAAGTCAGTTGGAGTGCAAAAGAGAAATTGCAAAACCTTTAGGTTGGTTGGCCATGTTTTGGTCAGTTTAAAAAAAAAAACAAATGTAGCTATGGACAAGCATTGATCTAAGTGTTATACTTCACTTACAACTTTGGACAAGCATTCATTCTATCTACAATTTAAGGTATTCTGATTTATCCATTGTTGCCATTGAATATAATCCTTTTTTGGTTTTGATATTTCTTCATTTTGCATGTATAAAATTTTATGTCCCTTTCAAGGGAAAACAGAGAAAAAAAAATATCACCAATTGTGATAAGTGTTGATTTCTTAGTGTACTTCAACTTCTCCACATTTGATTTTTGAAGTGAATCAAAGTTCTTAGACCCATTTTTCATGTTGGATCACTTTTTAGGTTTGGCTAAGAAAGGTAGTTTGATATTATACTATTACATGAATCAATTTGGTTCATGTTTCATTTGGTTCTTTTAATCTGGTTAGATTATTGCAGTGACTCCTCTAATTGAGTTTCCTGGTCATCTTCATGGTGACTTCTTAATGGCTAATGTATTCATGAATAGTTGTTTACTTTCATTTTCATGTATTTTGAGTATGGGCTTTTCATTACAGGTTTTGGCTTTCAGGACTGTTGCAAATATATTTTTTTCAAAAACTATATTCAGTGGTGTATTGCTTTAATGCATTTCAATAAGTGTTTTGCCAAATATAATGTGGATGTTAGGGAGGCATCATTTACCAAGAATTTTCATGTTATGAAGGAAAAATCTATATTGGTGGTTGCAAGTTAAGGGTTTTGAATTGTAATGTAGACTCTGTGTGTGTGTGTGTGTGTGTGTGTGTTTTCTAATATAGAAGTTTTGAAAGATATTAATCAACTTATGCTCACCATTTCTTTTTTTAAAGCAGGATTTGATAGCCATATGATGTTACTATATGTTTTACCTACTTTTGTGCTAAATTATTGTTGAATTTGCTAGATTGTAGTTGTATTTTATGTTTTGTAGGTTGCATTCCATATTTTAAGGGTTTGAGTGGTTAAGTACATAAATTTGAGACACATTTGGATGAAGAAATAAAGAAGGAGGATAAATGAAATGAAAACAAAGAAAACTTAAGAAGATGGGTATGTTACAAGCCAATTTTAGGCCTTTTATTGATAGAATCAGGCTTTGGTCAAAGAATGAAAGTTGTAGCCCTTATTCTTAACTTCGTGTGGATTCTTGAATCACCTTAATCGAACACCCGTAGCAAAAGTTAAGCTAAAAAAACTGAACGACATTGAAGCTGTGAAAACAGGCAAAAAAAAGTGATCGCACTTTTAAAGTGCGGTGCACTCTAAAGCTGGAAAATCAATCTAAGAGGTAAAAGTATGACCGCACTTTGTCCAAACATGAAAGGACGGACAATTTCGAGACTTGAGAGCATTTCTACATCAAGTGGGCCTCAATTTTCACCTACCTACCTTCCAATTGGCCCTCTACAAGGGCACAAACATCACAACTTCTTAAAGAAGGGTTAAAAGGCTGGGATTAAAATAAAGAAACATATCTTTTGAATCAAAAGAGGGGTAAAACATCATGTTCTACATTTTCTCATTTTTCTCATAAAGAAGGCTACCATTTTAATGCTCACTTGGAGGAGGCTTTGAGTGTTCAAGGAGGTTAGTTTTACAATGGAGTAGTTTTTCTTGCACTTTCTATGGATGTAACTACTTAACATGGTTATGCTATTGAATGAATGGTTATTTGTCTTTGATTTTCCATCAATGCTTGTTTACTCTTCTATTTGAGTTTATTGTTGTGTTGATTAATTAAGGAATCTAGTCAATTGCACTTTAGATTCTACTTAAGCCTTGGGAAAGATTAAGAAGAATTGGAACTAGGAGATGAGTGTAGTGACCATGGGCTTGTTGGGAGACTAGTCTACGACACTAGGTGAAGGTAAGCTAAACTTATAATGTCTTTCTTAGGTTAGGATAAGATAGCAGTCTATTCTAGTTCAAGCTTGAGAGAATGACCTTTGACTTGGAAAAGTGAGGATCGAATTAAATCACTTCACCAACAAGTAGAAAAATCAAAACATTAGCCATAATTCACTAGCTAACCAAGATAAGCAATGAAACCTATAGGAAGTGTGCTTTCATTAATTTATCAAAAATCCAAAATTGTATAGTTTATGTTTACTTTTATTTAGTAGTAGTATAATTTAGATTAATTTAGTCTTTTTTTATCTTTTACCATTGATTGTCTAGCTAAAGTTAGGCCTATAATTAGTGGTAATTATCAACTGATACAAATATATCCTCATAGGATCGTCCCCTACTTACGGCACTACAATTTTGGTTTAGGTTTGCAGGGTTTTAAAACTTGAGATGATTTGCATTTTTTTTGTTTGTTGTATAGTAAGGTGTTGGGGATATGCATTAGTATCTATTTCCTATTTTTCATTTCATCTCATCCTCAGTGGGTTGTGAAAGCTAGCGACTTCTTTTCTACTTAGATGTCATCTCATATTCTCTATTTTACAATTTTCTCTTGGTGTTTCCATGACATGAGTTTAATTTCTATCTCTTTTTCCATATTTTTTTATTAGGGGATGTTATTGATTTATAATTAGTTTGTGGCATATTTTAGTTCAACGGATGTGGAGTCACTGAATAGTTATGTTTTCCTATATTGTCTGTTCATTGTTATTCTATTTTTTTATTAAGTCTTATGAATTTATATTGTTTTCCATTTGATGGGCCCTTGGAATCGCATATTCATCTATTACAATCTCTATTTTTTGTTTATTGTTTCTAGATATTCTTCATAGTTATTTGATATAGATTAGTTGAATCATTTTTTTACTCTAGTTGATGGTTTTTATAATGATTACTTACATTCTCTGTTGTTGTTGGGGTCCCCTTACTATTGTCGATAAGACTTACTAATTTTTTTTTAATTTTGGTTCCTCAGACTTAGCTACTACAATTATTTTCACACATTTGTTGATGTTATGTGTTTTTTATTTGCATTTAATTTTTTATTTATCACATAGTAATAACATCTCTTATTTCTCGGATTTTTCTTTGTAGGTTAATGCAAGCTATTAGGTCCCTACAATGAAATCAAAGTGGGCACCCAAAAGCATATGAGACGACCAGCAACATTCTTCCCCCAGTTAACCAACCTGACAGTAAGCATCCCCTTTAACCCACTCTTAAGTCTCATAATAGTTCTATGTTTGTTTCTTCTCGCTTCGTTATGATTCTTAAAACATTGTATCAAAATAGACGATAGAAATTTTATTCCTTACAAAATAGTCTTTTTTTTCTTCACATTTCACATAAATATGTATCATTAGAGCTTAGTTGATTCCATATTTTCCTTTCCTTAGTAGATAATTGGTGGTGTTTGTTATTACATGAACAAGGTTGTGATTTTAGAATAGTTGGTTTTATCTTAATGCTTATTTGTGTCAAGTTGTTGGCTTTATGTAACTTTTATGTTTTGTAGAATCTTTGGTTGCTATCAATGTGATTTTCATGCCTTATTGACCTCTATGTTTGTTAAGTAATATATGTTTTAGGTTTAAATATTCTTTATTTTGAAATTTGCCTATTTGTTCACATTCAATCAGATAATTTCAATTATTAGACAATATATCTTACTTCCTATTGTGGAAATTGAGTTATAGGTCAATTTAGGCTTCATTTGGGAATAGAGTTAATGTTTGGCATTAGAAGTTTAAAAAGTTATCTAATAGTGGCTTTTAGAGTTAGAGATTTGGAAAATCTATAATAGTCATTGATAATTTATTTTAACATCTAATGCTAATTTTAGATGTTATTCTCAAACAAAACCTTAACAGGTAGTTTGCATAGTCTAGAAAAAGGGATTTTATAACAATGAAAGACTGTAACATTGGCCACTCTTAAGGGTTTGGAGTCATTGCCTTTTTGTGTGAATTGATCCCTTAATAGTTTGAAATTTCATCTCATTTGCTTTTCCCTTTTTGGTTTTGTTTAGTAGATATAAGATTTTTAAATGAAAAACATAAGAGAAGTTCTCTAGAATATGATCTATCAGTAACCTTCACTTCTTTCTGTTTTCCCTTATTCATCATTGAACTGTGTTCTTTCGACTGATGATGGTTTGCTAGATTAAATTCTTTTTTTTTATTTAGGGTAAAAATTGATTATTGGTGACTGGTTTAATCAAGTTATAAAAAAGAGATTTGAGGAAAGCTTATTAAAAAGTTTGGTTTATTGGATCATTTTGTAATCTTTCTAAGATAAAACATCGTTATTTTTCTACTAACTAGTATAGCTATTCTAATTCATTTAAAAACTACACTTATCATGTTTGGAAAAAAAAATATAATATATTTTTATGACATATTTTATTATGATTGGAGAGTTAAAGATCAGCATTGTATATTAATAACCTTGATTTCAATAATAGGTTGACAATAAAATCAAAATGTCTAGCTAGAATAAAAATATAAATTGTATTTCATTGGCTTTTTCAAGGAAGAAAGAAATAGATGAAAGAAGATTATATGGGGGATAATTATTACAACTTTTTTTTACCAAGATATTTCTCGCTCTTTTAACATATGCTTAAAAATGATACATGACATAGCATTTGAATAAGTATAGTGATTTATGTCAACAAGTATAGGTCGTAAATTAGAAAAATATAGTTGAATTGCAAGGTTTATATTTTTCAATTTAGTAAATAAAGTTAGCTTAAGGTTGCCCCTGCTATTTTCTTTATGAATTTCATTAAACACTATCAAGTATTTTTTTTATGATATGTTAAGATATACCATCATACCACGTGTATTGACTAATTAAGTTGTTTTTTTTCCTATGTAGTATTCATTGTCAATTTCTTCCTCTTATTCAAATTTTGCATTTAATTGGGTAATATATTATAATATTTATACTACTAAAACACATGGTTTCAATAGCTTGACATACCCTTCATGATGACATCAACTTAATTTTATGGAAGAGGATGCTTTCTTTTAGATTTTTCTTGGTCATATTTTGGTGAGTAATTTGTGTTAACTGATTAAGATATGCAATCATTTTTCTATAATATTTCAATTATATTTGTGACACTAACTTGTTTTTTTGTTTGGATTGCTTTTGTAGCCTTAAGCCACTCAACACCTCATCACATCCTTACATGTTAGTCTTCACTCGCATTAATTTTGTAGCAACATTAATCTATTTTCTATGTTACAGAATGTAATCAAGCCATGTATTTGTTTCCAATATGTTAGAAAGCCAAATATGTACATATTTATTTTCCTTATGTATTCATTAATTGTGGTGTATTGATTGTAGAATAGTCAAATTGTATCATTGATAAAAGTTAGCTAGCTATATATATATTTCCTCTGAGACATCAATGAAAATTATTCCTAACAAACTCTATCTTTCTTTTATCTTTTCATGGTATCAAAGCAGAACTAAGATCTTCGTTCATTTTTTTTGTTGCACTCTAGTCTCTCGTGTGTACCTCTTTTCATCTCTACATCTCTCCCTCTCTCTTTCTCCAAATCTGATTTCATCTTCATCTATCTATCTTGCAGTTGTTGCCATTGTTGAGCTTTGCTATTTTTCTGGATTCATCTCCGCCACTGTTTTCTAGACTTTATGATTGAAGATGGTCAACATCAAACTCTGTCTACTGCTGAACTCTCATCCGTCAAAGGTAGCTTTCGAATGCCCACTATACAAGGTATCCCATCAGTTAAATTATTGAATCATCAACAACGACACAATAGATCATATTGTATCTTCATCAGATAATCTTATACATGGTAGCAACGGTTGTTCACTACCTCCTGTATTATTGCCAAGTGGAGAAAAGACTACAATTTTTTCTATTAGATCTTTGCCTTTAAATTTCAAATATCATTTGCATAAAGTGTTATGTGTTCTGACTTTCAAAGTTGATTTGATATCTGTTAGTCGACTTACATATGTATTGAATTGCTTGGTGACCTTTTTCCTAGACTGGTGTATTTTGTAGGACCTAACTATGAGGAAAACGATTCGTTTGGGTAAATAGTGTGACAACCTATACTATTTGATAGTATTGGCGATGAAAAAAACCTTGACTGATTCCCATTCATTGCCAAATCATTATTTGGCCTACAGTCTCACAATCTCACCTACTGATCTCTAGCATAACCGTCTAAGTCATATTTCTCATTTCTCTTTAAAAGTTATTGCCAAGAATTTCTTCAATTTTTCAATTCAGCTTGTTGATACTTGCCCTATTTGACCTTTAGCTAAGCAAACTTGTCTATCTTTTGGCCTTAGCTCTATTTCATCTTCCAAACCTTTTGATCTTATTCATTGTGATATTTTGGGTCCTTATAAGCATCCATGTATTTCTGGTGCTTATTATTTTCTTACAATTATTAATATTTTCTCACAGTTCACCTGGGTTTTTGTTAATATGTCACAAGCATGAGACAATCTTTATTAAAAAAAATTCCTTTGACTTTTTCTAATTTTCTTATTTTGTAAAAAGTGTTGGTACTGATAATGGTGGAGAATTCCTTTCATTACAAAATTTTTTCAGAGAAAAGAAGTTTTTTTTTTAACACTTTTGCATTTATATGCCTCAACAAAATGGGGTTGTAAAGCACAAACATTGTCATATTCTTGAAATTACACTGGCCTAAAAAATTCATGCTAATCTTTCCCTAAAACTTTGGGGAAAATGTGTTCTCATCACTGTGCACATTATCAATAAGTTACCCATACCTATTTTCTCTATCAAAACTCCTTTTGAGCGTCTTTTCTCTAAATCACTACTATTTTCACATCTTTAAGTTTTTCGTTGTTTAGCCTATGCTACCAATGTCCACCCTATCAACAAATTTGATAATCGTGCTCAAATATGGGTTTTCATCAGTTATCCGGTCGATCAAAGGGTATATATGCTTTATGATCTTTCCACTCATAAGATTTTCACTAGTCGAGATATAAAATTTCATGAACATATTCTTCTATATAATATAATTCAGACTCCTCCTTCTGGTCAAGCCTAACATAAGAACCCTATGCCTTATCCCTTCTTTGAGGCAAATGCTTCTTCTGATCACTGCCTTGTCCTCTCAAAGTTTCCAATCCATCTCCAATTGATACTGAGACAACCACCACTAACCCAACTCTTGCTCTATTCAAAACCTACATTCGTCGTCCCAAAGATGTTTCCACACTTGTATAAGAAATCTCAATACCTTCCTCCATGTCCCCATCTATCAGCCCATTCTTGCTCATTGAATTCACAATTCCTAAATCGGCATTATCGATTCCATCATCATCAAGTTCATCTAAACTATCCCCAGTCCTTCCTAGTCCACCATTATAACCCTCACTTGAGCCTTTTTGTCACTCTAGTCACCCTCATAATCTACCAATGAAATTACAAGATTATGTCTGCTATTCGCCACGCATGCATACTTCAACCGATTAAATTCTTTGTTTCCAAGCCCAAATAAAAGCACTCAATATCCGCTGTCCAATTATATATCTTATCATTAATACAAACCTGAGCATAGATCTTTCATAGCTCATGTTAGCTAAGCTAGGGAATCACAATCATACACCAAAGTCGTTGTTCATCCTGAATGGCAAACAACGATGCAATCAAAATTGGAGGCACTCAAGGCTCATGGTAAATGGACTCTTACCCCTCTTTCGATAGGTAAAAGACCAATTGGCTGTCATTGGGTTTATAAAATCAAGCACAGGTCTGATGGTTCCATCAAGAGGCATAAAGTCTGTTTGGTGGCCAAGGGATGCACTCAATTAGAAGGTGTTAATTATCAAGATACATTCTCTGTTTACCAAGATCATTTATGTCCATTGTTTGCTTGCCTTGGCAGCTGCTCCAGGTTGGTCCCTCCACCAATTAGATGTCAACAATGCATTCTTCCATGTAGATCTTCATGAAGAAATATATATGTCTCTACCACCATGGCTTCGAAGGTAGAGGAAGGAATATCTGGTATGCCATCTGCATAAATCATTCTATGGCTTAAAACAAGCCTCACGCTAGTGGTTTGCAAAATTCTCAAAAATCTTTCAATCTGTTAGTTATGTGCAATCCAAAGCCAACTACTCATTATTTACCAGAAGATGAGGTAGGTCTATTATAGCTTTTTTTATATATGTTGATGATATAATGATTACTGGAAATGATCTTATGAGTATTGCTGATATCAAAAAATTTCTACATAACAATTTTCGTTTTAAGGAACTTGTTGAATTAAAGTATTTTTTTAGGAATCAAAATTTCTGCTTTTATAAGTGGGATTTTTATTTCCCAATGGACGTATGCACTAAAAATTATCAAGGATGTAGGGTTGTTAGGTCGGCTCTCGTTGATGCTCCTATGAAGAATGGATTAAAGGTGTCAGACAAGAGTGATTTGCTCAAAGATCTAGGCTGCTATAGAAGATTAGTTAGCCGACAAATATACTTAACAGTTTCAAGGCCAAATATCACATATTCTATAAATGTCTTGACTAGGTTTATGCACCAACCTCAAAAATTTCATATGGAGGTAGCTCTTTGAGTTGTTCGATACTTGAAAGGTGCACCTAGCCATGGCTTATTCTTTTCCTCAAATAGTGATATCAGATTACGAGCATATTGTGATTTAGATTGAGCAGGTTGTCCATTTAGTAGAAGGGCTACTATTGGTTATTGTGTTTTCTTTAGGCCTTCATTGATATCTTGGAGATCAAAATGACATAAAATAGTGTCCTTTCTTTGGCCAAGGCTGAGTATTGTGCAATGACTGGAGCTTGTTGTGAGTTAACATGGTTTCAGTCTCTATTAAGAGACTTAGGACTCATCCATCATGAACCTACTACATTGTATTGCAACAACAAGGCTGCTCTACATATTGTAGCCTATCCAGTCTTCCATGAGTGAACTAGACACATTGAGATGAATTGCCACTATATCATGGACAAGATTCAAGATGGTTCTATAGCTACAAAGTTTGTGAATTCTATGCATCAATTGGCAGATATTCTAACCAAACCTTTGGAGAAAAAGGTTTTCATGCCTATGGTTTGCAAGTTGGAAGTGCAGGATATCCACTCTCCAACTTGAGGGGGAGTGTTAGAAAGTCAAATCTGTAAATATTTGTTTTCCTTATGTATTCTTTGATTGTGGAGGATTGATTGTAGAATAGCCAAATTGTAGTATTGATAGAAGCTAGCTAGCTGTATATATATTCCCGCTCAAACATCAATGAAAATTATCTCGAACAAACTCTATCTTTCTTTCATCTTTTCACAACAGACTATGCATTTCCAGAGGTGTAGTTACTTAGGGACAAGAGGTGGCAACTGCCCTCGCTTGAATTTAAAAAAAATTCATTGGGGTTGTATGTTATGTATAAAATTGTGCAAATACTAATGTTAGGTCCCTATTTGTAAATTCTATAATCAATAAGGGGTTTGTTATACTTTTTCCCTTTCTAATGTTTTAATGCTATCTATCGTTTTCGTTTCACTGACTTGTCTAAGTAGGCAATTTTGGAGTTTTCAATTACAAATAGTTAGTGTTTTATTTGGTCCAAGTTTAGCAAAATACATAGTTTCTTATATCCTGCAGTTAGGAGGGAAATTGACACTACAGAATGTACTTTTCCGATTATAAAAATTGTGAAGACTAAATTAAGAAATAAAATAGACAATACTTTTGTTGCTGATAGTATGCTTTTGTATATTGAAAAAGCTCTTACAAAGATATTCAGTTTGGGTTCAATACTTCATAAATTTAGAAATTTAAAGGATTATTATGTTAAATTTTGAACAATATAGTTTTAAATTGGACTTAATTATTATAGACTTTCGAATTTCATAAGTTTATATATAATATTATTTGATATTTTTTACTATTGATTGTAATTTTATACATGTTAATAACCCAACCCATGCCCCCTAGGCTCGGCCCCTTTAATTAATTGTATGCCTACAAAATTACTGAATTTAATTCAATACATGCCGCCTCAAAGGCACGGGTTTGCATACCCGTTTCACTACATCTATAGAACAAGCTTTGTCGACTTCATAACAAGATGGGAGATGATTATCTAAATCATTGCTTACACGGAAAAGAAAATTGCTACTACATTAGTGTTGACATAATACTATATGCTTTTAACAAATTGGAAGAATGAAGGGGTACACAAATTGAGTTTAATCTTTTTTATTTTATCTTTCCATATTATTAAAGTAGAGGATTTCTGCTACCAATAGTTCCTGGCTTCACCCTCACATTTAGTTAAAATAATAATTAGTCCTTCAATACTGCATTTAGTCAAAAGTCTAAAAATGGCATTTAGTCCTTCAATACTACATTTTGATGTATTCATCAAGTGGAATATGATGACTTTCAAATCCATCTCTGTAACTCAAGAAAAATTTTGGAGCTTTCAGGCTGGAGATCTTGGTTTGGAAACTGTTATTAAACCAACATCTATATAAGATAAAACAAACTATTAATAGAATAGTTTTGAGGTAGATAAATATTAGCCGGAATTTTTATTCATGTGAGTCCCACATGATTATCACAAACTATAATTTAATCATGTAACTTTTAGGCTTAACCAAATGAAAATTCTTTTTTGGCTTTGGTTTGGTTAGGTTGTAAAGCCATTAAGATGTAGTTGCAAGTTGTAACATGCCCATACCACACGTTTTGCTCGTGGGCTTTGGTAGTTGTAGTTCAGGGAGTTCGTCTGTTCGAAGGACATGAGGTACAAAGACAACACCCATGAGATTTGGACCACAAAATCTAAATGCTGGATCGAGTCGGGTCGATCCACAAGTCACAGGTTTTGGGTCGGGTTATGAATGCCCACTCGTAATTATTTTAACACACGCATTTGCTGACTTCTCGGCATGCAAGCAAGTGAACCGGTGATGTAAACACCCATTCCCGCTTCGTTTTCTTGTCTGTCGCAGGTCGCTGTCCCATTTTTATTTTTCCATTCCCTGTGCGACTTTTTGTCCCACCATTTGATTTTTTGTAGCAACATTTCTTTTTTGAAAAACAGAGATCAATTTTAATTATATGAATTCATATTCAGCTTTTTTGGGTACATTATAATACTTTCTCAAAGTCCTAGAAAATAATATATGCAATTTTAATTATAATTCATTTTTTAAGTTTATTGGTCGATGATACTGTAGTATTATAGGATTGATTAGAGACGATAGCTACTCTTTTCTGTATAACAATATAACTTAAAAAAGAATGGGGCCGAAAGTAAAAGAAAAAAAAAAGAATTATTGGATTTCCAACATTCATTGCTTTAATGGGTGCATAGAAGCATATTCTTGATCAAATTTTTAATTCTTGCTCAGCATTTTTTGGCACATTATATTATTTTCTCAAAATCCTAGAAAAACAAAATATTCAGCGTCATGAAAGATATACGTATAATTTGACTTCTTGAATGTTGTTTTTCAACTGTAACCATATAATCTCATCATTAAAGTTCATCATGCCTAATGCTTTTGTTTTTATGAATTTTTATTTTTTTAACCGATTGAAGAGAGAGAGAGAGAGAGAATTAAAAAGATGAAATACACCATACTTTCAGTTCACAGAATCAGATCTCCATATTCTGTTTGTTCTAGGGAATGGCTTTGCCCCCAAAAAAGAAAGAAACCCATGTGAAACTTGCATTTTCCTGTAATGATGAGAAAATAAAATAAAGAGAACCTAGCTCAAAGTTAAAATAAAATAAAATATTAACTAATGAACACAAATTTATGTGTGAAATTTTTTTAATTATTTATTGTTGATATTTGTTTTAATGTTAAATATACCTCGTATAGACTGTATAGAGAGTATAGTGTAATGTCTTTTATAACTTCTATGTAATATTGAGTAAATTTACAAGTTAACGTATCAAATGCGGGAGCTTAAGCCGATAATTTTTGTTCTAAAGTTTATAAATTTTTGTTGGCCCAAGGAGTAACCTAGAGGGGGTGAATTGTTGGTCTTAAAAAAATTTTCCAAAACAATTCATTGTTGCCTTTACTTAATAAACAAATAAAAGAGCTTATGTAAACTTTCACTACTTGAAAAACTCTACCACAAATGTCCTAGAATTTGTTTTGAAAATATACTTTGAACAAACTAAAGAAAGGGCAACAAAGGTTTGATAATCAATGAACCAAAAAATACAAAGTAGACAGGAAATGAAAGAAAAAAAACTTGAATACCAATATTTTATAGAGGTTTGATCTCTCCTCTTGAGAGTCTACTCATCTTTTCAAGCTTACCACTTGAGAGTTTCTTCTTCACTAAGAATCACAAAAGTACACAAGAGCACACACTCCCTTTGGTAGTTTTCTCTACCACAACCACTCACTAATTTTCCTAGAGGTTAACTAGAAATCTCACCAACTCAATCTCACTAAATGATGTTTACAAGGTTACAAGGTGGTAAGAACAATGGAGGTACTTAAAGCTAGATAAGCAAGTGATAGCACAAACTTGCTTGGCAAATCTCAAATTTAGCACACTTGATTTGATGTAGATGATGGATTCTCACTTCAAATGGCTAAGAGCTCTTCCCAAACTGTTTCTCCATGTTTTTATACTTATTTGGGAGTCAAAGAGACGTTAAAGAGCCGTTGGGAATGTTAGAAAACATTCCAAGAAATCTTATGACTGTTACTGTCAAATTTTACAGGTTTTAGCTTTTGTCTGGTGTTTTCAACCGGTTGAAAATTTTCAACTTGTTGAAAATTGAGTCTTAGACCAAAAAGCATACTTTTCTCAAATGGCTAGAATTTTGACTAGGCTGCTGTAAAATATACGTGACAAGCTAATCTGGAACGCGTCAAATATAAATATTCAAAGATTTCTGGGAAGCTTTCCCAAGGGGAAGACATTTTTAGCGCATTTCAATTGGTTGTTTTGCTTCTAACCAATTGTTTTTAACTTCCAAGAGCTAAAATGGTTCTGTCTTCCGAAATCAACTCGTTGGTTCATTTCAACCTGTTGCCTTGTAACTTTCTGGAGCTAAAATGCCTCAGGTGCAAAAATAAACATACAATGCAACCTGTTGGACATTTTCAACTCGTTGGTTTTGCTTTTCTTACGTCTCATTACACTAACTTGCCAATTTTCACACCTTACCAACTTATTTTAACACCAAATCAACTTACTTCAAGCCTGTGATTTGAAACACTTGAGAAATCAAACTTGGGTGAAATAATAGATCAAAATACATTTTTTTAAAGAAAGCTAAAACTCATTTAACCCAAGAAATAAAACATTTAAAAAGATAAACTAACTTTGTTTTGTAATCATCAAAATTAACCATTTAATCAAGGAACAAATCCAACATTTTTCTTTTTCAATACTATCACAAGGTTTTCTAAATTAAATGCACTATTAATTTGCATTTGTAGTTCATGATTATTAGGATTAATCATTTGGTTATTTTGGTCAAAACCGATATCGAATTACCGAAATAATTCAATTTTTGGTTGTAGAAACTGGTAACCAAAATAACCAAATTTTCCACTAAAACCAAAATAACCGAAACCAAATTTAAATTTAGTTTTTTTGTTATTTAACCAAAATAACCAATTTTCTTAATACCATTTCTCCAACCTGTTGTACACTGAATATGAAAGCAACAAAACATTTCTTCAATCAACTGTGCACAACATAACTGTCCTTGGATCATTTACGAAGATACAAAAGAACATAACTTGTTTGAATGATAACATAAATAAAACACATTTCATGCTTAAGTTTCAAACTTCCAAAAACATAACACAAATGTCCATAGATTCATAAACACAACACAAGTGTTTCGTCACAACCAAACAAGTGACATAATATCACTAGGTGCTTTACCACAAAATGCTAGCCATATGCCTACAAAAGAAAAACTTAAGAGTATGATGATTTGCTTCAATAAAAATAAAGTAAATGAACTACTTCCCAAATTTATAAATAAGGTAACTAACAATTAGGGAACATACTTGCTTGAACCAACTAGTCAAACCGATTCTTGAAATATCTAAGATCGAATTACCCAATGCCACTTTTGACAAATCCAAGAAAAATTAAATACATAAACATAAGAAGAATCATAAGCACATTATAAAAAAAAACATATATTAGACTGCTAAATATATACAATAGTACCTACTTCTAGTTTTTCTATCTCCTCCAGGTCTTCCTCCACGCCAACAGGGCTCATTGATCTTCTAAGCTAATCTTGACAACATATGAGAGCTTGTACCATCTTAGGAGTCAATGAACTTCTAAAGGCATCAAAAACCCTTCATTTGGTGTTAAACACAGACTCAGAGGCAACTGTGGAGATGGGAACAGCTAGGACATCACGGACCATTTAACTAAGAATAGGAAAATACCCACTATTCATTTTCCACCACTGTAAGACATTTAAGCCATCCTTATTGGGTTCACACTCCTCATTTAAATACTTAATCAAATCAAATTTGTTTTCATCACTCCCAACTAATGATCTAAACCTTTTTTTCATTTCTTTTGAAATTTGGTCTTTTCTCTTCTGAATTTCAAATACTGGATTGGATGAAGCTTGATTAAATCCACTTGACTCACCACAACGTGGCTACAACATTTTCTCATACCAACTAAACATCTCATTCAAAGCATCTTTGGCTTTTTGTGCTAACTTAACCCCCAAATCTTTCTTGGACTGATACATCTCACTTAAAGCAAACTCAACATACTTTAGCTTGTGTCATGGATCAAGAATCACTGCAATGTATATCAACATATTCTTTTTCTCAATATTACCCCAATATTTTTCATATTTCTCTTTCATCTTCCTAGCCATATCGGCAAATTCAAAATCATCAATATTTCCCCACTCTTGCAGAAGACCATCCATTTCAAAAATCTTATGAAAAAAGGTATTAGATGTAACATACAAAGAACCTGAAATCAACAATGAGTGGTGCTAGCAACACATTATTGCTACCTAAGTGACAAGACAATCGGTGATTCAATTAAACCTTTATGATCATTATTCGTATATGTCATTGTCGCTTTGTCCAAAATATCAAGACTGAGCACGAGACATAGAATGTGTCACTCTCGTACAGCCCAATCTAATGTTTATTAATTACCAGGTAAATTAACTAAAAATGATGATATTGATATCCCATACCAACTCATTCAAGCACGGCCAACTAATTTTTTTTGAAAACCAATATTATGTAGGTGTAATAATTCATTTAAAATAATTTTTTTATATCCTTATTAAATTTTTATAATGTTTTTCTTTTTAATTCAAAAAAACTTCATAAAAATTTAATAACATCATGAAGATTTAACTTCAAATGGATTCTTATATTTACGCAGTATTAGTTTTCAAAAGAAATTGGTTTTGGGTAAAACACTATAAAAATAAAAATAAGTCAGAAAGGACTCTTGCCCATGTCATATAGAATAACTCTTTCTAGGTCTCCGTGTTCGAATACAACCGAGGAGAGAGAGCACATGAGTAAGATTCTATATGCCTTAACAATTGGATCTATCATGTACCATGATATGTACTTGTCTCGATGTCTCGTATGCCCCAATGCAGTTGTCGAGACATTGGGGACTTCGGTCGGGGAGCTTTCGGTTGAAGAACTGGAGGAACGCTGAAAGAAGAAGGGCAAAGGGGTCCCCGCCGAAGTCCTTGATGTCAGCGATACCAAAGGGCATATTTGTATTGAGAAAGAACATGTGCTTAGTGTTGAAGGAACAAGAAAAAGTTGGAATAGGAGAAGTTTGCCATTTATACTCAAGTGGCAAATTTTTTTGTTATATTTTTCTTGGTTTTAGCGTGTGTTTTCATGCATGGAGGCTTTCGTGCTAGACATGTCATTTTTTATGAGAAAAAGTAAGTTGCTAAGGCAGCACTAAGGGGATTAAGGCAAGTTTCAGAATCTTTGTTGGCCGAATGGAAGGTCATAGACCTTTGAGCAATAAATATGTGTCATTTCTAAAAAACTATAATAACCCTCAAGTAGCTGCTGTATACCCGTGATTTTGACAATTGGGTCTAATATAGATGCAAGTAAATAGATCAAGGGTATATCAACTATATGTCGTGAGGGAACATGAAATCTAGGATAGACAACAAACATAAGGTGTCTAAATCCTTCATTTTCAACAAACTTAAAAAGTAATTCATCAACAATAATCATGAAAGTAAGAGCTTTTCTTATCGATTCCTAATCAAATTTCCATCATCCTAGTCCTTTATCCCCTTCTTCATTTCCCCTAATAAAAACCAATTCACTTTGCTTAGATTCTAATGCAAGACGTGCAAGACAAGAATTGTAATGACTTCTAAGGGAACTAGTGCCATTATCCTTTGGATGACCAGCTAACAACCTTTCACAGTACTTAAATTTAGCTTTATGTTCCCTTTTTTCATTTACTACCTTCTCAAAGTGAAGCCACACGGTGGACCTCGGTGCCATTGCCTTTCTTTTTCTTTGGCTGCCGGAGTTCACAGTTTTAGGACTTGATGAAGGAGCTCTTATTGTTGCTTCTCTTTGGGAAGGGAGTGATTCGTCATCCCTCACAATAAGTTGAGGCAAGCCATCCCCATCAATTTGTCCTTAGGAGTCCAACTAAATAAGGAATGAAAATAGTGTGAGAATGACTAAATTTGCATTACTATTAGAAAATATATTAATTGAATAGCCCCGATAAGATTTTATCAGTGACTACATAAGTATAATTTACAATTTAACTAAAGCAGAAATAATACAAAGTTACCCCCGATATATATATAAGCAGCATACAACCATATTTTACTATAAACCTATTACACACTGTTGACACCCAATTTTGTCCGGCCATTAAAAAAAATTAAAAAAAAATTAATTAATTAAATTAAATAAAAATCCAAAAAAAATTATTATTATTATTATTATTATTATTATTATTATTATACATTTTGTTTTGTGAAGATTTGATTTAAAATGATATATGTGTGTATATGTGTATGTTTGAAAGAAAAAAGAAAACTCCATAAAAATGACAAAATTAAAAAGTTTGAGGTAAAAATGACAAAATTGAGAAGTTTCGGGAAACATTGACAAAATCTGAAAGTTCCAGGAGCATTTGGTAGTTTGTCACATCAATTTGGGGCCAGCGTAACCGTTCTGGCCCCAATTAACAGAAAACGACAAAATTGTCAAAATCAGAAGCTTCAGGAACTTATCCAGAGTCTGAGAGACGTAAAGGACTGAAACTGTTATTTTACCAAATTAAAAGATAAGTTTGAATTTAATTAATTTTTAATTTTGAACATTCCAGCACCCCTTCACCTATAAATAGGGGTCCAAATATGTGTGTTAACAGAGAAAAAAAATAGAAAGAAAGCTTAGAGCTCCGTTTTAAAAAAAAAAAATTACAACGCTTGTCCCTGGCTCTCTTCCCTTTCTCCAGAAAATCTCAAAATTTTTTATTCTGACGCTTTGGCTCCCGTCTTCCTCCTTCCGTTTTGTCTCGGTCTCTCTCTCCTCTTTCTTCCACGCCACACGCCGCCACCGCCCGTGCGCCCGCCGTCGCCCCTTGGTCTGTTTCCGCCGTCCTGCCGCCTCCTTGCCGTTTCCACCTTTTTCCTCCCGTTACGCCGTCCGGTCGCCGTTGTTCCGCCCTGCCGTTCTTTCCCTCGCCGCCCCACGCCCTCGCTGCCTCCCTGCCGTTGCACCTCCGTCCCTCGCCGCCGTCGCCCTGCCCCGCCTCGCCGCCCCGTGCCCGTGCCGTTGCACCAGCTGCCCCCCCCCTTTGCGCGCCCGCGTCGCCTCTGTTTCGCGCCTTTGCGCGCCCGCGTCGCCTCTGTTTCGCGTTTCCAGAAATTCAAATTTCAATTACTAAGGGTACAACTCCCTTTTAGTCCTCTATCGTTTCAATTCATTTCACTTTGGTCACTAAACTTTTATTTTGATCTTGCCGAATTAATTACTAACCTTTTTAATTTTTCTTGTTTGTTTATTATTTGTTTATTACTAACCCTTTCTTTATTGTTGTTATTAACAACTAACTTACTAACTTTTATTTTTGTTAATTAATTAATTTAATTAACTTGACTAACTTTTTATTATTGTTGTTAATTAATTAATTTAATTAACTTGACTAACTTTTATTATTGTTGTTAATTAATTAACTTAATTAACTTGGCTAACTTTTATTATTGTTGTAATTAACTTGACTAACTTTTATTGTTAATAATAATTTAACTAACCTTTGCTAACCTTTATTGTTATTTATTTTTAAAGTGGATGGCCAAAAAGCCCCACTTTATTATTAATCTTCCTTTATATAATTTATTTCATTTAATTCACCTTTACCCATAAATAAATAATAACTAACTAAAAGAAGATTCATTTATATGAATAATTAAATTTTATTCTTTTAAGGCTAATAAAAAAATAATTTTTAAAAGCCAATCATCTTTTTATCTCTAAAACGTATGTTTTTATTTCTTAAAAAAAAACAACAAAAAGTTAATCTTTTTATTCCTTTTGTTAAAATTATTAAACAAACATAATCAAATAATCACAAAAATAAAAATCATTTTTTTAAATATATCTTTAAAAATAGTAATAATTAATAATTTTAAATAAAAACAATAATAAAATCCAATAAAATTTATGACTTAAAATAATTAATTAAATAAAAATAAAATAAAAAAATTAAACTCCATGTCCAAATGATCCGCCAGGATCCATGGCTTGGAAATTTTTTTTTTAAATAAAGTATATAAATAATTTTTTTTTTTATTAAAAAAAAAAAAAAACTTTGGACCAATATATTAATTAATTATTATCCAGAAAAATAATAAAATATAACTTTTTAGTTTCTTTATTAATTAATAAAAAAAAAAAAAATTTTTGGGTTAATATTTTATTTCTTTATCCAGTAATATTTTACTTATTTCTTTTAAGATATAACTTTTTGTTTCCCTTATTAAACAAAAATCAAAATTTCGGCCAAATAAGTTCAAATAAAGGTAATAAATAAAAATTAATTTTTAAATATCTTAGATATTTTCAGATACATAAATTAAAATTATTAAAAAAAAAAATCTTTCATCAAACAAAAAAAAAACATAAAAATGAAATATAAATATCAAGACTTTTATATACATATAAGTTTTTAGTTTCTTTATTAATCACTTTTGGTTAATGTTTTTATCAAATACAAAACAAATAAATATCAAAACTTTTCTTTTATGTTTAAAATATACATAAAATTTTTAGTTTCTTTTCTTGAATAATCATTTTTACTTAATTCATTCAAAACAAAATTAAGACTTTTGTTCTATTTTTGAAATATACATATGAATTTTTTTTTTTTTTTGCTTTCATCTTTATTGGTTAAATCTTGATTAAATAATTTCTTTTTTTTGGTTTATCTCTTATTAAATAAAAAAGAATAAACATAACATATAAATATGAATCTTTCTTTTATTTTTAATAAAACCTTGATAAATTTATTTCTTTTTTAAAAAAAAAACATAAAATAAATCTAAGCCATGTTGTTAAGTCTAAAATTTTTTTTAGTTCATGGTATATTGGCTGGAAACTGTCTCGTGCCCGCTTTTGAGCTGCTTCACCTGGTGAAGAGGGTCTGGCTGAGTAACAACGCCCCGTACCATGATCAAAATTTTTTGAATTAACTTCTTATTAAAAAAATTAATTACTTTTTATATTATTTTATAAATTAAGTAATTCTTTAAATAATAAATATCCTTCATTAAACAAAAAAAAGAGAAAAAAAGAAAAGAAAGATAAGAAAAAGAAAAGAAAGAAAAGAAAGGAAAGATAAAATCAAGAAAAAAAAAGAAAGGAAAGATAAGAAAAAAGAAAAGAAAGGAAAGAAAAAAAAAAGAAAATAAATAAAATTTTTAGATTATTAATAAATCTAAAAATTTCATAAACAAAAAGAATTACGAATTAGTAATTAAACTAACAATTAATTCTATAATAAGTAAGAATGTAATAATTAATTATAAAAAAATTAATTTCCATATCCGGATGATCCGGCAGGATCTACGGTTTGGAAAACTTTTTTTACTAAATAAAATAAATACAAAGATAAAAATCCATATTTACAATATGGATTAAATTATTTAAAAGTTCACCAAATTCCGTGTCCAAATGACTCGGCAGAGTCCATGGTTCGGAAGTATAAAATTTCATACAAATTAATTAATTTAAAAAAATCCACATTTCGACTAATGCAGTTAAAATTTCTAATTTTGAAAATTAACTGAAAATTATTTAAAAGCAAAGCAAAACAAAATTAAAATCAACTAAGTTGCCAATTTTTGGGCGTTTTAACAAAGTTGTTTTAACGTAACCGTACTCCCGATCCCCGAACTCTCGCAGACCATATTTTAGGTATCCAATTGACTTAAGAAAAATCGATTGGTGGCGACTCCCAAACACCCGACGTTGCCACACACACACAGTGACTTTAAACTAACTAATGCATTGGATAAATGTATTTTCAGTTCATACACACAATGGTAATAGACCCAAAGCTACCAAGTGCTTTGTAACTTTGTTTTCCTTTAAGTCTCCTATTTCCTATTAGTATAGAGCATTAAAGTTTAGGATATTGTTACCTCTTATGTTTAGTGAAAAGTATGTTAGAATTGTTCCAAAAAAAAAAAGTAAAATTAATGTGTTAACTCCAACTACACTAATGCTTCAAGAGAAAAATTCACTTGAACATAATTTTTATCTTGATGGAAAAGATATACAATCAGAATGTTGAGACGCATTAGCTTTCTGGCGTAAAACCTTCTCAAAATAGAAGCTAAATTGAAGACGGAAAATTAGATGAACCAAATGACAAAAAAATTTCAGAAAAAATAAAAAAAAACCTAATCCATCAGATGAACCAAATGAAAAAAAAATTCAGGCAAAATAAAAAACCATAATGCATTACATAAAAATCTGTAGCTGAGCAATAACACCAAACCAATCCATCAGACGCTTGAATTTTAACAAGGAAAAAAAATTATTTTTGAAAATTATAGAACTTACATCATCTTCTTCTATCGTTGGTTGCTCTGTTATTTTCCGCACCGAATCTAACATGAGGTCACTGGACTCAGCTCCCACTTTAACAATTAGCCAACTGCCGGTGCCGGAAAAAACATCCTTCGCTCTCAGCTATCAATTGCTCCCATAGTCTATAGGAAACAAAACAGCAGCAGCTGCCAGTCGGTAGCCAACCATCACTGCCGCCCTTTTTCGCCTATTCAAATCTTTGATAAAAAGTGAACAAGGTACTAGCCAACAGCCTACTGTCACCGCCGTCCCCTTATAATCGCACACACAAGTTGGAGCCTTAGCTGATCAACAGACTCAACACTCACTCACTCCATTCAATCTTGAGACTCAACAAAGACGGCATGAGAGGAAGAAGCGATTTTGACCGAATGAGTTAGAAAACTAGGTTTTCATCCTAGCTTTGGCAGATTTGGAATAAATCACTAAACATCAGTTGGGGCTTATGAACTTGGATATGTAATAGGCCCAAGGCAAGCCCTATTTCCCCCATATAAAATTGGTTATTTCGGTTATTAATTTTTTTATTTCTTTAATCAGAAATCAAACCAAATACCGAATCAAAAATTCGGTTCTAACCGAAACTGAACCGATACTCACCCCTAATGACTATCACTAACTAAAAAAAAATTAAGTGGGGAGATTGCAGAAAACTTTAAACCCTATATCTCAAGTTTCAACGTTTTCATCTCAACTATTAAATAAATTAAAACTCTAACACTAATGATAAAAACTATTTTCAAACTATAGACACAAATGAGTATATATAATAATATAAAAAATAAATTAATAAATAGATTTTAAAAAAAAGGACCAAACGAATAATAATCATCCTATCTATAAATATAAACGAATGAACAAACTTATTTTTATTCATTCATTTAAATAGATAAATAAATTATTCATTCATATCTGTTTGTTTAACGAATATAAACGAACTTGTATTGCACGATTCAGCCAAATTATTTTCGATTGCGGCTTTACTAATACCATTGTTTTTTATTGTTTTTTTTTTTCTCGAGATGTAATGTTGAAAAGTGAAAACCAACCATTCGTTATGGTATTATTATTGAATTTCTTGGTATATGGAATCTGAACGACTGACTGGCCGTTGCTAATAATTCGCATCATTTTTCAGCTCATCATATCTAACACATTGCCGTATTCCAGCAAACTGGCGCCTCCTTTAGACCGCAAAAACAGAACAGATCATAGCGCTGAAGCAGAGACAAGAGCCAGAGCCCAGAGATTGACCTCGCTCTTGTCTTCGCATATGCCAATCTCTCTTCTTTCTTCTTCTTTCTGACTAAAAATGGTTCTCCGCACTTACAGCGACCATAACGGAACCGTCTTGCCTGTGGACTCGGGTCAGGCCCGTCTCAAGGAACTCGGATACAAGCAGGAACTGAAGCGTGATCTCTCGTAAATTCCCCTCTTCTGTTTCTTTCTGTTTATGAATTTTTGTAGCTTTCTGGGCTTTGGGTGGAAAGGAACTAAATTGACCCATGGAATGGAACTTGCAGGGTGTTTTCGAATTTTGCTTTTTCCTTCTCCATCATATCAGTTCTGACGGGTATCACCACTCTGTACAACACCGGCTTGAACTTCGGCGGAACGATCTCCTTCATCTATGGCTGGTTCATCGCCGGGGGCTTCACCATGATCGTCGGCCTCTCCATGGCCGAGATTTGCTCCGCTTACCCAACCTCGGGCGGTCTCTACTACTGGAGTGCCAAGCTTGCCGGTCCTCATTGGGCGCCCTTCGCGTCCTGGCTCACCGGCTGGTACCTAATACATATTCTTCTTTCTCTTTATATTTATGTTAATTTCCCAAGTTTAGATTGTCATTTAAAGCTACCCGGCCAGTTTATTTCTCCATAAACATTAGAAAATTCTTGAGGCACCTCCCTTTAATTTTTTCTTTTTGTTTCTAATATGTAAATAATTATGACGGTCTTGCAGGTTCAACATTGTTGGTCAGGTGTGTCCCCCCAAAACTGTTTCATTTTTATTAGGCTTTTCTTTCTATCATCCAATACACAGTGACCAATCTTTAGTTGAATTTGAACCATTATAAGGTGCAACTACTCAAGAAACCTCTTGCTTTGTAGTGGGCTGTGACTACGAGTATAGACTTCTCGCTTGCACAGCTGGTTCAGGTGATCATTCTCCTGAGCACCGGTGGAAAAAATGGGGGTGGATATGTTGCATCTAAGTATGTGGTTATAGGTTTCCACGGGGGGATATTGCTGCTACATGGCATAATAAACAGCTTCCCCATCTCATTTTTATCTTTCTTCGGACAGCTAGCTGCTGTATGGAATCTACTAGGTAATATAAAGAGCTTCTGGCTGTTTTTCAGCAGCAAAACCCAAGTCAGTTGGATTTGCTAACAGTTCCTGCCATAGGTGTTTTGGTGCTTATGGTCATTATTCCTGCTGTTGCAACGGAGAGGGCTAGCGCGAAATTTGTGTTCACACACTTTAATACAGACAATGGGGCTGGAATTCACAGTAAACCCTATATTTTCCTTCTCGGTCTTCTCATGACTCAGTATACACTTACTGGCTATGACGCATCTGCTCATATGGTAGGTTCATACAGGTTGCTTCCTAAGTCAGCCTACGATCTAAAGATGGGCCACATGTTCTGATATAAGTATAGAGTTTAACTAATGTACATACAGATGCAAATGATATTCTTTCTTTTTCTCACTTGTTGCAATTTCCCTCTTATACCTTTCTCTTACAAGACCTATTGATTGGATAACTTGAATGAAATTATTCTGCATTTATTGAAACTCACATTCTATCTATAGACAGAGGAAACCAAGAGTGCTGATAAGAATGGACCAAGGGGAATAGTTAGTTCCATTGGAATATCAATTATCTTTGGATGGGGTTACCTACTTGGTATCGCCTTTGCAGTTAAGGACATCCCTTATCTTTTGAGTCAAGACAATGATGCTGGTGGTTATGCCATCGCCGAAATATTTTATCTAGCCTTCAAGAATAGATTTGGCAATGGAACTGGTGGAATTATTTGCTTGGGAGTGGTTGCTGTGGCAATATTCTTCTGTGGTATGAGTTCTATCACCAGTAACTCAAGGTGCGTGGCTTTTGGTACTTCATTCCCTTAAGAAGCGCGATATTTAACCGACCTCACTGCAATTTCTGGAAAATAATCGGTTTTCAGGATGGCCTATGCATTCTCAAGAGATGGGGCAATGCCTCTGTCCTTCTTGTGGCATAAAGTGAATGGACAGGAAGTTCCCATTAATGCAGTCTGGCTCTCCGCTGTTATAAGTTTTTGCATGGCACTAACGGTATGCACCTCCTTCTCCACACCCCTGCACGGCTTATGCTTGCCCTTTAGAGCATACATTTATGCATCTAGTCTCTACTTTTGAATGAATAATTTATCTGAAGTTTGCAGAAACATGTTTCCTTGAGCATATCATGCACAATCTCTGCTTTTTAGATGGTTTTTGGTGGATTCCATTTGCATATTGCTACATATGTTAAACAAAGGAGACAAGGGACTACGTCTCTCTTGGTGATAACAATTGCTTTAATTCTTCATTCATATTTTCATCCTGTTAACACTATGCTTATTTGTATACACTTCAAAACTGCTTTCTGCCCTGCAGTCTCTTGGAAGCCTAGTAGCATTTCAGGCCATGGTGTCTATAGCAGTTATCGGGCTTTACATTGCTTATGCACTACCAATATTCTTCCGGGTAACTTTAGCTCGGAAAACCTTTATCCCGGGACCCTACAACTTAGGCCGCTATGGTCTCGTTGTTGGCTGGGCAGCCGTCCTCTGGGTGGCTACCATCTCAGTTCTTTTCTCCTTGCCTGTAGCCTACCCTGTCACAGGGAAGACCCTTAACTACACACCTGTTGCTGTTGGTGGCCTCCTCATTCTTACTGTCTCTGCTTGGATGTTCAGTGCAAGACATTGGTTCAAAGGTCCTATAAAAAACATTAATGTAGACAAGTGAAATGTTCGTTTTCTTTTTCGTTTTCTCAACTATGGTAATTTGTATTGTTTTGAAGCACCATTATGTATCTAGTTTTCTTGAGGCAAGAATGCGACGAACCACACTAATTTTCTTTGACAAAACCCTTTTCAATTCTAGTACTATAACAATATCGTTTCTTAAAAGGCTAGTAGTATCAAATGCAATAGTGAATAATGGAGAAAAAGATTGGCAGGTTCCTAGAGCAAATGAAGGGAAAATTCAAGTACTTTGAAGATTTTTATATTTTTAATATTTTTTTTTTTAAAAAAAAACTAGAATTGTCCTCTTTCCGTTAGGAGATTGTCATGCGCCGAAAAGTTGCAGAATAAAAAAAGGGAAAATGGGCCAGTCACGAGACCAAGTAGGGTAGGAAACTACAGATTATAAATACATACACGCCCATAATGTACATGGAAGAGAGCGTTGTACTCATTAAACAGGTCTATGACAAATTGACAATTCAACCATTAGAACCAAAAGAATGACTAATGACTTGATTATGCCATTCAAAAAGAGAGACTCTTGTTCCCTAGTATTGGCCAAAAGTATGATGCAACTGTACAATTCGAAACCTACTTGCGTAGCAAGACAAATTTATCTGGCAAAAACACCAAAAATACCACCAAAGGCTGAATCAGGATCCAGTAACTCCAGGACTGAACAACAATATAGTCTGAGCCGGTGACAGAAAAACCTGAAGAAATGGCAGCATATGTAACACGGGTTATCTGACACTGAAACAAGTACATGATAGTTGGAATTTACTTTGATTATGTAAAGAGACTCGATACTATACAGTTGAAAAAGTAGAGGGGAACCATCATAGTTTTATTCTTATACGTCTTGCAGTTAATAAGTTGCCTGAAAAAGTTAACAATTTTGAGATACTTTTCCGATCAACGAGGTTCAATGAGATTGAAGCATAACATCCTTATAAACATTACTCCCTCCATTTTACAAAAACTGACCCTTTTACTATTCACAACAATTAATTTATGATTTTATTTCTTTCAAAATTTATAATAAAAATATGAATATTTTATATAAAAATGAAACTTTAAATATTATAGTTTCTAAAAATCATTTTTAAGAATTTTTTTTAATACATATTAATATAAATATGTTCAGGTCAAAAAAGGTAAAAAGGTTAATTAATGCAGAACCAAGGGAGTACTTCACTGCATTGATGGCAAACCATCTCAAACATGCTGGTTAACAGCAACTATAAAATCAATAAAGGTTGACTACAAAAATGGAAAATTCTTCAGCAGTTAAACAGCTCCTTAAGGATTTCAACCACAAACAGAAGATTACCAGATTGGCACTATAACTAAACAACCTGTCAGTCCTGATCTATTGTAAGTATCCTCTCATGTGCTCTTTTGTTTATTATTAAAAAAAAAAAAAAGGCCTCATACATAAGGATTTCAGCCATAAAAATATCCATAACCATAACGAGTTTCCAGTAAATTGAGAAACAGTTAGTCCTGGTCTATTCCAGTTTCTCGGGTATGCACCCTTCTATTTGAGGCAGGTTCACAATAAGATCCTATCCTATTCCACTGTCAGCCATACAAGTTACAAATATCCTATATATTCACAAGAGCCACACATGAAGCAAACCAGAAACTTTCGACAGTTCATTATTGGAAAACAAAAGAAGGTCGCTGTCATCAAGCAAAAGCAGAAGCAAAGCATTGTGTATGATTCAATAAACATACATAAAATGACAACTAAATCTTGAAGTAAACCATATAAGTTGCAAAAATTTTAAAGCAAAAAATACCTTGCTTAGCTTTTCTTCACATGCACTTCAATTATGTCATTTTCCTCCATATCTAAACTTTCAGGTGTTGCAGCTGGACTAATTTTATCACCATCAAAAACAAATACCAAGCTTCTCAAATCAATCCCGGCTTTGCTGGCATACATTTTGAAGAGTCTCTCAAGTTTGTCATCCTGGTAAAATATAACTTCAGACTTGCTGGCAACATAAGTGATCTATAACTCAAATTCAAAGTCAAACTGATTACCAGACACTGCGAACAGAGGTTGTCTTGTATAGATCATAATCATTGAATTTAAATAGCCAAAATTTTCTTCTCTTCTTATAGGTTGAAGGCAAAAACATGTATAAGGGCACATTCACAGGTTCTCAGCAAGAAACCAATGATTGAAATGGTCAACCATTTTTTTTTGTTCTCAAATCTCAAAAAGTATAGCATTGGAAAATCAACTTTTAGATAACAATAGTACTTGCTTTACAGATTTTGCTAACATGAACTACTCATCCACCTCTATCAGTGTAAAGCAACGAACTCAACCAATTGCTGACAAGTACAAAGGCCTTACCTAAACGTAAGGCTATAGATCACCCCTTAACAATGTGGCTACAGAACATATAATTGGCAAAAATACGTGATGTGATATGAGATACCACATCTATTGGCATTCCACGAAATCTTTTCAATCTTAACTAACTTAAATCTGGGGGAAAGAACAAATTATCCCAGATAATGCATCCATTGTCTCTCTTAACAAACAAATCCAGGTCTTAAGGTTGATTCTTAACCAACAGTTACTACCACCAATTCATTGAAGTTGAACAAACCCTATCTATGACTGGTAGAGAGCTGGCATTGAATATTGCTTTATTATCCTTTTGATTTTACTGCTGGATCCCGTTATTTACAGCTACACAAAGAAAATAAAATAAAGAGAAGGGAAAGAACACAAAGACAACAAAAAGAATCCTACTGGTTGAAAATGGCTCCATTCTGCAACTAGCGTGACCAATGCAAATAACTATGAGACAACCAAATGCATCACCCAGTTAACTTTTTCAGCTATTTCATATCATATGGTGAAGTTAATGCTAAAGATAACATGCCATTGAGGTGAATGTCAAAATTCAGTAAAATACCTTGTAAATACGGAACTGCTTAGGCCCATCCTTGTCCTGAATTGAAATAACTATCTTTGCCCTTTCAGGGCAAGGTTTCTTAGCTTGGTCATTCATATGCTCTAAAGATGATGGAACAGAACCATTCAGTTCCTTTTTAACGGATTCTTCTACTTCTTGCAATATATCTTTGGCTGAACGAGCAAATGAAACAAGCTCCTGTTTCTTTATTCTGGCCAGATCATTAAAAAGCAAAAAAAAAAAAAGTTAAGTTGCAAGAACAAATCAACTTCAAACACAATAGAACAAGTATCTTAACAAGTTACTGATAATTTCATTAATGGACCGAAGGAAAGAAAATAAATAGCCAACCAAAGGACACTGGCAACTGGCCATACAATGGTGATGAAAGACCAAAAATGTCATTACCTATAGTCACTTAACTTCAACAATCTTAGACAACCCCACCATTCCAGGTTTTTTTTTTTTTTATCAAACACTAAATCAAATGAACGTATACTTGAAGCTAGTTGGGTTCTCTAACAGAATATTATGCTTCTAATAAGCTCAGGCAGAGGTTAGTCACTTTGCAAGCTCTCAAAGAACAGGATCTATTTTTTATTAATTCCCTTGACATAAATTAAGGTCTTGCCTTCTTTCCTGGCTCCTATGTTTGCCCTATCACTCTCAACTCATAAGTCATAGCACATCAACTAGGATAAGTTTAATATGCCCAAATGACCGAAGACCATCTTTCCTAATTCTGCCTATATCATCCATATATTTATTCCTAATATTTTCCTTTATTGCATGTCCATCTTTTCATTGCAACAACCTCATCTCCGCTGCAACAACTTTGTTTGCATGCTGGTTCCTATGACCCTAGCTCAACAGTTCAAAAGAGCACAATGGGCTGGACGTTCATGCTACATATAATATTTCTCTTTGACTGAAACATTATTATCAAATAGAACCAATGTGGCACCCCAAAATAGCAGCCATACTTTACTTCGACAATCAACAGTTTAATTCTCAGACAGACAACTCCCACTAACTGTTGGCTTATTAGCAGTTATCTCGGAAAGCTTATCATTAACTTGACAGTGGAGAGCAAAAAGTAGTCCTACAAGCAATAAATAGGTGTATGTTATTCACCTCAACTCCCTCAATGTAGAATCCTCACCAAGCTCATCAAGAGCATCAAAAGAGGCCTTGGGCGGAGGAGGTAACCAGTCATCATCCAAATTCACCACCTTCACTACCTCTACATCTTCATCTATCTTCGCCGCCTAAAATCACCAACAAATTTCATTGAAGGCAGATCTTGGGGAGGAAAACATGTATTTATCAATGTCGACGGAAGAAAAGCTTACAAGAGAATCGGAAACTTTCCTTTTCTTGGGGGACGGGGTGGGTGACGCGTCTGAATCATCATCTGCGACGAAATCAAGACCACAAAATCCGATCGATATAAGATCCGGAAGCAGAAGTAACCAATAATCGAGAACAAGAAGAAAAGGAGAGAAGGAGAAAATCTGACCGTCGAGGGCGACCAAACTCGGAGGCTGAACTCGGCGGTAATCAAACAACGGCTCCAGATCATCGGCCTGCGAAACGAGCTTCAAATTAGAGAGGTTGAAGCGAAAAATGAAAACCCTAGAACTAACTCTCGACTTCAAACTTCGAACAGAGTGCTAACTCACCATTTACGTATCGTGCCTCGTCGGCTCCTCCCGCCAGAACAAGCCTGTTTTTTGAAATACAATTATACAAATACAATACAACAGAGAGAAAACGAAGAATCTATGAACCTGCCTGTTTTGTGACTGACGCCAAAATTCTCAATAGAGCATTAAACATGCCTCGCAGTGGCCACGGTTCGGGTTTGTTTAGGTTTTTGGCAGAATCAAATTAATCTGAGATAAGTTTAGTTTCAAAAATTTTCTTTTTGCTCGAGAATAAAACATAACTAAAATTATGGTTTTGAGTTTTTCTATTCCAATTTTCATGTTTTTCGTTTTATATAATATTTTTTATAACAACATCAAAATTTAATAAAATTATATTTTTGTCCTTTTCTAAAATCGGTTAAATACCCTTATAAGGACTATAATTTAAGAAATTTATTTGTTTTAGCCCCTTTTTAGTTCTTTTATTGTGCACAAATATCTAATTAGACATACTAACCCATCCCTTAATCTTTTATATATAAGACATAAATCATCAAAAAAATTGACAAAAATACCCTTAGTTAAAATATTATTCTTTACAAAAAACCCTAGCTTGCTATTGCTGTCTCCTCTGGTGCCGTCGTCGGTGCCGGTGCCGGTGCCGCCACCAAACTGTCATACGTCACGATCTCACCGTATACGTCATATGCCATGTTCGAAAAAATTAAAAGTGTCTGAATGGATACCAAAAAGTGTCTAAAGAAATATTTAGAAGTATCTGATCAATACGTAGACAATTTACTCTCTTAAAAAATAACTAATTGAAACAATAAAAAGTGCCTGAATGAATGTGTAAAAGTGTCTAAAGAAATATTTAGTAGTGTCTACCCAATACGCAATTTACTCTCTTAAAAAAAACTAATTGAAACAATAAAAAGGTGTCTGAATGAATGTATAAATGTGTCTAAAGAAAAGTAGCAAAATGTCTAAAGCAATACAGAAATAATTTATTTTAATAATAAAAAAACATACAAAATAATGAAAGAAGTGTCCAAATAGAAATTTAAAAGTGTTCAAATCAATATTTTCAAAGTGTCTAAATAATCATTTAAAAAATTACATGGTTCCTTGGCGTTCCTCGCGCCTGGCTGCACCTCGCCCTTCACCGAGCCTGGTAATGGTGATGGTGCGATGATTCGGAGATGGCTCGGCGATGTTGCGGCGATGGCTCGGATGGTAGAGATCGAAGGCAATTCATGCCAAAGACCACGCCTCAGCCCTCGCCTCGCACCGCCGCCCTCGCCTCGCACCGCCGTGCCTCGGCCCTCGCCTTTTCTCAAGCCTGGCTTCGCCTTGCCCTGCCCCACCGATCTGCCTCCTCGCAACGCCGCGCCTTGGCCCTTGCACCTGGCTTCGCCTCACCTCCCGACTGGCCGTGCCTTCAAATCGGAGTCGTCATCATCAACGAAGAACAAAGATCGGAGATTCGAGTAACTTGAAGCAAATCGGAGATCGACGAACAGAAATCAGAGATTGGAGAGCCGACAGAGGGAGATCAAAGAGCAGAGGAGAAAAATCAAAGAACGGTGATAAAGATCGAAGAGAGAGGCCGAAGAACGGCGATGAGAGAAGGAGAACTGTTTTAAATTTAGGGGTAAAATTGTAAAATTACCTATTATGTCTAATTAAACATATGTCCATGATATCCATTGTACTTTTTTATAAAAAATCTGGATCTTCCTCTGCCCACAGCTCTTACCCATTGATGGCATGTGAAATTAATGCATCTATGGAATGAGATTGTGATAGTTAGACTTAGGATTAGGTTTAGAACTTAAAAACTAAAAGCCCATGTAATATAATTTTTAATAAATAATTATATATGTAAAATCATAAATTTTATAATATATTAATAAATACATCTCAAGTCGGTTTCATATAGAATCAAAATCAATCCTAAAATCACAGGTTTTTCCATAAGTGGAACAAATCTGTGAACTATGATTAATTTTTACCAACTCATCCTTATCTACCCCTATTTACCTCTATTGGATTCGGTAAATCTATGGTTTTACTAGACTCATGGTCACGTCTATGCCTGGGTTGCGGGAAAATAAACACAAAAAAAAAAAATGCAAAATGGTATTTTCAGTTCTATAACTTTTACAGTTTCATCAAATCATTCCTCCTTTTACTCGAGTTACCAAACGAGTCTTTAAATGTTAAAACTGTCAACTCTATTAATCCTAAAACTATTAAATTTGCAACTTGGAAGACGACATGCATAGATGGCACTGGATAGCATTGAACCACAAACATATAAGCAAATACAAGTAAGGGGAAGCACGTGAACACCATAGTTTAGACGAAATCTCAGACAAAGAAAGTAAATGACCCAATCCCGCTGCCTTGTGTTAGTCCCTACCGGCTACACAACAAAAAGCTTCAAATCTCTGGTTATTGTACTTTCATCGTCAATCCACCGCTCCAATTGAATATTTTTGTGTTTGGTAGGAATAAGAAAGGTAAGAAAGTAGTTGTTTGTACATAAGTTACGGTTTTATCTTTTACTTCAGGAAAGGGCTTTTCAAAAGTGTAATGAAATAAGGCGTAAAAGTGCTGTCAAATATCTTACAAATGTAGGGCCAATTTATTTTAACTTAAGCTAATTTAATTCAAAATAACTTATTTTTATGTTTATATCTTTTTTACTTGAAATCAATTTTATTTGAAAGTTAATATTATTTAGGTGAAATAATCCGTTGATTGTAAAATTTTTATAATATTATTAATTTTTTATGAATTTTTCTTTTTTAAACATTAAGAAAGAAAATTTCATAGAAATTTAATAACATGATAAAAAAATTTTTTTAAATGGATTATTACACCCATATAATATTGACTTTCAAATAAAATTTGTTCTAGGTGAAAAAAATTTAAAATCATTTTAGATTAGGTTGATTTAAGTTAAAAGAATTAGGTGGTAATGTTTTATAAGTTGAAGGGTGTAGGGTAACGAGTTAGGTAAGACTAACTGGCCCTGGTTAGGGATTGCTAGTTTTGGTAAGTAGTAATCATAAACCGGGGATTCCTGGATTGATAAATTTGGATGCTAGGATTGATTTTTTTATTATCAATTTGGTTCCAAACATCACATACATACATATAAAAAACATCTATCACATACATAATCCATTACAAATCTCAAACATAAATACTAGTAGAAAAAAATTGGTTTATTCAGTTGATCGAATTTTAATTGAAGCAAGCTAATAACTAAATTGAACTTGTATATTGGTTTTTTTATTACCAAAATCAAGATTACACATAAAAGTGGTAACTAAAAACCAAAACTTTTTCTAGTTTATTTAGTTATTTTGGATAAAACCAAAATTTTACTTACTTTAATCATACAATAGTTTGGGAAAGGGCATTTTTAGTCCTAAAACTTTTTGAGTTTTGCCAAGTTAGCCCTAAAATTTCTTGATTTTCCAAATAAGTTCTAAAACATTAAAGCTATTAACCTTATTAGTCCTAAAACTCTTGAATTTGTCATATGAGATATGGAATGCACTTGTATTTGTAAACGACATTTTTCTTTCTAAACATGTTAGGAGAAAAAAAAAAAGCCTAACAAAGTTGACAACTTAAACATTTTAAGACTTCTTTAGTAAATTGAGAAATTTTACGACTGACTTGGTAAAACTCAAAAAGTTTGAATCTTAATGATGACAAGGAAAAACAATCCTTGATGAAGGTTTTTTTAGGAGAGAAAATAAGGATTGGGCGTCCTGTCATATGGGATGATTAGAACATGATAGATCAAGGTGGGTTCAATCAAATCACAGGGGTGGTATGGAGGATATTATAATTAAGGAAGCAAATTTTCCCAACAAGGTGAAGAAATTCTCAAAGTTGGAAGTGAATGTCTTAACAAGTAGAGGGTTTGTGGGCTCACAATGTTTACTGAACCTTTTGAGCCGCGATTGCTACAAATTCCTTTGGAAAACAACTGGGGATTTCGTTCGTAATACAAGTGGGAAACAAGCATGAATTTGCTCTAGCCCAACTACCAAATCTAGTATAATTTTCATTGTTTTATCATCTAAGGCGTCAAGTGTTGTTGTCTCTGTCTATGACATTTTGAGTTGCCCTATGGATAATGTTTTGCTTAGTATTGGTCCAACATCACACGTCCATAAGGAAGAAAAAACCTTGCCACTAAAGTGTTGATGATCTCTTCGATGCAGTGCCCATTGCCCAATTTCACCTTAAACACCCTTGATTTATTCAAATCAAGTTTAGGATTTTTGAATAAATTTAAAAGTATATTCTTTTAAAGGGTTGATTTCATTGATATTAACATAAAATTGGTTAACAAAACCACAAGGTTATTATTCTCCGGTGAATGATCTATGAAAACCACCAATTTTTAGGTGACTTTCATGAACATTAGAGATCGGAGAGCCACGCAAGATAGCAGGTTATCTAATTAATTCTTTTGTAAAGAACCCATATTAACACTTATTGAATTAACAATTAATTAGATAAATAACGGTTAACTTAAAAATAGTCATATTAATTTTTTACTTAACCATTTTTTCAATAGATGTTTAAGTAACCGTTTATCTTCAAGGCCTAAAAAACGTATATATTGTTCTTTTTTACAATTCCTAAAAAGAGTTATAAATAGATTATCATGTTTTTATGATTTCGTTAATATATAGCTTTTTAATATTCTTCGATTAACAATTTGGAATAAAAAAAAATTATGTACCGGAAATAGGGATTTCATCAGTGTGGTAAGGCTAAAAGTTAAGGTACTAGTTGAAATGCCATTTCCCCAGTGAAAAAAAATAAATGATGATAAAAAGTGCTATTTCTCTAAAAATTTGAGACTGATTCCATCAAATTTAATGTTTTTTGTAAATAAATAAATAAATATGGAATGTTTTTCAAAAGTTAGAGACCTCTTGAAGGTTAGCTTTTCAAATGGGAAGGAAAATAAAGATTAGGGACCAAGACTTGAAGGATTGTTTTTTCTTGTCATCAATATGATTCAAATTTTTAATATTTTACCACATTAGTTCTAAAATTCTTTAATTTGATAAAGAAGTCCTAAAACATTTTATTGGTCATCTTTTTTACTGACGTGTTTAGAAAGAAAACAATATTTACAATTACATATAAATGATGTGCCAAGTGAAAAAAATTGAGAATTTTAAAACTAATTATACTGACGACTTTAATATTTTAAGACGACTTTGATAAATTAAGAAATTTCAAAATCAATTTTAAAACACGAAAAAATTTAGGACTGGAGAATGCTCTTTGCCCAGTAGTTTTGTGGCCGCTGTACGGTAGAAAGATCCTTTGTTTGCATCTCAAAACTCTCATTGATGTTCGCTGTCACTGCCTGCATACATCATTGGTTGCTAGTACCAAATTTGGTTCGTTTGGAAACTTGGTGCTTTGATGGAACATCAAATTTTGTAAAATCTGACGTCGAATCATTAGAAAAGAAATTTGAAAAATTTTAGATCAGTAAACCTTTGCTGAACTCAGTTCCTTCTATGCTTCATTCTTTAAGGAAAACTTACAATTAGCCTGAGGTATAATTATTTATGAGATATATCCTAACCTACAGTTCGCTTTTCTATTTTTAAAAACTTATATTTTACTACTCATGTTTCTTACATTATCCGATAACAGCTTCTAAACTGTATTTAAACTATATAGTAGTGATTTTATATTAATTTCAATTTCTCCAATACTTTTTTATAATTAATAGACATTTTAAATTATCAATTTTTTTTTATAAATATATTTTTCTTCCTATAAATGCATATAAGTATTTTTTTAAAGGTCGATTAGCTGTGAAAAGAAATTAAAAATCTTAAAATTACCGTAATATAATTATTACACAGTTTAAATTAGGGTTTCAAAAATCATTGTTAAACACAGTAAAGGAAACAGGGGTAAAGTGTAGGTCTTTGAAAATAGAGATGGCAAAATGTAGGTTAGACCAAACTACAGGAAATTTTTGTAATTTCCCCTATCTTTAAAAGGACATATTCACTTTTAGAGATGACATTTAACTACTAAGAAAAATTAGATATTAAAATACTATCAAAATACTAAAAAAATAAAAATATTATTTTTTAAGATAATATCTAAACATTTGAAAAAAAATCTAAATACTTATAAAAGAATAATAATTAAAAAAAAAAATTAAAGGCGAAGGAACATGAAGCTGATTGTTTTTTTTATTCATTTTAATTGTTTTTTCAAAATGCCATTAGGGATGTTAATAGGCCGAGTTTTGGGAAGATAGAGTAATTCCTAAATTCTTTCCACAATACAAAACTCTATACAAACTCTTCCCACAACCCATAGTGGGTAGGAGTTCTTCGTCCAAACCCTCTCGTATTGGGGCGGGTAGGGTCAAGTATTACATCCATAATACCCGCACAAGTAATCACATAATATAAAATTAAATTAAAAGAAAGCATGACATGCTTGAATGTACAACATTACTAAAAACAAAGCAACCTGGTCATATGATTGTGAATTTTAAGATTTATTATGTTAGAATTATATTATATATTTGAGTTGTAGAGGACTAGGATTTGGTATGTATATATAATATATGTAATATTTTAGATACTTATATGCTATGTGTAATATGTGGGTAAGGTATGACAAGGTTTGGGGAGGGTAGACCTCTAAACTTGTACCCTCCCTGTACCCACTAAAAAAATAAATACCCAAACTCGTTCAATTGAAAAAAAAAATTCCTACCCATCGAATTGGGTGAGGTAGGGTACACACAGATAAGGGTACAATTCGATATCCCTAAGTGCCATTAAAAAAAAAAGTTTCCTGGAGTATGACAATCGTTTATTACTTCAATTTCATTTAAGAATAGTGTTTAAAATTAGTGTTCGAAATTGTAATAAATTATCAATGGTTGTGATAGTTTTTTTCTAAACTTCTACTGTTAAAAGCTACTGTTGGATAATTTTTTCAATCTTTAACATTAAATGCCTGAAGCAGTTTCCAAACAAAGTATTCATTTATACGCTTTTGTCTTTTCTATTAGAGCTATGTGTTATTTTTCTTTTAAAAATGAACATGAAGGTCAAGTAAAATCTATGAAAAAGTTTATTTAAAACAAAACTTAGCCAAAAAGTAAAGCAAACCCTAGCACTCCCTTTCCACTGTCAAGAGTAGCTAGAACAAACAATGGTGCCGGATCCCAGCCAAGTTATCTGTTTTCCTTTTGATGTTCTTGCTTTTCTTTATATTTAGAGACCAATATAGAGAGAATGAAGACTCTGGTAGTGAAGAAACAACAGCAGGTATCGGGGTTTTGACGGATCTAGTCATAGGATAAGGGAGGACACAGATCCAGTCGCAGCCTAGAGCGGAATGTTCTAATAAATGATGGAAGGAGGCGGATCCGCCGAGCAAAACTGTTAGTTTCGAATCAACTAGTTGCCTGCAATCAAAATTGGTATTGGACTCAACCCAGGCTTGTCTTTAAGAAATTGGAGGTAACCCAACGAATCATTGGCTTCTCAATGTTATTCCTACAGTGATCGAGATCGATTTGTTAATTTTTTCTTCACCTCTTGCATTGAGTTTATTCATTAGTTTGTCCGACTCAATGTTGGGTTGGTGTTCAATTTTATGTTAATGTGTCTGTAAGTGTATTTGTTGTTTGCTTATGTTGCTTTTTTTGGTTTTCTTCTCAATCTGTAAGTGTAAATCATGTTATTCATGAAAGTTTTCTTTTAATTACGACATCCCGAAGACATGGAAATAGGAAATGCTCAACTTAGAACATGTTTATCTCTTAGAACTATAGTCTGCAATATTAGTTTATAGATGGCGGATGACTTGCAGTTAGTGGAATGAATACCCTTTATAAAAAAATAAAAGGTAAAATCTTTGTCGGTTCATTAACTTTTTTGTTATGGTTCTATCATGACTCTACACATGTATCTTATCTTCATAAAATTTTATATATTGTAAATTGTGTACCAGGTATAATATTTTTATCTATTACACCATTAAATTTGATGAAATATGATGATGAGATCACACTCACCCCATACTGGCACAGTGACATGCACTTAGCAGAACAACTGCCATTCATGCCCATATTTATTTTCATTTTTGTATATGAAAATTTTCAATTTTATCCATTAAGATTAAAAACAAATATGCATCATATATTGTTAGGAGATTGATTTAGCTAATTACACGACTAATAAGCATCGTTTAGCTACATTTTTTTTTCTTTTTTGTTACGGTTGACCTATAACTCATATTTCTTTACTCATATATGTTCTGTACATATATAGGAACACAATCAAGTCCTTCTACAATGAAAAGACTAAAGAAACCAAATCCTATCATCCTTCATACAATCAGGAAACAACTATTTACATTCCAACACCCTCTTAAGTTGGAGCATGTAAATCTCGAATGCCCAACTTACGAAGAAAGCATTCAAATTGGCTTCTGCCCAATACTTTGGTGAAGATATCTACTAGTTGTGCATCAATCAAGACATAACTTGGTCGGATGCTACCATGTTGAATTTCATCATGAATAAAGTGATAGTATATCTCGATATGCTTTGTGCACTCATGGAATACAGGACTTGCTGCGATGTGTAAGGCAGCCTAATTATCACAATATAGTTTTATTAGATTCGAATATTCCACACCAAATGCCTGTAAAAGTCTTTTCAACCACTTCAACTCACATGCAATAGTAGCCATATATCAATACTCCGCCTCAACCAAAGACTTCGAAACTCTTTGCTACTTTTTTGTTTTCCAAGAAATTGGTGAATTCCCCAGCAAAATGTACCATCTAGTTAAAGAACGATGAGTCAATGGACAACTAGCCCAATCTAAGTCATACCATGCATATAGTTGTAAATCACAATCCCGGAGCACCATAATTCCTTGTCCATGACTTCATTTCAAATAGCACACAACACGCATTACTGCATCTCAATGCTCCTCTCACAACTATTGTATGAATTGAGCTAGCACATAAACACAATAAGATAACTCCGGCTATGTGAAAGAAAGATAAATAAGACGACCCATCAAGTGTCTAAATTTTTCAGAGTCAAATAAGAAAGCATTATTTGCCAAAGGTAAATTGTGATTTTGTTCCATAGGGAAAGACACAAGTTTAGCTCCAAGTAAACCTATCTTTGAAACAATATCTAACACATATTTGTGTTGGCTTAAAAAAATCCCTTCAAGATTTCTGGCCACTTCAATTCCCAGAAAATCCCCGTGCAAGAAAGTGTTAGTATTGTACCCAAAAAGCCAATCATGAGATGATTGTATTTTTGCACATTGAGTCATGATATTTTATTGAGGCATTAATCCAGCAATTATGTTTGTTGTTTTGTTTCTGCGTAACGTAATAAGCATAATTGTAACCCTAGAATAATGATATTCTTAAACGTCCCTAGTCTAGTATTATTGTGGAGCGGGTTGCAATAATACATAATGACTAGCATATGTGGAGACTAATATGAGATATCTAGTCTACATATGGGTACAAGTTGGAGAACTTGTGTACTGGACCGACCCACCATGAGAACACTTCATGGATCGTTATATGAGTGTCATAAGTGATTCTCATAGTGATCATGGTATATGTAGTCCTTCGACCTAAGATCATCAAGGTTCCCTACATGTGAGTCACATACTTTGATACTTTCCTTTGTTGCTCGTAACTGAGTGAACTTGAAGGAGGTCATTGGGTATGTCACATATCATGCGGAGGGATTTGTATGATCAAGAATCCTATGTCCAAGTGGGATATCTCCTATGTAACGGGAGTGATATCTTCGGGCCCCTTGATAGAGTGAGACTTAGAAAAATGCATGGCCATGCTCGGATGAGTTGATATACGATATCAATGTCGTCAGTTTAAGTTGGTCTACTCGGTAATCAAGAAACCAAAGATTGGGCTATACGAGAGTGACACATTCCATGTCTCGTGCTTAGTCTTGATATCTTGGACAAAGGGACAATGGCATATATCGGTGATGATCATAAAGGTTTAGTCGATTCACCGACAATCTTGTCACTTGGGTAGCAATGATGTGTTGCTAGACACCGCTCATTGCTTATGATCATAAATGTGATTTATGATCATTGCCAACATGGCAAGAGCCTATTGGGTCGCACACATAGAGCTATTTGGATCATTAGAGTGCATGGGCTAATTATTTGGGTTATGGTTTCACTTTAATTTCGTATTAATAATGGGCCAAAGAGTTGAGCCATTATTAAGCCCGAAATTAAATCCTAATTGGATTAGGGCTTTGAAACCCATTAGGCCTGGAAGTTGAGTCTCACTATAAATACAACTTTTAAGTGAGAAATTCGCAGGTCTCCTTGCCCTAGCCTCCAAAAAGGACAGCCACACTCTTCTCTTGCAATTCCTTGGAGGACGCAAGCTAGCACTGCGAGCGCAAGAGAAATGCATCTGCCGGGACGTGGTGGAAGCGTGGTGATCCCGAGAGGCTCGTGTGGATACCATAGAGAGCCTGAACACGTCAACTGTTCAGGTTTTGTGATTCGACTCTACAGTTGAGTGAGAGATCTCAACCGAAAATTAGGTATGAAATTTTCGAACACCCGGTTTACCCCGTTTCACTTGGATCCTAGAGGGTTTCGGTTAAATTCCGCTGCGCTGTTTGGCTCCCGAAACCCAACAGAAAGCATTATACACGTCCCTCTAATGAAGTTCCCAATTCTTTGCCGCTACCACTGCCAGGAAAGTGTGGACCGTAACCATCTTTGCCATTGGTGCAAAAGTATTACTATAATCAATCCATTTGACTTGCCCGTTCCCAAGAATCACCAAATAGGTTGTGTAACATTCAACTATTCCATCAGTATTATATTTGATTTTATAAACCCACTTACAACCAATAACTCTTTTTCTTGGAGGGAGTGGCTCTATTGCCCATGTTTTGTTATCTTTGAAAGCTTGTATTTTCAACTTCATTGCATCTCGCCACTTCTCATCTTTTACAGCTTTAACAAATAAAATGCGTTCAACACCTACAGTTATAGCCACCAAGAAAGCACGATGTCGTGTAGAAAATTTATCATAGTTCACATAATGTGCTATAGGATAAGAAATACTGGAAGATTGCCTATAGTTTAGTGAGCTTGCAGGGGGGCTCGATGAGGGGCTTAACCGTTTCACCGTATGGAGGACATAATCTCGAAGCCTGGTGGATTGTTGTCATTACTAGTGTCCACGCCCTAACAAGCCATTAATGCCCATAATCTCATTCTTACCCCTTACTACAGTTAGGTCTTTACCATATGCATCCCCAATGCCCCTATATCATCTCAATTCTTCTACTCAAGAGAGGCCATTTGCTCAGGATTCAGTATATCTTCTATTCTTACTTCAGTCCCTGGCACTATTTCTTCTTCAACCATTAAGTCAGCCAATTCCTTGCTTTGCTTCACGCCTTGCTCACTTGCGATTCTGCTCAACTAAGGAAATTCATGCTCTACAAACGCTACATCCCTCGAAACAAATATTTCACTTGGGTCCAAATCATACAAACTCTATCCATTTTTTCCAAAAAGATACCCGATAAAAACACATTTCCTACTCCTACTAGCGAATTTACCCCTCCGTGCTTCTGGTTGTGAGCATAAGCTAAGCAGCCAAAAACTTGCATGTTGTTATACGAATGAGTTTCTCTAAACAACATCTCATAGGGTGTTTTTTCTTCTAAAATTTGTAATGAAGTCCAATTAATCACACAAAACTCAATAAATAAGTTTTCTTGGAATCTCAAAGCTTGTGCTACATTGAGTATATGATGGTACTTTCATTCTACTATTCCATTTTGTTAAGGAGTCCCAACGTATGAGTTTTGGTGAATTATGTCATTATCTACCAAATATTCATCTAAACAAGTGAACTCATTTCCATTATCGCTACACATTATCTTCATAAGTTCATTAAATTGTCTACAAACCATAACAAAGAAGCTTTGAATTGTTTGCGCCGCCTCAGTCTTTTCTTTCAACAGATAAACCCACACACTTTTTGAGTAATCCTCAACTATCGTCAAAAAATAATATGCACCACAAAATGTTGGATGCCTATAAAGACCTCACACATCACAATGTACTATTTTAAAAATCGAGAAAACCTTATTGGCACTAGTAACAAACTCCCTCTGACATTGTTTCGCTTGGAAGCAAACATCACATATGTTAATATACTTCTTATTACTACCAATAATTGACAACAACTTAATAATTTTGTGGGAAGAATAACCCAACCTATGATACCAAAGCTCATCTGTCTCTTTCGTTATTATCTTCATAACTTTAGTTGATGCCATCCCCCAAAGGTAATAGAGCCCCTCACATCGCTTAGCCACACCAATCAGCATCCTTGAATTGTGGTTCTGTATAACATAAAATTTATTAGTGAACTGAACAAAGCAATCCGACTCCTCAAGCAACTGCGATGTTGAAATCAAATTGTACTTCAACTTAGGTACATATAACACATCATTCAATGTTAAATGTTCATTTAATACTACAGTCATTTCTTTTTTTGCAATTATTTCTTTCCCATTTAGTAGGCCAACGGGACATGCGACAACATCTTTCACATTATTCATCGATTCAAGACTTTCCATCATTTGATGAGATGCCTTGGTGTCAATTATCCATTCCACTATTTTATACTTACCATTTAACCTTCCTTGATTTCTTTCTTTTTGAGTATTCAAGAGGTTGAGTAACAAGCGCAATTGTTCATTATTCAAAGCTCTCAACCCAGTTTGATCTCTCTCACTCGTTCATCGAGCAGGGCTTCCCTGAGTTGTCATGTGTGTCACATTGGCCCAAATTTGTCCGCTACATCTTCTACTCCCTGAAGTAATAGGTTGTTTTTGTCCTTCTTGCCTGCATCTTATTCCTCACCCATTTCTTTGGGATCGATCCCCCTACCAATCAAGATAGCCATTCAGTTGGAAGCACAAGTCTTCATCATGTCCCAACTTCTTGCAGTTAAAGCATGTCACGCCTTTGTCCTTATTTTCATTCTGCCCTTTTGAACTTGATCCCATTTAGACCATAAAAACCATGGGCTCCCCACATCGTTCTTTTCCTCGAGCCATAGTGTGAACTCATTTCTCTTAAATAATCATGAAATACGATCGATTCAGGCTCAGCAAAGGTTCAGTGCTCAAGATATTGGACTGGACTGTCGCATAAGTCAAGTCCTCTAATCCTATTAAAAACTGGTGCAACTTCTCTTCTTCACATTTCTTGTCTAGTTCTTTGGCAATATTACAGATACATCATCTACATCTACACGTTGGCTGCTGCTTATAGTTTCCCAACTCCTCCAATATCATCTTCAATTTCCCATAGTAATTCATGATCGTCATACCTCGTTGCTTGCATTCATCCAACTCGATTTTGAGCTGCTGAACACAAGACCCATTTCTGATTGAAAATCATTTCTTGATATCATCCCAGAGCTCTTTTGCATCCTCTAAGTACGTTATGGTTGAACGCAAAGTCAATTCGATTGTATTTAGAGTCTATGACACTAGCATGGAATTCACTGTCCACCAGTCCTCTTGTGTCGTAGCATTATTCGGAGGTTGCATCAGCAATCCATCAATGAAGCCAAGCTTCTTCTTGGCTCGAAACGCGGTCCTCATTGTGCGTGCCCACTCGTCATAATTATCACCTTTCAATTGGACCTGTATGATGATGTTTCCCGGATTGTCGTTGGCCGAGAGATAGTACATCAATGTCATATACCATGATCATTATGAGAATCATTTATGACACTCATATAACGATCCATGTAGTGTTCTCATGGTGGGTCGGTCCAGTACACAAGTTTTCCAACTTGTACCCATATGTAGACTACATATCTCATATTGGTCTCCACATATGCTAGTCGTTATGTATTATTGCAACCCACTCCACAATAATATTAGACCAGGGACGTTTAAGAATATCATTATTCTAGGGTTACGATTATGTTTGTTAAGTTACGCAGAAACAAAACAACAAACATAATTGTTGGATTAATGCCTTAATAAAATATCATGACTCAATGTGCAAAAATACAATCATCTGATGATTGGCTTTTGAGCACAACACTAACATAGTCTTCTTATCTATGTCACCATTAAATTTGATGAATTATGATGATGAGATCACATTCACCCCATGTTGGCACATTGACATGCACTTAGTAGAACAACTGCCATTCAGGCCCATTTTTGTTTTCATTTTTGTAGATGAAATTTTTTAAGTTTATTCATCAAGATTAAAAACAAATATGCATCATGTATTGTTAGGAGATTGATTTAGCTAATTATGCGATTAGTAGGTGTCATTTAGTTGCATTTTTGTTTTTCTTTTTTGTTACGGTTGACCTGTAACTCCTATTAAACTATCTTTTCTTTTATTGTTAAGTATTTCATTAATATTATTAATCTCTAAAAAAAATGCATAGAGAATGACAATTGATCATAGTCTTACAAAATAATATGATAGTGCTATAAACATTGCCACCTAAACACTGCCTAACTAACATCTTACATAATAAGTAAATTACTTGTGTAAAAATTGTATTCATCTGATTTTGTTTATTCTTATTTCCATACAAAATTTTACTCCATTTTAAATAATAAGTATTTGTTTCCTCTATCAATTTAGGGATCACTTTCAAATAGATGGTATAGCTTAAAGAGCAATAGGGAGTTCGTTTGCAACTAATGAGGACAAACTAATGTCAAGTCACGCGTGGGTTGTCAAGACCTTGTTGTACCCAACCAAATTTAGGCCTAATTTTGTCCAAAATTACTATAAGCTTTGAGTGGCAAATGCCATAAAAAAAAACCCAATAGAAAAGGCTCTTTTATTATGACACAAACGGGAATAATGTGACCTGCATGTGAACCAGCATTAATTCAACCTCATTAACTCCCTTTAATTGCAAACGAACTCCTCACATTTTGAGTTAAATTGATTCTCAAGTTAAACTGGCTATTTTAAGTTTAAAGTTGGACCCAATCAAACAATGAAAATGAAAGTGTGACTATCCATGATGACAATCATTTGTCACAAACAATCAATTAACTTATAGGACCATTTGAATCTTGTGGATCCCATGTTATTGATGGTCCGCAACGAATGACGAGAGTCACGAACGGTCATATAATTACAGCTCATCAAATAATAAGCAATGAAAAATACAAAGGGAAAATAGAGTAAAATAATGATCCAAATTATCCCACCTTTATCGTGAAAGAAAACCATAACATGAGAAATTATATTTGAATCTTTTTGGCATTAACGTTAGTGTTTAGTGTTAAAATTTTAAAAAAGTTATTTAAAGATATTTTTTAGCTTTTAGAGTACATTTTCAGCGGTTTAATCTCTATTGTTAATAAATTATTTAAAACTTTAATGCTAATAATAAAATTTTTCCCAAACAAGGTCATGGTCCGCTACCTTCATCAATTGTTTTTTTGTTCTCTTTATAGTTTTACATTTTCTTACAAAATAAAGTATGAGAATGGATAGCAATACTCTTGTATTTTGAATAATAGATTTACTTGATTTTTTTAATTAAAATTAGTTTCCAAATATTTTTCAACCATTTCAAGAGACCAACTGATCCTTGTTAAACCACGAGCAGAGGTGTTTTTGTGAATCTGATCTCATTGAAGAAAGTGATAAAGGACGTATGAGGGAGAGGATCAACAAGTTACCAACGTATTGGATCCACCATGATTAACAAAAGGGTTCTTTTTTATCAAGTTGTAACTTTATACTATGATGAAGAAATCTTTACATCTATTATAATTTGCTCAGGCTTGACCATTTAACATGAGAAAAATATATATTACCAAAGAAGAAAAAAAAATATCTTTGTAAGCATGGCTTTTTGAAACGAATTTTGCTAAATGGACTAATTTTTTTTATATAAAAATCATATACAAAATCCTAGGTGACTGGGATTAATTGAATGCGTAAAAGTTAATAGTCCTCACTCACTTTTTTTAATTATCAATTAAACTATTTCATGCAATATTTAATAAGACTTCAATACAAAGCTTTCGTTACATATTATCTAAAAATTAAAGTGGAAGAGGAGAAGGAGGGTGCAACATGTATCTCTTTGTTGATGGGTTAATGATGGTGTTGGTCCTCCGTTTTTTGTAGCTATGGTAAAGTAGTGCCTATTGTGTGAAGGTTTACATTTAGACCTGTACTATACTGAGGACATCCATTCTTAGGAAGCTAGATTAATTTGCCAGAGATCCTTCCATTTGTGTTGATTTTCCAGTTAAGTCATTTATCCTTCACTTGTTGAAATATTACTCTTATTACAACTCACCACCTTTGGAGTTGCTTTTTCCCATCCCTCTCGGCGTTGGAATTGTAGGGGGTTAGTATTGTGGTATAGAAGGATTTGTTCATGGTTGTTTCTCTTTTATTGTGTTGTTGTAGTGTGATTTGATATCAATATTTTTATAATGGAAAAAACTTTGGGAAGTGATGAGATATCAAACACTTTTTAATTGGAGTAATTTAGATCAAAGCCTTTATAAATTTATCTGGTGTCAGTTGAGGCTCTCAGTGTGTGAATGATGCAGGACGAAGACCATCGATTGTTTGTTACGAGGAATAAAAGAGATTAGGTAGTAAATTCTTATTCCATAGAGATATAATTATTAGGCTTGAATTATCATTATCATGGATGCTCTTTTCTTATTTTCATTGTTTTTCTTAAGGTATATGTATCGTGAATATGTTACATCTTTACGGATAAGATTTGTTTATGTTAATTACTGAAAAAAAGTTATACTAAATTTACCTAATGTTTTATTTTATTTTATTATTTATTTTTTTCTAATGTACTATTCCTCCCTTTTGACCAACATTTATTATTAAGCAACAATCGTAACATTAAAATAAATACTAAGTCACATCTACAGCAAAGTGCAGACAATGCCTAGTAACACTAGGTTTTAGAACTATTTGCTAATTGCCAAGTTATAACGGGTATTGGCAATATAGGCTGAATTAGTGGCGTTGGCTGCCAGTCTGACCCAAGTAGTTCACGAGCTCAATCAGCCTAAGCCACATGTTACTATTGTACCTTTTATAAAAGGGCACCCTAGCTTGTTAGCCATGCTAAAAGGTTCTTAAGGTTGTATTTTTTGGTATTTGGTCCTTACCACTTTGAAGAAATACTAACTTGAAAACCAACAAATTATAAGGCTATTTTGTAAGCCTTTAATTTAGATAATATATTTTGGAGATGTCTAGGAGAATATTGACAAGATGGTTTCAAGTCTGTGCTCATTAGAAGAGCATTTTATTACTATTTCCGTCTCACAAAACATGCCTTTTTTACTATTCATAGCAATTAATTCATGATTTTATTTATTTTAAAATTTTTTATACAAATATAAATATTTTATATGAAAATAGTACCTTGATGACTCTAGTTTATAAATATATTTTTTTAAATTTTTTTATAATACAAATTAATATGAATATATTTAAGTCAAAATTTAGTCAAAAAAGATAAAATGACCAACTTTTGTGAAATGGAGGGAGTATAACTTTTTAATAAATGTTAATCCTATATATTGCACCACTAAAAGAATATCATATATCTAATCATTATTTTGAACTAGGCCTACGATATTATGATGTGTTTGGGCCCAAGAAAGCATCTTACATACATCTAATTTATATTGGCCTAAGATGCTGCTTGTTAATTATATTTTCTAAAGCAATAAGTTTTGTAAGACGTTAACAACAGCAACTCTCTCTAATTCTTTTGGGTTGATCTGGCCCATTATTTGCTTTTGCGGGCCATTTTTTTGCTTCTGTTAGGCTTTCTTTTGCTGTTGCTTCCATGACCCATTTATTTGTTTGCGGCTCAATGGTGTGGGAGCCTAGGTCAGGGCAAATTACACTCATGCACGACTCCTTCTCGGCTGCTTCTACGGCCCTGTGTTCTAATTTTCTTCAAACTTTTCAAAGTCTAATTTTTATATTTGTTTTTAATTCATTCGTGGATATAGTGGTGGAGTTAGGTTTTTAGGCTTGGGGGGCTAGGTGGATGTAAGACTATCAACGGCCAAAACCTAAGAGAAAAAAATTATTTAAAAAATTAACTTTTATAAAAAATTATTTAAATAATTATTTCAAACGTTTACTTTTTGTTGTAAATTCATCTATAAGTTATCAACTGTTGTATATTTGTCTCAATTTGGTTACTAACAACGTTAACTGTTGGTTAAAGGGCGAATTTGTAATACTAGACAATGATTTTTGGATAAATATGTAATAGTTGAGAGGTTGAGACACAATTTGCAATAAAAAGTAAAGATTTATGACTATTAGCGCAATTTACCCTTTTAATATTCTTCACCAGTTGGGGGGGCAAATATTGCACTTGGTCCTTAACTCCTCACAAAATAATCAAATTAGTACCTAATATTTATAGACTTCCAAAATTCTCGGGGGACAGCAGCACCTCCTAGCCATACGTGGCTCCGCCACTAAGTGGATAAAGGTAAAAAATGAACAAACGGCTCGAGCTCGACTTGAGTTCGGCTCTATTTAAAACTTGTTTGTAATTCGTTCAAAAAGTTATTAATCCAAACTTAAACAAAATTTAGAGTTTGATATACAATTCAAATAAAGCTTGATTTGCTTACTACTTGGCTAAACTCAGTCTAAGTGAACAACTTAAGTTCGATCAGATAAAAACTCATTCAGAACTCATTCATATTGTTTTCAATCCAAACATGAATAAAATATCAAGCTCAATAAATTAATCAAGTCAAACATGATCAGCCTACTACTCAACTCGGCTCAACTTGTTTTCAGCCCTATTAGTGCATCATCTTGATTCTTTTATAGATAAAGTGATGATTGATTACAATTTCTTTTCTAAAAATAATTGACAACAACTTTAGTATCTTCACATTTAAGTAGCTATCATTAAGTTTTTCTTCCCATTCCAACCTATTGAGTTAGGCTCCAAAAATGTGCCTTCAAATATAACAGTCCAAATTTATTCCCCCTTTTTATTATATTCTCAAATTTTTAAACATTATAATTAAACTAATGTAATTATCCATCTATGCTCATTTTCTAATTTTTTTATTGCTTTGTTGGACAAGTTACCTTTTTACATTTCTTATAAATTTGCACAAATTAGCTTACCTGTAACTCGTAGTAACGCGTGGGTCAAATACTAGTTATTAGACTAAAATTAGTTATTAGACTTTATCTTTCATTTGAGAGAGAGAGAGGGGGGCCTTATGAGGCTTATCTCTATTTCACAACTTTCTTTTTTTTTTTTTGGGTATATAGAATTAACTATACTAGTTTACAAAATTGAAGGGAGCTATTTATTGCCTATACCATATAGTGGATGTTTTGTGTGTATCAGGTGTCTTGAAGGGCAGTCAAAATATCACCTAAAAATATTGTTTTGGAATTGAGAGAGGGGAGGGAAGGGGAATTGAACCCAGCACGCTAGATTTGATGTCTCCAATGCTTTGCCAACCATGTGTGGACATCACAAGAACTTCCACAACTACATATCATCCATATATCTTCACTGCCTGCAATGGAGTTGATGAAAGATGTCTATTCCTCCTCTGTAGTTCTTTGCTCCACTTGCATGCAACGTATTCACAAAATCCATATTTTTAATTACTTTGCACATTACACATGTGCCATCTTTTAGATGTTGTGGAAATAGTACATATCCCAATGCTTTCTCATTAGGGTTTTTCTTAGCATTGTTCACTCAAGAGTCGAGCCAGAACAGTGCTTCCAAATCCCTTGTTTGCTTTTTTTTTCCCATCTAATTAATAGACTAATACTATTTCACATCATCCAATATTATCACGTTGCTTACCACACTTGTTAGAGGAATTTGTTACTCCACGAAGAATAGGGGGGGTTGAGAACTTTTTGGGTCATAGGCGCGGCAATTTAGGTACGACTACCCCACTGTTAGCCTCAATAATAGGGTAATAAAACTCAAAAGGTTGGTATGAATGCTCCTTTATTGAGCCGAGAGTTGTGAAATTGAATAGACTAGTTAGGGCACGCACAGACAAAGGAACCCATTCACAGCCCACTTTTCCCCGGCCTATCTCTACGGGAATAGTACGAAAAGCGGACACCCCAAGACCCTCTCTAGCCTCGGTAACCGGGTTAGTGGAGTTGCTTCCACTCCCCAGGAACATGCCCTTGGAGGACACTCATTTTTCAACATCCACTATTTCCTTTTGTAAGGTACTCATGTCGCCTTCATTCATCTCCTTTGCTTAATGACGGATTGCTTACTGAGAGCTAATTTATTTTAATTTAAATTAATTTAATTTAAAATAATTTATTTTTATTTTTTTTCCCTCTTTTTTAGGCATTAAAAAGAAAAAATTTATAAAAATTTAATAAGATTATAAAAATTACATTTTAAATGAATTATTACATCTACATAATATTAGTGTTCAAATAAATTTGGTTCCTAGCAAAAAAGATGTAAAAATAAAAATAAGTTATTTTAAATTAAGTCGACTTAAATTAGAACGGATTGACTCTTAATCTTATGTAATATTTCATGATTGAATATAGAAAAGTTAATATGACCGGAATTTTTTTCAAAATCAACTAGGTTATGAAACTCGAGATTTTATAAAGTTTTTGTATTTTACATAATTAAAAGTATGGCTTAAGAAACTCATAGACCAATGGCAGGCTCAGTTCTATAAAGCATGAAATAGTCCATTTCTATATGAGTAAAAATGACAAAAGAAATCTATCAAAAGAGAGAGAGAGAGAGAGAGAGATGACAAAGAAAAAAACTAATAGCTGGTCCATTATTTAGTCCCCAAGATGAAAAAGGAAAAGAAGAAAATAAATAAAAGCGAGCCCATTAAACAAAAGGCTACCTACAATCTCGCCTTTATATACGGCCCATCTCGTGGCCCCTCTTGTGTGTAATATATATCTCTTCATTTGCCTCTGCCTGATCATTACTGGTCTCACACCAAATCTTCATCCATCCATGACCATGATTGGCGGCAAGCGGCAGCGTTTTGTCGGGTCAAGCCGCAGAAGCAGGCGGTGGTCGTCCACGGCGCAGCAGCAGCAGCAACGGCGGAGAATGTTTCGTCGTGGAAGCTCTACATGAAGGAGCAGTAGAAATTATCCAGCAGCTGCGCTAGCCAGCTCTCCTGATGTGTGCCTATTTATAGGCTACAACTTTGGGAGAGAGCTGTGCTTGCAAATATGGGGAATTGAGGGTAGCGGTCCGATTTCATGTTAGATGCTAGTAACTTTTTTATTTTTATTTTTAATTTGTAGCACAAGAATTCGTGAAGAATTGAGATTGGACTGGGAAAAAAAATCGTAATTCTTCGCGAATTCTTTTGATCAAACTTGTTCTAGCTTAGACTAGATAGTGTAATTTGTTGTTGCCAGCTTTGGTCTTTTGCTGTGAAAGAAAAAGGGGATGTAAGAGATGCATACGAGAGGTGGGTAGGTAGATTTGGCTTCATATATATGCTGCTGCTGCGCATGCATCCCTTACACCTTTCTTAACTGTATTTGTTTAATTTCCTCCTAATTTATAGATGTCTCCCCCATTTTATCTCTCTTTCCTTTTTTTTGCTTTCCTCTTATTTTGTTCATTTTCTCTTATTTTTGGTTTATTATTTTCTCTTATTTTGTTCATTAATTTTGAAACCTGAGAATGTCCACCATGGTGGACGTACACCACTAACGGACAAATTAACGTCGTTAATGTCCAATGATAGATAAACAGTGTCTATCTTTGAGTGTCTAAATTTAGGTTGCGAGTGTCTATGTCTGGTGTTTTAGTGTCTGCTTTTAGCATATAAATGTCTGTAAGTTATTTTCGTAGTGTTAAGGATAAAATATTTTGATTATTCAAATTTTACTTTTAATTCGGAGTATAATAATGTTATTTTAAAATATATTTAATTGAAAAATGATATCATAATTTTACCTTTAATTCTAGTAAATGAATGTCTGCAAGTTGTTTAAGTATGATGTCCCATGTGTTGGATTGAAGTATTAAAATGTGTGATAATGATAGTCGAATGTCTAGTATGATAGGTTAAGGGTCTAATTCTAATGAGGAAATGTACAATTTACATGATTGTGGTGTCTAAATGTTTAATTATGACACTTTACATGTTTTCTTCATTCTATATAAAACTAGATACTACATAGATATAATTGGATACTAAAAAAAAGGCAAACATATTTAAGGGAAAACAAAAATTTTATATTTTTATGCAAACAAGTTATGTACTGGTATCTAATATAATCTATAGGAGTGTCTAATTTACCTATGGTGATATCCAATATATATCACATATTATGGTGTCTAATTTCTAATGAAAAATAAAAATGTAGATACCATTTTTTCCTTTTACATTATCTCATTCTGTGTATTGGTTAGAATATTAATATTTTAGTGTGAAAATATGAAAATTTGTAACTAATTTGGATCCCAACAATAGAAATAATAAAAGAGATTTATAAAATAAGAAAATTATTTGATGTTAAAAATAAAAAATGGCAATTGATTTAATTCCGTAAAATATGAAAGAACACTATCAATAATAATTTTTTTATAAAAATATACGTAGAAAAATAAATATAATTATTTTTAATTAAATATGAAATTAAAAAATGGATTTAGAAAAAAAAATAAAGAAATGGGCATACGGATGTTTGTGTTCCGTCCTTGACGTACGTCCACAAGGGGGGACGCGAGAATTGCCCTTAATTTTTGTAGCTAGCTGGTAAGTTTTTAAGATTCAGATTTCTTAATTAAGCCGTTACTCATTCCACCAAAACCAAGTTCATTTATTCGGGTTTTTTTTAAAAAAAAAAATTTCTTTCGACACCCTTTTTTTTTTTTTTTTGGGGCGACGCATTTCGGTGAGGGACGACAAATAATATTGCTGGCCCCGGTCATCAGGCATAATAATGATAATCTTTTGCTAGCTGCTCCTGTGAAAGATATCTATCGTTCTTCTATTTTTACCTCTTATTGGAGCGCATTAATGCTAGTTTTCTTAATTATTTGTTCATGAAACGAACAAAGAGGATAAAGACATGAAATTGAAGCAAACAAAATAGATAGCTCTTTCGTTAATGGTACGAGATTTTGAACTTTGAACTTTGCCCGTAAATTTAGGTCATGATTGTGGTTTGTAACGTTAAGTGACTTAAAGCGCAAAAAAAGGGGAGTAAAATCGTCATTTTTGTCGTCGCTAATATGTACAAGACTGATATAGTTTTTAATTTTCATTTGTAAGTTTCTTATATAAACATGACGTACAGGTAATGGTTAATGATATGACTATGATTAATTAACTCTATATCATGTTGTTGGCAAGGTTCAAATTAATCCTAATTGTATTTGGGGATTATTTTTTTTAGTAGCTAATGTGAGGGTATATATCCATCATATTTCTTTGTTTCTCCTCTTAATTACACCATAAATCGAGATCTTGAAGATTACAAAAATCTGTATAAGGTGAAATATAGCTGGAACTCAACTTTTTCATATGCTTTTTAATTTCAGGTTTGAATAAACTATCATGCATACTCCATACTAATTTTAAGACCGGATTTGGCTTACTCACAATGTGGCTTAGTTTGATTTAATTTTGACCTTACATAATGTTTTTCCCTTAATTAATTAAACAAGCTCAAATTAACTCCTGTTAAATCAAGAGCTTTTCATTTATTTCTTAATCAAACTTCAAATAAATTACCCCCAGTTTTGCAAATGATAACCCTTTTATTTTTTTGATTAAAATTTGACTTAAATATATTTATATTAATTTGTATTAAAAAATTTTCCAAAAATTATATCTGTAAACTAGAGTGTTTAAGGTTTCATTTTTATATAAAAAAAATTATATTTCTATAAAAAATTTTAAAAAATAATAATAAATTAATTACTGTAAATAGTAATGTTGTATATTAAGAAGAAGAGCCAAGGTCAGTAAGTTGGAGTACAATAAGCATCTTTTTGGCGTTTAAATATAGGTAACATAATTTTTTTTTTATTTTGAATCGATACTCTCTGTTTTCATTTTTATAACACTTACTTCTATTTTTAACCCTCCCCAGCTCTCGCTCTCGAGATACCGTAGGACATTCAAGTGATCTAAACCACCAAGCAAAGACAACTTCTAATAATAAAACTATTAAGGCGAGTTCAAAAATACAATTGAAGAATCAAAATAGGAGAAAAAAAAAAAAAGGAAGTCAGAATATTCTGCGATCAGTATTCTTCTTTTATCGTGTGAAAACAAAACTTGGAAATTGACTGGATAGCTATAGAAGCTAGCTGCTCCAGAGCCGGAGGTGGCCACCCTGGCAGGCACCCAACTATTTCTAATTTCTCCTCAGATCCCCGACCACTGCCACCAACTGTAGTAGACATTTTTTTTGTCTACAACAATAAAGCCAGCTAGCGTTCTTTTCAACTTTTTCAAAAGTTAGAGAGAAAAATTTAAAAAAATTAACCTGCACCCACTGGGTCCATCGGTTACCATGTACTACTACATATACTGCCAGAGCTGCTTCCCGATTAAAATTCACATCATTATTGATGCTACAAGTCAACTATTTGGGTGCTGTCGCATACATGTGATCGAAGGTGACCTTTTCACGACCATATGAGATGATATACTACTATCACCTCATCAACAATTTTAATTTTAGTACTTTATAGTTTTTATATAATAAGTAATAAAATGTACATCCTCATATTATTAGAGAGAAACCGATTAGCGACCGAATAAATAGTCATTATCAGTCACTAATTATAACTAACTAATAATTAAAATATTTAATTATAAAAACATTAGTTGCTAGTAGATAGAGACTGAAACTGTCAGTCGTTACCTTTTTGAACTAGTGACAAAAAATTCAATCGCTACTAGCGACTAAACTGTTAATCGCTAATAATGACTAACTTTTTAGTGGCTAGCTGCTTTTTTTAAACATAAACCGCCAACCCAAATTTATATATTTATAAATAATTTAAAATATTAAATATATACATGTATATATACATAATGAATATTGTTATTAAATATATAATGAAGAAAATGAACAAAGAATTTATAAAGTCTAAAATAAATAATTAAAATAAATACAAAATTGGAATATTGTTATTATTCAAAGAAAATTAAAAACAATAAATTAAAATCAATCCAGGCTAAGAGAATGGTGTCACCATTATTTCATTTTGAGGTATTTACTATTTCTTTAAAAGCTTCAAGAGAGTTGGAAGATTTGATTTACTCATCTTTGCCGCCCGGTGCATGCTTATTCCATCATCGGCCTCCAATCTTTAGACGATGGACATTTCTTTATGTAGGATGTGCTTCATAAAAATATGGTAATTCTACAAGCTAGTTTCTTAGGATTTAGAGTAACATATAAATATAGAAGAGATGAATTTGTACTGGGTTATCTAGACAAAAAAAAAAAAACACCTAAGAACATAAACCTGATAATTGGGCAAGTGGGAACAATTTAATTTAATTATAGAGTGAGATGTCAAAAGAATTGACATATGGTTAAACATGCTAGCCTGAGCTATCAAAAGAAGTAGAAACGAGAGCAAGGAAGAAGAAGAAGAAATGGGGAAGAGGAGGCTGTGGGGAGATTTTAATCAAAACTAATTATTGAAGGGAAACTAGCAACTGAATAGTGACTGAATGTGAAAATATTAAATAACTAGCTACTGAAATTTAAATTTAGTGACTAACTAGTGATTGAAATTTGGCGACTAAATATTTCAGTCGCTAGTTTACATATGGCTCACATCTAGTGACTGACTAGCAACTGACATGTTTAGCGACTGAAATTCAATTGCTAATCAGTGCCTCCCTTGTAGTGTCATAAACAAATAGTCTTATTAAAGTCTTTATGATAGTTTAAGATCCATTTAAAAAAAATGAAATAAACCCATTATTCAACCTACAAACTTATGTTAAGTTGTTTTTTTTAATAGATCTCGAATAAAATCTCTAGTAAGTTTGTCAAGTTCTGGTGGTCGGGATCCCCAAAAAATTAAGCAAGACCTTCGTCTTAAGCATAAGCATTTATTAATGCTTTCTAAAGGCTTTTTTGGAGGGGGGTTAAGTCTGAGAGACATGAGATTACTTAGTTAAGCCCTCTTGGACAGAACTTTTTGGAGAATTCATACAAGCAACCTAAATGCACTAGTCTACAAAGTTTTCCTAGCAAAATATAAAGCAACTCAATCTATTCAGAAAGTTAGGAAAGATTTAAATCCAACCTCCATATGGAGATGTCTCCTTTATGGTCGTAATATTCTTTCCCATTCTCATCATACTATTATTGGTGATGGCTGCTCTACTTGAGTATGGTATGATTACTGGATCCCTGGTTTCCCTCCAAATATTCTTCAATCCCTTAGTTTAGAGTTTCAGCCTCACAAAAATTTAAAAGTTGTTGATCTCTTATTGGGATTAGACATGGGCTAGAATCAAACTTTGCTAACATCTCTTTTTTCGTCCTTAATTGTGGATAGTATTTTAAAGCTCAATCCTTCTTCCTATAATAAAGGTGCTAATTCACTACTAAAAAAACATAATTTTCCAACTGCCTTTATCTCCAACGGCCTAAACGTTGGAAATTTCCAACTGCCAAAACCGTTGGAGGGAAGAGAAAACAGCCGTTGGAACTATCACACCATAAATATAGAAGGTATATATATAATATTTCCAACAGCTATAGCCGTTGGAAAATGTATAATATAAGTGAAAAATAATCTAAATTTTTCCAAATTAAAGTGGATAATAAAAAAATATAGTTGAATGGCAAATTGATGCAATTTTTGTCCAAATTAAAGTGCATAAAAAAATAGTGTCTGGGGGAAAATTAATGTAAATTTTCGCAAATTAAAGTGGAGCATATTTCCAACGGCCAAAGCCATTGGAAAAATGTATAGTATTAGGGGAAAATTGAATTAATTTTTCCAAATTAATGGATAATATTTCCAACGACTTGAGCTGTTGGAAAAATATAATGTTTTAGGGGAAATTAGATCAAATTGTTCCAACGGTTTTAGCCGTTGGAATATGATTTATGAATTTATTGTTGTTAGTGCCATTGGAAAAATATATGTTGACATGGGCATTAAATTTTGTAAATTTTCCAACGGTTTTAACCGTTGAAAGTATTTTCAGTAATTCATGAATTAATTCTTATTTATTTCCAACGGCTTTAGCCGATGGAAAAATTGTAGCATATAATTTTTTAATTGTTATGGTTTCCAACGGCTTAGGCCGTTGGAAAAATAAAAGGCATGTTAATATTACCAACGGCTTGAACCGTTGGAATTTAATTAAATAAAACGATGTGTTTTGAATTTCAGTTCCAACGGCTAAGGCCATTGGAAAATTCTAATTTAAATTTACTCCCCAGGCAATCATCTTCTTCCTCGACAGAGCTTGCGTCTGTCTTCTCTCTTCGCTTTTCTTCATCGCACAGGCACACACATCACGTTCGTATCTTGGAATAAGGCAGAATCAGCTTCGTCGAGCTCATTTCTACGTGGATCTGATGTCGTTTGCCTTGATCTGTAGGTTAGTTTGGTTTTTTTTCGAGTTTTTTTTAATTTTTTTTTTGGATTTTCGTTCTTTGATGTTCTTTGTTGATAATGGGTTGAAGATTTTGGTTGTTGTGGAAAATTTGAAGCTATTTCCACGCATTTGAAGGAAGTAAACTTTCAGATTTGAGGTAAGTTGGTTTAATATGTATTTTTAATTTTTTTTTCCCCAAAAAATACGCATAATCCGGATCATTACATGTTAATTTGGTTTGAAATATGTGAAATATATGTGATTTGGTGTTGTTGATGGTTGGATGTGAAGTATTTAGGTTACCCATTACAATTTCAAATTTATGTCCATTTTCTTACATTTTTTCTTATTTTTGGGATTAATTTAAAAATAGGAAATTATTAGTTTTAAGTAAATTGTTTAGGTAGTATATTTATGTGTGAAATTAGTTAGTATAATTAAAAATAGTAAATAATTAGTTTTAAGTAAATTGCTTAGGTAGTATTTTTATGTGTAAAATTAGTTAGTATATTTAAAAATAGGAAATAATTAGTTTTAAGTAAATTGTTTAGGTAGTATATTTATGTGTCAAATTAGTTAGTATATTTAAAAATAATAATTAATTAGTTTTAATGTAAATTATTTAGGTAGTATATTTATGTGTGAAATTAGTTAGTATCTTTAAGAATAGAAAATAATTAGTTTTAAGTAAACTGTTTAGGTAGTATATTTGTGTGTGAAATTAGTTAGTATATTTATAAATAGGAAATACTTAGTTTTAAGTCAATTGTTTAGGTAGTATATTTATGTGTGAAAGTAGTTAGTATATTTAAAAATATCAAATCTTTAGTTTGAAGTCAATTGTTTAGGTAATATATTTTGTTAGTACGTACAATGTTTAATTGGATTTATTCTTACAATGTTTTAAGAATTGGAATTAATATAAAGTTACAAATTATTTCTATTTAAATAAGTTTATTTGATTAAGTTTGACCTTGAATATAAAATATGTCAATAATAATAATATTAATAATAACTATTTTTATTATAATAATAATAGTAATAATATATATACTTGAAATAATAATTATTATTCTAAGAGTAGTAGTAAAGTAATAGTAATAATAATAATTATTATTACTATAATTATACTAATAATCATTCCAATAAGAGTAATAATAATTATAATAATAATTATAATATTAACAATAGTAGTAGTAGTAGTAGTAGTAGTAATAGTAATAATAATAATATTATTATTATTATATACTATTAATAAATCAAATAAGAATAATAATAATAATAATAATAATAATAATAATAATAATAATAATAATAATAATAATAAATAATATAATAATAATAATTGAAAGAATAAATATTATTCTAAGAGTAGTAGTAAAGTAATAGTAATAATAATAATAATAAGAATAATAATAATCCTAATAATAATAATAGTAGTAGTAGTAGTAATAGTACTAGTAATAGTAATAATAATAATAATATTATTATAATAATTATACTAATAATAAATCCAATAAGAGTAATAATAATTATAATAATAATAATAATAATATAATATATAATAATATTATTATTATTAACAATAGCAGTAGTAGTACTACTAGTAATAGTAATAATAATAATTATTATTGTTTCTAATTATACTAATAATAAATCCAATAAGACTAATAATAATTATAATAATAATAATAATAATAATAATAATAATTAATATAATATTATATTTAATAATTGAAAGAATAAATATTATTCTAAGAGTAGTGGTAAAGTAATAGTAATAATAATTATTATTATTATCTATTATACTAATAATAAATCCAGTAAGACTAATAATAATTATAATAATAATTAGAATAATAATTATAATATTAACATTATTAGTAGTAGTAATAGTTGTAGTAGTAGTAGTAAGTCCTAATAATAATAATAATTATTATTATTATACTAATAATAAATCCAATAAGAGTAATAATAATTATAATAATATTATTATAATTATTATAATAGTAATTATATATAATAATTGAAAGAATAAATATTATTCTAAGAGTAGTAGTAAAGTAATAGTTATAATAAGAGTAGTAGTAATAGTAATTATATGGATAAAATATTTATATGTAATAGTAATACATGCGATTTGTGGGTTTAATTTTTTTATATGATTTAATTTACGAAATTAATTTTATGTGTTCATGCTTTCGTATATGTCATAAAGGTAAATATATAATTTCCATTGGTAGGACTCCATGGAACATGAACGTAGTTGGATGTATAATAGTCGTTATTTACCTGGTCGAGTTGGGTATAAAGAAGAGTGGGAGACAAGGGTTGAGCAGTTCATAATATTTGCCTGTAGTAACCCAGGTCATATGGATGGAAACAAAATATGTTGCCCGTGTAGGAGATGTAAAAATTTGAGGTTTAAGGATTGTGATGACGTTAGAGTTCATCTATATAAATGGGGTTTCATGCCTTATTACACCAACTGGACAGCTCATGGGGAGCTATTTAATGAGCCTCCGCATCAGCCATTTGATAATTGTGATTGGTGTGAGCATGTTGAGTACAGTTCAAATGTAAACCCATATGCTCGAATGATATTTAATGCAGTGGGACCAATTTCCCATCAGAATTTCACTGAAGTGGATGAACAACCTAATGAAGGTTTTAGATGATTTTCTGATTTACTGTACTCCGCTAGTACACCTCTTTGGGATGGATGTGATAAGCATTCTAAGCTGTCTGCTGCAGTTCGTTTGTTAAACCTTAAAGCAGAATATCACATACCAAGAGGGTGTTATGATGGTATCGCGGCCTTGATGAAAGAGACATAGCCAAGTGACAGCAAGATGCCATCCAATTGGTATGAGACGAAGAAATTAGTTTCACAACTAGGTCTTGCCCATCTGAAAATTGATGCTTGTGTTAACAACTGCATGTTGTTTTGGAATAATGATGAAGATGGTTCACAATGCAAGTTTTGTGGTGAATCTCGGTTTAAGCCGAGAAAAGCTGGGCGGGGTTAAGATAGAGCAAGAAAGACTATGCACTATTTACCACTCACTCCTCGCCTGCAGCGACTATATGCTTCACTTTCAACTGCAGAGCACATGAGGTGGCACAGTGAGCGTCGATCCAACCCAAATGTTTTAAAACATCCTTCAGATGGGGAAGCATGGAAACATTTTGATTCCACGTACCCGTGGTTTGCGGCGGAGGCCCAAAATGTTCGCCTTGGAGTTTGTTCTGATGGCTTTGTGCCTTTTGGAAACTCTGGTAAACAATACTCATGTTGGCCTATCATTGTTACTCCGTATAATTTGCTTCCGTGGATGTGTATGAAGAAACCATATATGTTTTTGACTGCATTGATACCTGGCCCTCGAAGTCCACATCAGAATATTGATGTGTATTTACAACCTCTTATTCATGAATTGAAGCAGCTATGGGAGGATGGGGTCGAAACATGGGATGTTTCACTTAAACAAAATTTTCAGCTCCGAGCTGCGGTTTTGTGGACCATAAATGACTTCCCGGCTTATGGGATGTTGTCAGGATGGATGACTCATGGGAGGTTATCTTGCCCTATTTGCATGGATGCTAGTAAAGCCTTCCAACTTAAGCATGGGAGGAAGACTTCATTCTTTGATTGTCATCGGCAATTTCTCGAGTTGGATCACCCATATAGAAGAAACAGAGTCACCTTTAAAAAAGGAAAAGTTGAGAAATCATTGCCTCCTGAGCGTCTACCGCCTGAAACAATATTTGAACGTATCTCACATTTGTCTTCTGTAGTTCACAATGGCTAGGTTGTAACCATACCAGGTTATGGAAAAACTCATAATTGGACAAAACGAAGTATTTTCTGGGAGTTGCCGTGTTGGACGAGTAATTTAATCCTCCATAATTTGGATGTTATGCATATAGAGAAGAATGTGTTTGACAATATATGGAATACAGTGATAGATGTAACCAATAAAACTAAGGATAACGTGAAGGCTCGTAAGGACCTGGAGATTCTGTGCAGTCGATCAGAGCTAAATTTAATTCCTCAAGGCGACGGCCGAGCATTTAAACCCAAAGCCACTTTTGCACTAAACAGACATCAGAGATATGATGTGCTGAATTGGGTTAAAACACTTAGACTCCCAGACGACTATGCATCGAACCTTGGGAGGTGTGTTGACAGTAATGTAAGTCAGATGTCTGGTATGACAAGCCATGATTGTCATGTAATGATGCAGAGGCTCATTCCAATTGCACTTGAAGCAATTCCTGAAAATCTTTGGAAACCGTTGACCGAGTTAAGCCAATTCTTCTGAGATTTATGCTCTCCAGAGTTAGATGTGAATCATATGGTCGATTTGAAAGCCAATATTTCTGTCATACTTTGTAAGTTGGAAAAAAATTTTCCACCGGATTTTTTCGATTTGATGGAACATTTACCAGTTCACATACCTTACGAAGCAAGAGTTGGAGGCCCCATTCAATATAGGTGGATGTACAAATTTAAGCGTTGTATGCATAACCTCAAAATGAAAGTGTCAAATAAGGCTCATGTTGAGGGTTCAATTTGTGAAGCATATCTAATTGAGGAGACCTCTACATTTTGCTCTCACTACTTTGAATCCCATATTCCACATATGGCAACTAGAGTACCTCGTAATGATGATGGCGGACAACGACCATATGATGAATCGATGTGGTCTATCTTTAGATACCCAGGTCGTCCATATGGTGTATCAAGATATCGATATCTTGACAACAATGAATTGAGGGTCGCTACTGCATATGTGTTACTGAATTGTAAGGAGGTGAAGCTGTACCTCGAGTAAGTGAAATAACACCTATTTTCTTAACAATACTCTATTAAGTAATAATACTTTTCTTCTTGTATACCCAACTCATCAAGTTTATGCTCCATCGACCTCTTTCTATATCTTGTAGTTTGTTTGTTGATGAAATGCGTATGCATGATCCCAATATATAGATGTCAGACCTGGATGTCTACATTGAGAATAACTTTGAGACATGGCTTAGAAACTATGTAAGTTATCTACACTTAAATTTCTCCCATATTTTGCTTTTGAAGGGTAACACATATTCATAGTATCACTATGTCTAACTAGGTCAATGATGTGCGTAACACTATCACGGATCGCTTCCTGTGGGATGTTGCATGCGGGCCATCCCGTCGTGTTGAGAGTTGGCCTGTTTACTTCATAAATGGGTACAAGTTCCACATTAGCGACTGGGGTTGTGACAAAGCAACATTTAACAGTGGAGTATGTATAAGGACTTCAGGATCAAGTGAGGTTGAATGTGATTTTTATGGGTTGTTAGAAGAAATCATTCAACTTGAATATCCTGGCTGACCACACAAAAATGTTGTGTTGTTTCGGTGTTCTTGGTTTGACCCTACTCCAGATCGTGGCACTCGGGTTCATAAACAATATGGTATAGCTGAGGTTCGTGATGGGCGCCGATATGGGAAATTTGACCCGTTCATTCTTGCATCCCAAGCTGATCAAGTTTACTACATCCCGTACCCAACAAAGTCACTTGAAAAAACGGGTTGGTTAACGGTTTTGAAAATAAAACCTAGACGCATTGTTCATAATATGGTAAATGATGTCGAAGATGCATTTCAGGAAGAATTATTGCCCGGTGTGAAAAGGTCTCCCATAATTATGGATGACCCCATCGACAATTTAGCTGAAACAGGAGTATGGGAAGCTGTAGAGGATGACATGGCAATCAGGGAAGAAACTTTGCTACATGACGATGAATCTGACAATGAGGAGACCCTTGAAGGAAGTGATGAAGAAGATGAATTTGAATCTGGGGATACTGATAGTGGCGAATCAGAGACAGAAACTGAGGACGATGTAGTCCATTGACAATAATGTAAACGTGCAATTACTTATAAAATGTAATGTGAACGTGGAGTAACTTTTAATATGTAAATACTAAGTCGTACTTCAAAGTGGTGGGTGCAATATCACATAGCCTTTCTAGTTTTTTCAATGGTGTATGTTAGTTTTGTAAATTGTTGTTTGGGTTTTTAAAATAATGCAGATGCCACCTAAAGGAGATGCGACGTATACACGTCGGCCAAGGAAAGGCCTATTTCAGCAGATGAAAGAAGTATTAGCAGAACCAATTGCTAGACATGAAAGGGCAGGCCCATCGCATTCCCGTCATTCAGATTCACAGCCCTCGACAGAACAAACACCTATTCCACATCCTCACCCTCGCACAGGTGATATTCGCATTGCCCCAGTCGGCCGTAGTGCTAGTCGATCTACTCCGGCCCCTGTAGTTTCACCCGATGGTGGGAATTCCAATGGTCAGTCAGCGGTATCCCAAGCCCCGATTCAGGCACGCTTACTGATAAGACCTCACGGAAACACGTAAGTAATGCACCATTTTGAACCATAATAGTTTATTTAACATAAAGTATGTGAAGGCCCAGTAAAATGACAGTAATTAATTGTGTCGAAACATGCACTTCATGTAGCTTCATTCCATCGAGAGCAACATGGTTGGTGACTAGATGCTTTACCACACACTTCAAGGGATATCATGACTGGACGAGCGCAAGCCTAGCAGATATTCAAGCGTGGTGGCGCGTATTTGAGGTTTGCACTTTCTTATGACTATTTCGACTTTATCAACCATGTTGCGAACTATGTGATGAACAATATTTTTTTTAACGTGCAGGGATTATGTGAGTGGGATCCAGCTGACCATAATGAGGTCTATCGTGTTTGGCATATGATGGCGGCTAATCATTACCGATACACACTGGGTGAAATCCGCCGAGAGAAAAATCCGGAAAAACGGCGAGCAAGGGCATCTTTTATGACCGACGCACAGTATGCAAAAATGGAGGAATGGTGGGCTACAACGAAGTTTAACGAGCGATCGGCAAGGGGTAAGACAATGCGAGCTTCATCATCGCAGTCATCTAACTCCACAGGTGCATGCAGTGCTACTTATGCAGGAGGTTCGGTTTCAATTACTGAACACCGAGAAAGAATGGTAAAATTATCATACTCTTTTACACAAAATTCAACTTACTTATGTTGTAATAAAATTAATGTTAGTACGTTTCCAATGTAGCGTGAGAAAGATCTGGAGAAGAGGGACCCTGGCTTGTTCAAGGTGATGCAGCAAACTCATAAGAAAAAGAGCGGGGAATACGTTAACAGGCGGAGTGAAGAAGTTGCGGTAATTATTTGAATACTCATTACAGCAAATATTTATGATCTTGTTACTAATAAATTATCTTTACTTTTTATGAAGGCAATAATAACTGCTGAAATTGAGGAAGCAACGCAGCAAATGGATGACGAAGGTGGCGCACCTGACATAGATGAGGTTGCGATCATGAGTGTCGCTGCTGGGGGCAGGAAGAAAGGGCGTGTATTTGGCCTTGGATCAGAACAACATGTTGTGCCTGGACGACGACGACCAGGGCTTACTCATGCAGCAACCGTTGATGTCACGCAGACTCCGGAGTTCACTGAACAAGTACAGCGAGTCGTAGCGGAGCAAACTGCACAACAAGCATCACATTATGAGCGGAAGCTAGAGCGTCTGAAGAGGAGACAACGAGCTGAGCTCGAGTACATATGTAAGTCAATTGGTCAATTGGCATTCCCCCGCCCGCGCCTCCTGCAGATGATGATGATGCCTCGGGATCGGATTAATAATAGATCAGGTATATCATGCTACTATGTGTGTTTATTAACAAACAAACACTTAGTTGGAGAATGAAACCATGTAATTTCTAGTATAAATGTTTTTATGTGGATTTATTCGTACATTTATATCATGACTTAGTACTTTTAATTGTGTAGGTTTTTATGTCGTTATATATATATATATTTATGTAATTTCAGTCAAAAATTTGACTACATACCATATAATTAACTGGAATATAACAGGTTAACGTTTAAACTAAACATTCAATTGGAATGAACAGCACAGGGATGAATAATATAAATAAAAAAAAATTCCAACGGCTAAACTTTTAATATTGCCAAATTTCCAACTGCCTAAGCAGTTGGAAAAAGGAGAATTTTCCAACTGCCCAGAGATTTTTCCAACTGCCTGAGCAGTTGGAGAATTTCCAACTGCCTGGGCAGTTGGAAGCCGTTGGAACACCAAAAAAATAAAATTATAATTACAGCCGTTGGAAATTCTCCAACTGCTTATTTTCCAACGGCTGACGGTTGGAAATTTCAACTACTAAGATCTGGGCCGTTGGAAGTAAAACTTCCAACGAATGGATTTCCAACTGCCAAATTTTCAACGGCTAGCCGTTGGAAACGTCAATTTTCCAACTGCCAGCCGTTGGAAATGACAGTTGTAAAAAGGCTAATTTTTAGTAGTGATTATGTGAGTTGGGATAGCAATCAGAATAGTGCTATATCTATAGGAAGGCGTATGCTTCTATATTACTTAACTCCTATAACTCATATTATTGAAGTAGACTTTAGTGGTTCTGTGCTTTCTCGGGACCCTAGATTCTTTAAAACTATTAAAAAGCTTTGGGCATCGAACATTTCCTATAAATTCAAGATTTTCTTTTGAAAATGCCTTTTTAAAGCCCTTCCCACAGGTGCTAATTTAGTGGCCCATGGGATTTTTGTTAACACTGTCTGTCAATAATGTCATGCACAAAATGAAACTTTTATGCATCTTTTCTAGGGCTGTTAGATTCAAAGAAAATATGGAGAAACTTTTGTATTGATCATTCCTCTAATTCATCCATTACCTTTGAAGCCTAACTATTGAACCTAATGTCCTCTAGAGGAAGTTGGTTTCCTGATTGGCTTTATTTTCTAATATCAACTATGTGGATTATTTGGTTATTCATCATCGTAATGAGCTGGTCACAATTTTGACACCTCCAAAGAAAATATCTTCATTAAGTGTCTCCACTTAATAGGGACCATTTTCACCTTTTGTGTCATACTTGGGAACATAATAAATGGTCGATTCCTAACTCTACTCCTAAAATCTGTACTTTGGATGATGTTTGGTGTTGATTTTCTGGTCTAGGAGCTACTTTATGGTTATAGATGGGTGCAGATGGTCCCCCATGATAAGATGGTTTCTCTTGAAATCATTGCACATTAGCTCTGGAAGTTGAGCTTGCAGTAATTCAAGGGGTAGTTAGGTGTGCATTATCTTACTCTTTTACTCTCTTCCAAATATCAGAATTTTGTCTGATTGTTCACAAATTATGGCAGGTCTTCATGGCTCTCTACAACTCAGCCCACCTTAGACTAGGATGGCTCAAGATCTTCAGCAATTGCTGGATTCGATGAATCATTGTTCGTTGGTGATTGTGCCGCATTAGCATATTAGTCCCACTCATGATCTTGCTTTACTATCTATCTTTCTTCTTAGACTCTAGATCTATTCTATGTTGTTTCTAATAAGAAACATCATAAAAAAACCATCAACCCACCAATATAAATTGGAAATACATATCAACCTATTCCAAACACAAAGAAGCTTAGACTAACAACAACTGACCTAATAACTAATAAAAATTAAAACTAACAAATATATATCACCTATTCTACGATTTATCATCTATAAGTATTTTATACTCCACCAATTACACACCTCTGTTATTCCATCTTCATTTCTCTGGACTTTAATTTAGATCTCATAGAAAGCTATAAAAATTATAGCTAATAAATCAAAATATTTTGGCGGTGGTGACACGGCAGCCAACAAAGGAAACACAGTGGAAGGCAGAGACAAAAAAAAGGTTGGGAAAGAGTGGCTAGGTTTCAAAACATACACTTGCTCTTTGCTTTCGAAACGTATATACAAATTGAACAGGAAAAGAATTTGCTGCTTACACAGACATCATTAAAGACGTTTAGTTTAAATGACTGTTTGTTATTGAACTAATTATTAATAGTAAATTTTTAAAGAGGTTTAGCTCAAATGACAACCTCTGATATATAACTAGGGTAAGTCTCAGCACATAAGCTCTCAGTCTTTTAAGAGACTGATTTAATTACAAGTCCTGCCCAATACATCTCTCCCTTAGGTTTAATTTTTTCTTTCGTTACTTCATTTTGTTTATTTATGATAAAGTAAGGGTGATCAGTCAATTATCTTGGGGTTAACTGAAATTGAATTGTTAAAAAAAAAAAAAACAGTTTTCTATCATGGATGTTAAGAACCGAATAAGAATAGGAAATAAAAATAACTGAAAATCAGAAAAAAAAAATTGGTTTTTTGGTTTGTAATTCGGTTAACCGAATTTTATATATTTACATCCAAAATTCATTCTTCTTCTTTCTCTTTCAATTTCAGACTTAATGGCACTAATTCATATACAAATATATTTAGTACTTAGGCCTAATTCATGTATAAAAAAATCCAGGCTTCTATTATTACCATTTCTCTTTTTTCAATCAACGCACATTATAAAAAGTAACTCAACAAGTCAAATATTTCAGTTATTTCGATCACCGAATCTTTGAGATATCTGATTGGAAACTGAACCGAAAAAAAATTAGTTGTTTAGTTAACTAGAAACCAATGATCCATCTGACATTAATAACCAAAAGCTGAAAAAATTGGTTATTTAATTTTTTTTTTTCTGTTTCCGACCAAATAGCTGCTCACCCCCGCGACAAAGTAGTTGTCCGTCGTTGTAGAGTAACAACGTTTTAGGGCACTGCCAAATTGGGTCCAATTCCATTTCACTTTCTGTCATTGGACCCGGTTGATGCAAGTTGAAAAGCATGAGACGAGCTCCCATTGTTAGTGGCGCTGGCGCAAGCACGCAAGGATGGATGGTTGAGAACGATTTCGGGGCTTTTGCCGCATGGAACTGTTGACTTTTCGTCCAAGTTTATGAAAAAAAATTGGAAAAATTACAAAACGCCCCCCCTTTCTTTTAAGGTTTTAAAAAACCTCAAGTTTTGTTCTTAGTGTTTCAAAAACTCACCCTGACGCTCCTAAAAGGTTAACTTATCTACTGAGGGTGAGCATGGGTCGGGTTGGTTCGGTTTTATGGTGGAACCGAACCAACCCGAAATGGCCTCGGTTTCAAAATTTTTCTACCCAACCCAGAACCGAGAACAAGAACCATGGTTCTGGGTTTTTCGGGTTTTTCGGTTTATACCATATACCTATAACAACACCAAAATTCAATAAATCTACATCCATAATCAGTTTTATGACATATTCAACATAATATACAATTAAATTAATATTTAAATACATGTACTTAGATACATTCAAAAGAGTTTAAAATGTTGTTCTTACAAAAATGGTTCAAAATAGTTGTTTGTGGGATATCTTTTATCTCAACTAGTTTACTTCATTACAGTAATTCCAATATTTGTATGACAATTAATATGAAAAATTGAGCCTTTAAGACCATATTCTTCAGTATCAAAACCTAAAATATGTTGATGTCATAAATTTTTAATTTTGCATGACTCAAATGAAAAAAATATCATAATTGTGTAGTAAAGAATAGTCTGAAATGAATGATCGAAAGCAAAATGACTTAGGAGTGGTGGGTCTATGAAGTAAAGTGATTTAAGTAAATATGGAGAAATTTCGTAAATGATCCCACAACTTCCATACTATTTCAATTTGGAACATCAGTTTAAGAGTTTAATATAAAAATACAAAATAACCATCATAATACTTCAAAGAAATATGTGTGTGTGTGTGTGTGTGTGGATATATTAGTAATACTATAATTTTTATTATATAATTATATATATATCTCGGGTTCGGTTTCACCTCGGGTTGGTTCCATATGGAACCAGAACCAACCCGAAAACCGTCGGTTCTCCTATATGTTGAACCTACCCGAGAACCATGATCAATTTTTACCCTACCCAACCCAACCCAATGGGGGTGGTTCGGTTTCGGTTTCGGGTTTACTCAGCCCATGCTCACCCCTATAATATCTACACATATTCCCCTCCAACCTCAACTCCGTCAATGACATGTTAAAGCAAAAAAGGAAAAACTTGTTTTCTCCCCCAAGCCTTCTTATTTCGATAATTACACCCCTCAAATTTCAGCATCTTTCACTCCAAACACAAGAAAACTTTGTTCTCCTCTGTCTCTACCTTCCACATCGCCGAAAGATGAGGCGATGACTGACGAGGACGGATCTGACCAACAAATCGGCTAGAATTGCGAATGGTGGATGGGGAAGGTGATGGAGATCGAGGAGGAGGACGAGGCAACAGAGATTCGGCTGTTCGACGCCGATTACTTCGGATACCCGGAAGCGGATTGACAGCGGCAGAATTGGAGATGCCACGATTCCCAGGCACCGTCAGACGATTTGGTGGGTCGGCCTCTCTCCGATCCGATTTGATCTCTCTCTCGTCATGCCTCTCTTTGATAGGATTCAATCTCTCTTGTGTCTTTCTCTCCCGTTAATGACCTATAACTCTCCAAAAGAAGAAAGAAGAAAAGAGGACGAGAGAGTTTCTTGTTATTCTATTAAAGTTGGGGGAAAAGTTTTTCTGAAAGAATGTTAGGAGGCAAAAAAATTGTTTCCTCTTTTTGTGGAGGGGGTAAGTGTAAGTTAGTTTAGGTGTTTTAACGGATGTTAACAGTAGAGAGGGTAAGTGTAGGATTTTAAGCTTTTGAGTTTTGAGGGGGGTCATGGTAGGTTTTTGAAACAGTGAGTACAAAACTTAAGGTTTCGCTAAATCCAAGGAGGATTTTTGTAATTTTACCAAAAAAAGCCGGGTCGAAAGCAAACCTAGCCCAATCGCCAACAAAACATGGGCTGGTCAAGTTAGGCCCATCACGGGGCTAAGCCCTTACCCAGTCCGTGATTATGTAGGCTGGTCCTGAGCATCTACCCCAAGCTCAGGCAGCCTAGCCGATCTGGTCTACGACCCACCTCCAGGATTGATCAATGGGGATAATAATTTAATTAAAATGGAGTTGAGGATTTTGACTGGGCAAACAAGAGAGCTAGAGTTTGCTTGATTGAGAGAAAAATAGGGATACAGGAAATTGAAGGAAAATGCTCCAAGCCTCCAATAAAAGAAGTGCATAAGAAGAAAATAAGTTGAAAATGACGAAGATAAGCCCAGTATGAAGTTTTTCAACATTTGTAGATACTGGTTACAGGCCTCCGCATCACCTGACTCTGTTCTTTTCCTTAATTTCTTAAACTTTTGCCGATATTTTAAGGTTATGAAAAGTGTAGATCAGTGGAAGTGAGCTTAAGTGAAAAGTATAAAATGGCTATAAGTAACGAATCTATAGGACTCGAGCTGTTGTTAGAACGTATGATTTGTCAGTAGTTGATTACGGAAGAGTTAGGGAGTTGGTTTGAAGATTTGGTTGGCCAAAGAAAAAGAATTTGTCTGCAAAGTATAATAATATGAACCTTCTGAACGAAAGCTAAAAAATGCTAACAAGAACATAATTTCTACTACATGCAAACAAATTTTTGTACAAGTAACAGTGAAACAAGAAAGTAATTGAAGTGAAAAATTCTACATGCAGACATAAATTTCTTGTTGGTCAAGGAGACAAGGGTAGCTGCTGATTTTGGGTCTGGTTCTCTGGGGTTTTATCAGCAGCGGTAGAGCTCCGTCTCCGTTTGATGAAGCACTTGTAGATCAAGAAACCCACAGCTACCAGAAACAATATCAATCCTGCAATGATTCCGACGAAGAAGAGGATGGCAGCTAGCACTCCCCTTTTGTCATTCTCTCCTGTATCAATGTAATATTAATTAATTTCATAAACTACTTATAATAATATTAGCTGTAAATATTAATAATAATATTTTTGTTCCTTCTTTAACGGGAAAAGTCTCTCTTACTTTCATTGTTGCAGCGGATGAGACGGGCGTCTGCAGTCGCGGCACTCGACGGACCAGCCCATGTCGAATCCCTTGGCAATCAGCGGCGCCAGCTCTTCATAACCGTACGAGCCGTTCACCGTTTTGGGAAGAGTCAACACTCTGCCGACCACCCTGCATGACGGCGGCGCAGGGCTGTAACTATCGTCCGTGTAGTTCACGAAAACGTTGGTGCTGTTCCCGCTCAAGCAATTCGCTCTCGCGTAAGCCCGATCGGTGATGTCATTTGATGGGCATCTGACGAAGCTGACGTAGCGTTACTCGATAAAGATGTCGTAGCGGCCGTCGCCGAGAGTGTCGGCAGTGGTGAGAGAGCGGGAAGGGAAGCGGCACTTGCGGTCGGCAAGATTGGCGTCGACCACTCGGATGTGTTGGTCATCGTAGGAGATGTTCTTGAGCAAGTATTTACCGCCGTGGAAGTTGAGGACGGTGCGGTTGTTTTCGCAAGAGAGCTGGTAGTCGGAGTCACCGCAGGCGGCAGGGGAGGTCGGGAGTCGGAAAGGGTAGTGGATGTCGGAGATATCGCCGCAGGAGGCGGAGCATTCTTCTGGGCTTTTTCTTGCTTGAATAGAAATCACAAAAACAGAGAACAAAAGCGCAAAAAACAGAGCAAGTACTGATGGTCTTGAAGTCCTCATCATGCCTTCGTTTTCCAGATTTGGGATCTCCCAATTAAGTGTTTTTGTGTTTTGTCTTGCAGTCTAATTACCGAGTAGAGATATAAATAGGGGTATAGCTAGTTCAATTGGTCAACGGAGGGCAAACTTAACAACGCCTACTAAAAAACCTTAAAACTTACAGTACAAGGATTCTGAGTAAAAGAAAAAAAAAAACAACGCGCACTAATAGGTGGTCTATTTAAAATATTTTATGTATAGAAACTAATAAAATGGATAAAACATACCAATATGCCACGTTAGTGTAGATGATTTGTTATGATAGTATGATGAATCATCTGCTATTGATGATGTATAAAATGAAGAAAAATTAATAAGAAAAATTACTTGAAACACATCATCGGCTCCTTCTTCCCCAGCCAACATCTCCTTGACCCTTCCTCCGTGTACCCAGAATCGGCCAACATATCTGCTGGTACTCTCTTCTCACCGCCTCCGCGGCCCTCGCTTCTTCAAATTCTCCTTCTTCTCGTTCTTCCCCTTCTTCATCTGTTCGTTCAATTTCCATTTGGGTGCGACACAATAAAAGGAACTCAGCTTGAGCAATCCCAACAAACAACCCAATGAAACCCATCTGGGAAACACAGTAGATATCAATTCGCCAAGCCATTCAATCCACCACCTGGAACTCCTTTAACTCTCAGCACTATAACTGGTCGATGAAAAGCTGCAACGAAGTTGTTTAGCTGGTTGTGACTACAACATAGTGTTAAATACCGTGGTATATTACAGTATACCGTTTACTGCGGTATACGGTATAAATATTTTTACATTTTGTTATTTTGTCACATGGTATACGTCATATAGCGATATACACATACTGCTCATTTTTTATATTAATTTTTTCAGAAAACCGTTATATATAGCAAATACCACGTAGTACGTACTACAATATTTTATTTTTCATTTTACATAAAAACTATCACAAATATATAAAATATTAAAATGTAAATAATACACATATTATAAAAAAAATATATTTTTATTTTTTTGTTAGTTTTCTTAATTAATATAAAATTTTAATAGATGGTAGCATTTTAAAGGTCCTTGTGGTGTTAAATAATATCCTTCAGTTGGATCTCTAGTGTATGCTACATCAACTGAATATCCTAAACTATATATATTTTATTTATATTTGACAAATTACGATGAGAAAAATTAGAATACATATAAAATATGTAAAAATAAATTATTAAATAGTTATGTCATCTTAAAATAATATTCTAACATTTATTTTTTTGTGAAAACGGTAATAGTATGCGGTGCGGTATACCATACAGTATACCTTAAAAATTCATGATGCAATATATCTAGCGGTAACGGTATTTAATACCTTAGACCACAGTTCCACATTCATAAATAGGAGCGAAATGGGGTCATGCTAGAAGGGAAGGGTTGTCAAGGAAGAAATTTGAGATTTCTTTCCGGTGTTTTAATTTGAATGACATTCACATTTTTGGCATGGTTTTCATTAATGATGAGTACTATGGGGGAGTAGGTGGAGTGCAAGAGTGATGTGGAGGACGTAAGTGCTTCAGTTGTGAATACTGACAAGCTTATATTTATTATATTTATTTCTATCATATTTAGTATGTTTTAATATGTTTTGAACCTTAAAGATATATTTTGAGTATGTTTTATAGCTTAGAGCATATATGGACTCAATTGATTGAAAGTGGATTTAATTTACAATTTTACAAGTTTTAATTTAGTTGTGTTCTTTAAGGATTTTGATAGATTGGCGATGTTCCGGTAGAAAAATCATATATTGAGCTACAGAGATTGGAATTGAGTGATTCTTGATTCATTGGAAAGCTAACATCTGGAGCTACAAATCTATGCATATTATAAAGCCCATTTTGTAGGTTAAGGGAGTCAAATTTAGCTTTAAATTCGTGATTTGCACGCCATCACTGGTTTGAAAGTAGTTGCTGTATTTTGGGCATATCTTTGGCTATAGATATCCATTTTATGTGATTCAGGTATTGTTTTGAAGCTAAGAAAGATCTATACAACTCTTATGCTTTGAGTTTTGAGAAATAATGACTTCATCAAGGTCGAATCTCAACTTGAAGTTGCTACTGTTATTCTGGAGCATTTCTTGGTTCACAACTTTGAAACCTTTTAGTTAGTTTGAATCTTTTTATTTGTGTGGGGTAATTTTGTAATAACATAAAAAGTTTAGGGAGATTTTATGAGTTTAGCACACTAGGTTAATTCTTTCAGGTGTTTAAAGTGGCAGCTGCACCACAATCTCCTCCCTCTCTTTCGCCGGATGCCTCCTCCTCCTCCTCCTCTCTCCCTCTCTCTTTTTCGTAATTTTAATTTTTTTTCTATTATTATTGTTCTTTGTTTTTCTTTAAATCATCAGTGAGTAATTTTCTGGTTCAGTTCAAGGGGATGATTTCCATTGCCAACATCGGTTGTGAAGATTGATTTTTCTTATTAGAGCTTTCTTTAAATTCAAGTATTTACTTTGTTGTTAAAATTTATCGCAATTAATTTTCCTATTCTCGCTTATTAAATTGGTTATGCGATTGCAAATCTACTTGATTTTCTTTTCAATCGCTTAGGTGAATAATTCGATTTAAAAGCAAGTAAATTGACTGGAGATTACTTTTATTTATGGTTAGTTCATATGGAGAAGTAAGACAGGTTAAATTGTTCAAGCTTTTGGATTATTGCCTGGAATAAACTTTTGTTCATTGTTCTTAATGCTAATTTTAGGTTTATTAGAAATTGCTTTTCAATATCTGGTTATTCAAAATTAAGAAATTAATCTGAAGGTTTTTTTGGTTAATTTTACTGTTGAATTCTTTGGGTTTTTTTAGCTTTAAAGAGAATCCTATTTATTTGCTTGGATTGAAGAAATATTTTCTTTCGATGATTAACTATGCAACTGGAATGGATAATCAACCATGAACTGAGCATTTTTAGTATTGATTAATTTCATTTTGATTTTACAGTTAATTTATTTTAGCATTCAATTCAAGAAAACCTCAAGCTTTTATTTCAGTTTTCTGACAAAAAACTTTTGGTTAAAAAATTTTCCTTGGGATTCGACCTGATTTTCACTACCATATTACAAAATTATTTATTCTAAGTTACCAGTGATACCATAATTATTTTTTGTGGTTTTGATGACCAACCAAATACGCCCATCATTGAATCCTCGAGCTCAATTTCTTCTAGCAACACTAATACGACAGCTATCTTCCCTTATCAATCTCATTGCATGAGGAGAAAATTGCATAAATCTTGGAACAAATGTGCTTCGCTTTGATGACATCAAAGGGGGGAGCTCGAAATCCTGCAATAAGGGATTGAAATGAAGGCCATTGTCATTGATCGGAGCAGCCATTGAAGGGGGAGCAAGCAGGGGCGGAACTACCTTGGGACAGGGGGGTGCCATTGGCCCCCCGAGAATTTTGTAAGTTTTTAAATATAAGGTACTAAGTTGGCTATTTTGTGAGAAACTAAGGACCTGTTAAGTGTTTCCCCCCTCCCCCCCAAACTGGCTAAAGAATATAAAAGGGTAAATAGAGAATACAGTTCTAGATCTTTACTTTTCATCACAAATTTTCACCTAACCTCTGAAACATTGCATATCCATCCCAAACACTGCCACCTGAGACTTTTGTGAGTTTTTAAATATAAGGTACTAGGTTGGCCATTTTGGAAGAAATTAAGGACCAGTTATCTGTTTTATCCCCCCAAACTGGCTGAAGAATATAAAAGGGTAAATAGCGCAAACAGTTCTAAATCTTTACTTTTCATTGCAAATTTATACCTAACATCTGAAATATTGCATATTCATCTCAAACCATTCTCTTTCAACATCTCTATGTCTCTCTCTCCCCTCTATTCTACTTCAGTGATGATTAATTAAAATAAAGTAATTATTTTACTAATTTTTATTTAGAATAGATATTATTTTAATACCATATACATCTAATAATTATTTAAATAATTTTTTATAAAATTTAATTTTTATAAATAATTATTTAAATAATTTTTTTCTCTTAGGTTTTAATCGGCGCTCGTTTTACCTCTACTTTGCCCTAGTCCCCCGAGCCTAAAATTCTGGGTTTGCCACTAAGAGCAAGTGATGAAAAGCAAGAAGACAAAGAAGAAAAAAGTGAAGAAGATCGGCATCGATGAAGGGTGTTAGGGTAGAGAGAGGGGGAAGATGACCAAAGAGGGCAAGGACAAGTTTTGGGAAAATGTTTGAGATGGGGAGAGAAATTGTGGCATCTTAGGACTGGGTTGATGGAGAAGATAGGCGACTGGGGAAGAGGAAGTCAGCGATGGGTTTTTAGGTTTCAAATTATTTTTTATTATTTATTACTTTTACTAATCATTAATAGTAATTTATTCATTGTGCTATTATGATAAATTGTACATGTTGACATGTCACATGATATTTTCCATCTATAAAAGATCTAAAACAAAAAACTTAAATGAGATTAAAGATTTTTTATATAAAAAAATTATATTATGGCTCAAAATAGTATAATAATAAAATATTAGAGCGACAGATGAAAAAAAAAAATCGGTTGGTCAAAGAATGTGACAGCAAAGCATAATAATATGAAACTTCTCAAAGAGAGCTCAAACAGTGCTGTTACAAGAACATAATCTGTAGTACATGCAAACAAATCTTTGTACAGGTAAAAATGAAACAAGAAGTAATTGGTGCAAAATTCTACATGTCAAGATCGAGCATGGACAAAGGAACACGAAGAAGGGAGGACGGCTCAATTCCCTGACAGGAGCATTAATATTATCCACAGCTGTTTCTGTTGTTCAAGGAGAAGAGGATTGCTGCTGATTTTGGGTCTGGTTCTCTGGGGTTTTATCGGCAGCGGTCGAGCTCCTTCTCCGTTTGATGAAGCACTTGTAGATCAAGAAGCCCACCACAACCAGAAACAATATCCCTCCCGCAATGATTCCGACGAAAAACAGGATGACTTCCCGCACTTCCCTTTTGTAATTCTCTCCTGTAACAAAGTAATATTAATTAATTTCATAAAGTACTTATAATAATATTAGTTGCAAATATTAATAATAATATTTTTGTTCCTTCTTTAACGGTAAAAGTCTCTCTTACTTTCATTATTGCAGCGGTTGAAATGGGAACCGTTCATGCGGCAGTCGCCGCCACCAAGTCTGCAGTTGCGGCACTCGACGGACCAGCCCATGTCGAATCCCTCGGCAATCAGCGCCGCTAGTTCTTCATAATCGTACGAGCCGTTCACCGTGTTGGGAAGAGTCATCACTCTGGCGACCGTCCTGCACGACGGCGGCGCAGGGTTGTAACTATCGTCCGTGTAGTTCACGAAAACGTTGGAGCTGTTCCCGCTTAAGCAATCCACCCTCGCGTAAGCCCGATCGGTGATGTTGTTTGCTGGGCATCTGACGAAGCTGGCGTATCGGTACTCGATAAAGATGCCGTAGCGGCCGTCGCCGAGAGTGTCGAGAGTGCTGAGAGAGCGGGAAGGGAGGCGGCACTGGCGGTCGGCAACATTGGCGTCGACCACTCGGATGTGTTGGTCATCGTAGGAGATGTTCTTGAGCAAGTATTTACCGCCGTGGAAGTTGAGGACGGTGCGGTTGTTTTCGCAAGAGAGCTGGTAGTCGGAGTCGCCGCAGCCGGCGGGGGAGGTCGGGAGCCGAAAAGGGTACCGGATGTCGGTGATATCGCCACAGGAGGCGGAGCATTCTTCCGGGCTTTTTCTTGCTTGAATAGAAATCACAGAAACAGAGAACAAAAGCGCAAAAAACAGAGCAACTAGTGATAATCCTGAAGTCCTCATCATGCCTCTGGTTTTCAGATTTTTGGTGGTAAATCTCTGAAATTGGAGAGAAAGTAACGATTTGGGATCTCGCAATTAAGTGTTTTGTGTTTTGTCTCGCAATCTAATTACCAGCAAGACATATAAATAGGGGTATAACCAGAGTCAGTTCAACAGGTCAACAGAGACCAAACTTAACAACGCGTACTAGCAGTAGCAGGTGGTCCTTGTCAAGATGTTGAACTTCCCAGTAATGGATTTTCCCCAACCCCAAAAAATGTAGGCCACGAGTGTACAGCCTCATCTTTTTTTTTTTCAAAATTAATTTTAAGCATATACCAATCAATTATTAGAGAAAAATTTAGAGTCCTAAATCCTAATTATCCAAGACAATGACTTTTTTTGTAGCTTTCATTCTCTCAATCAAGGTTGGAGCCATCCTCTTACATTTTTGCCTCCCAAATAAATACTACTGTTTAATAGTTATAGGTACGAAAAAAATTAATTATTAGATAATTAAATGTAAAGAAGTGATTCACATAATTATTGTTTGACCGTGTTCCATCAAGGCAGTACCTTATTGGCCATAAGCATATGTCAAATAGTACGTGTGGATAAGCGGAACAGGTCAGCGAAGCATTATTGGATCCATGTGTTTAACTTGTAATTTATTTATAGGTACGGAATATTATTCCTCGCCTCCACATGATTTGACCTCAAATTTTCAACATGACCTCATCAAAATTATGAAGTTGATTGTTATAATATGAATTTACAGGTATTTTATTTAGGGTTATCAATAGCTTACTGATGATGATGGTTATTGGATTTAAGCGAATACTGTAACCATCTATCACCATTGAATTTCCTTTCTCTTTATTTGCATTACATCATCAGGAGCTTTTATTTATTTATTTTTTTATACAGAATCAAGTATATAATTACAAAGTTTAAAGAAAGTATCATTATCATATAACAGGAAGAAAATGTTAGCTTGTTTGGGACTTAGAAGACAATCGAATTAGATCAAATGACATTTATAGAATTAGAAAAAAAATAGGGAGAATTGACCTATGATATTATCTTACACAAGTTGAACTATCACTTGGAGGTAATCTAAAAGGTTTGCTCATAACCTTTCTCATTAATACCCAATTTCTATTTTCTTTGCAATGGGGTTAATTTTCACTCCTAAAATTTAATCAAAATTATGCATATTCTTTGAGAGGATCCAAAATCTAGATTTACCTCGTATTTTTGCGGTAATTTACCTATCTCTCTTTTCTTTTAGCACTTCGAGTAAAAACAAACTTCACATCTATAGAGAGGAGAAAGACTTGCTTCTTGTAGTTTTTTACGTTAAAATGAGACAATAATCTCATTTAACAGAAGGGCCAGTTTTGGAGTGATTAAACAGCTAGAGAGTAAAAGAATGCATTTTTCCTGGGGTTGGTAAGGGGAGGGTAGAAAATTAGCTTGGGTGACGTGAAATAATATTTTTGGCAGAAAAGGTGGTGAGGGGTTTAAGTGTAGGTAGTTTAAATAAAAAAAAAATTGCTTTGTTGGGAAGTGGTGGTGGAGATTAAGGACAGAGGATCGGACTTTGTGGTTTAAGATAAGAGAAAATTACAAAACCCCCCTTATAGTTTGGTCTAACCTACACTTTATCTCCTCTATTTTGAGGAACCTACACTTTACCTCTTATATTTTTTACACTGTTTGATAACAACTTCTCAAAATTATATTTAAATTATATGATAATCATATTTCAATAATTTCAATCTCTTTAGTAATTTTTTTATAGTTAATAGACATATTTAACTATCAGTTTTTCTTTTCTGTAAATATATTTTTCCTCTTGTAAATACATATCAATATTCTTTAAAGGTCGGTTGGATGTAAAAAAAATATAAAAAATCTTAAAATTACTGAAACATTATTATCATATAGTTTAAATTAGGGTTTCAGAAGTTGTTGTTGGACATTGTAAAACAAATAGGGGTAAAGTGTAGGTTTCTAAAAATAGAGGGGCAAATTGTATGTTAGACCAAACCACGAGGGAATTTTTTGTAATTTTCCCTTAAGATAATTAAGGCAGTATTTGGGAATAGTGGGGGTCTTAAGGGTGGGTTTGGCTGGCTCAGGAACTCGGGAGTGTGGGGAGAGATTATTAAGGTGGGATACAATTTAGAGAAATGTGGAGTAGATTTTTTGGGATTTTTTATACAGAGAGTGGGTGAGGAAGACAAAGTGAAATTTTGGGTAGATAATTGGGCAGGGGTTGGGGTTTTAAAGGATAAATTTTTTAGATTATTTATGCCGGAGGCTAATATAGAGTGTTTAGTGAAGGAAAGGTGGAGGAATGATTTAGAAAGACGTGAGTGGAGGTGGCGATGGAGGAGAAACTTGAGGGGGAGGGAGGTTGGAGAACTTGCACAAATGCAGCAGATTTTGGAAAAAGTAAATTTTCATGAAAGAGAACCAGATCGTTGACAATGGAAGCTAGATCTGGGAGGCACATTCTCAATTAAACAATTGCCTTTCAAGATAGAGAAGAGCTCCCGGCAATCTGCGCAATAACTTCAGCCTGCTTGGTGGAACTCATGGGTACCAGCCAAGGGTAACACATATGTGTGGAAAGCTTTGAAGTATCGTTTGCCATCGAAGCTGAATCTTAGTATAAGGGGAATTTTACTGGAAAACACGTTGTGTCCACTATGTAAAAAAAAGGAAGAATCGGTTGATCATTGTTTGGTAAATTGTATGCAAGCAGTGGACTTATGGAACCAGGTAAAGAGTTGGTGGCATATGGACAATTTGGAAGGTTTTAGCATTGGTGATTTGTTGAATCCAAACCAAGCTGTTAGATTTGTGATGGTCTGGTCACTTTGGAAAAGAAGAAACAAAGTAGTTTTTGGGGAGCATATGATTTGGAATTTGCAAGTGCTTTCAGAAATTCAAGTCATGTCTTTTTTTGGATTACAAGTAGATGTACCAAGTTAAATTGTTCTTGGGTTGAATGAGTGTGTAGTCTGAAACTTTCTGTAAAAAATTGGTTGTAAGTTCTGCAGGAAGGAGACCATAGTCATGGGTGAGGGGTGTACCTTATGCTTTGATTAGGTCATGGCTTGTCCTTTGATGCATACTTGACTGATCTCTATTAATAATATTTTTGTTGGATGTTAACAAAAAAAAAACCTCATTTAACATTTGTCATTAATCTAATGAGATAAGTTATTTTGGAGAATGTTTCACTACAGTTGCCTTGCCTCAGTGAATCATCAGGCTCGTTGAAGCTTATGCTCAACAAACAAGCTCCTATAGCTACTACAGTTTCCCCCTTTAAAACCCTTGGGCTTTGCTATAAAGAATTATACCTCTACTTGGTCGATCTGTGGTTGTACTTGATTTGGCTTGTTTACATATATGCTTTATTGCAACCCATGGGGGCCTAGTCAGACATTAATTTTGAATTGGAGTGCAAAATCCATCATCAGCTTTATTAACTGTTATAAATTGGTAAGTTAAAGATATTGAGCTTTTATATTAATAAGAAAAAGTGTTGTTTATTAAACATATTGAGGTTTTATATAAACAGGCATGGATGTCCAATAAAAATGCTTGTTTTCGTGGAATTTCTGGCAGTTGGTACATGTTGACCCATCACCACACTGTGGCGCCTGCTTCCTCTGCTCTTTGGGAAATTTTGTGGTTAGCCTTCCCTAGGCCTCTTCTATGATTCGTTGACCCTGGTACAGCCGTACAGGACTCCCCACGCCCACTTCTGTATGTTCCTTGCTTCATGAACTCCTATTCCAGGGACAATGCCCTCTCAACTATCTTATAATAGTCTTTGTTACTACATAATCTTAGTATCTACCTTAGCTCAAGTGTCAGTCCTCTCACAAACTTCTTAGCCTTCATAATCTCTTAACCATCATATTGTGAGACATTTACCAAAGAGTTGAACTTTTTGTTCGTACTTAAGCATAGATAGGTTATCCTGGACTAGATGATCAAACTCTAGCTATTTCTGATCCTTAACGGCCTCACAGATATACTGGTTCTGAAAGAGTTCTTCAAATTCAAACCATCCCATGACCATCTGTGTAAGAGCTGACAGCTCCTTTTATTTTCATGGCTTTTCACCAGACCTCAGCAGCCCTCACTAGGTCAAAGGTTTCCAGTGATACTCTATGGGTAGAGCTCACCTTCATTCTATCAAACTGCTTCTCTAGCTTATTCAACCAGTACTCAGCATTCTCAGGATCCCCACTTCTATCAAAACTTGGGGGATGAAACGCCTGGAACCTCTCCAATTGTCTTGTATTTTGATTTTCATCATTCTCTCTTCTCTGTGTTCCCTTTTTTTGTTATGTTCCCTTGTCTGGACCCTTTTGCCCCTCTTGTCCACATATTCAGCCTATGATCCCATGGCTTATGCCATCAAACAGCCTCTCACGCTTCATTAGTTATCTAGCCTGACCAGTCAATCTAAGAACATAATAAATTACCACACAGAAAAGTTCATAGAGATCCCTTTCGCAGATTATACAACCAACCCGAGACCAACTCCAACTAGGGGTTGATTTGCAAATGACTTGTGCCGAAGAAATCTCACTTGTATGTGAAGTCAACCAATACCTCGAGTTCCTAAGCAAAATCCCTCTCTAAGATCTCTCTCAAACATCAGGAACTTTCCAAACCTTAGAAAGCTCAAAGAAGACTATGGTTTGAGGGGTTTGAACAGAATTACATGTACAATCCCCATGTAAGCTCAAGGTCAAGTGAAAAGAGGGTACTGGGGTTTAACTCCAGCCCTCTATTCATGCTTCAATTTACATTTTGGTCCCTAGAATCCTTAATCAGTCAGTTTAGTCCTAATAATTCAGTCCTCATTGTCACCAAATGTTACAATTTTGCCACAGTGTTGTAATATTGGTGCATTTTCCCCCTAAAAAATAATAGCTCAACTAGGTCCGGAAAGCTACTTAAGCTAAGCAGTCACCAATTACATTTAATTCATACAAAACAGTACTCAATGGGTTATGAATTATCAATGGGAAGCTAAATTAACCTCCCCATAGAGCTAATTTAGCAAGGTATCCCCAAAACTACAATAAAACAAATCAGAAGCTTTATAGTAGTAATAACTCCTCTCTGACATGTAACATTCTTCCATGTTTTTAACTTGCTTAATAGTGTGTTTGTGCAGTGGCAGTAAAAGTGCTTTTGACTGGAGTGCTGCTTCAACAATACCAAATTGTATTCAATTTGATGTTCATTCTCTACGGGGGATGTGTATAAACTAGTATTCACTAGCTTACCGTGAATTTATGTTTTAATTCAATAAATTATATGTGTGCATTTCCAGTTTATTTTTGTAAATAATACTTGTGTCTGCGTTTGGCTATATTTGTATTTACCTAGGCCACTTAGATATCAGAGCCATAGGCTTGTTCCTTACATGTTTGTTGCTTAATTGCACATATTTCAAGATTGTAGTCCTTTCGTGTAAAGAATTGGAAAAATTGAGGGTTTTGTGAGAAAGAATGTTTACAAGCAGAGAGTGGTATCATAGAAGGTGAATGAGTTCTGAAGGTCTAAGTAGCTAGAATATGAGCACAATTAACCACGGTCCTGTTCACTGCTAGAATTGTAAGATGTCTGAAGGAGCTTGCTAACAATCAAATGTGTTGAACATCATTTGCCAATTCCAAAAATAAAGACAAATTATCCTAAAATTTGAACTATTTCTTGGGTACTATCAGTCATAATAGTAATGCTAATTAAATCCCAAGAGTTATAGGCGTTGCCAACATACAAAACAAGTTGATGACGCTATAGGCGTTCTCTAATGGCCACATAGTGTCCTCAAAGCTTCGACCGACATAAGTTTTTTAATTTGCAACCTTTTTTGTGCTTTGATTTCACAGCTTTGAAAATGTTTTGAAACCAAAGTAGATTATTGCATAAATGCTTTTGAAACAAACATAGATAACGTTCCATGTAAAAAAAAAGTTGACATAGAAAAGTAAATTGAAAAAAACGAGAACAGTTCCAAATGACAATGCTAAACGTAATTCAATATAGACATGACCTGATGAGATTTTCAAATAAAACGCGAATAGTAGTGCTCTATACTGAGCTAAAACAAAGAAGTATCCAAAGAAATCTTAGCAATAAAAAAAACACTTTAAGCTCTAGGTTTATCCTAACAATCTTCCTCTCTCAGTACCTTAAGGACGCCTATATGCTGTTGGCCTAACATGCTCCTCAAGTCTTTAGGAACTTACTATTGAATGATGTGAATTTTGATTAAGAAAAAACAATCGATTTCAACATGTCTAAGAGAAAAAAGCAAGAGACAAATGCAAAGCCCATCCAACGCTGCAAAATGAGTTTCCTGTACACAGTGATTGTTAGCACTTCGCCACGCCAATGAGTTTCACTGGACTGAACCAGACTTTTAATGATTAACTAACTGCAGCCATTTCTGTAATGGGTTGAACGGCAACAACATTATAACAGCGCCCACATAATGTCGGGTGTTCTCCATATGAACCAACCTCAGGCGCATAGTTCCAGCATCGCTCACATTTTGACCCTTCTGCCCGAGATACACCAACCCAGATGCTCTCGCTTCCTTCAACAGCATATTCTCCACTGCATGGAATATTCAGTTTTTCTTTCTCCTCCAAGGATGGCAGCACCTCAACCTGCACATGGGACGACTCTTTAATCTTCTGGTGATTGATCCCAGCTCAACTACACACCAGCCTCTTAAGATGTTGGCGAATTGTAGAAATGTATGAACATTGTAAATGCAGGAAAGACATAGCTAGAACCATGGTTTTCTATCTCTGATAAAGTACAAAGAAGTCTTAACGCCATTCAGGAAATAGATACTGCTACTTTAGGGCTATGGTTTCATTTAGAGTTTAATTCTAAATTCTTTTGTCAGAACAATGTTTTATATTCAGACATATGATAGAAATCCAAAATTTTTAAACTTAGGGGGGAGAGAGAGAGAGGGGTGAGAGGTGTCCGACTCTATTGAACCTTTGTTGCTTGTGAGCTGAGCACTACAGGTTTATCATACCTGAGAAGTAATGAATATTCGGTGCAAACTGTCGGCTCCATTCTGGGCTTCACACAATTGGACTAATCTAGAAGTGAGGCTTGCATCATTTGCATGCAAATAAACCTTTGCTTCTAGACTGGAACCAATAAGCTTACCAGTACGAGCTACTTCTAATACCTTGTTTACCTCTGTTCTAAGCTGTTAAGATCAAGACAATGGTTGGCAGGTCCAATCATAAAAGATCATCATCATGCAGCTTACCACCAATAATTATAAACTGATGTTCAGAGCATGAAAATCATAATGGTAATTACTTGTTAAAGTCAAATAAGCACTATAACTCCGTGCACAAGAAAAATGTGGCCATATTTATGCTGAATGTCCTCCTTGATGGAACCCTCTTGTAAAGAAATAGTGAAATGAAACTTCCAAAACCGTCATTATAGGTGGTTTTCTCTTAATCACAAAAGGGTATCATGAGGCAGCAATAAATGTACTTATTACATGTTTGAGATCGTAAAATCAATATGTACTACATAGAATACAACCGTTTTAGTTAATATAAATATATGCAAAAGAATTTATTGGAGACAAATCTACACACAAGAAATTCATTTGTCAAACTCACAAACCTACATACATAAATGGTAGGAGTGCATATGTCCTATGCAAAATTCAATAGTTAAACTTCAAAGACAAAATACTTGTGAAAATGCACTACAAATGAACAAAACCTTGTCATTCAGTTCACTTGTTTCTTGCGACATAAGCAAACTGAACAATAAACATATTTCAGAAATCGATCAATTGACAGACTTCAGAAATTATTTGTATGTGGTCTAATGAAATATCTAGAAACAATGGGCAAGAGAATTGTATGATGCTCAATTTACTAGCACCACATCCTTGGTTTCTCACTATATGAAATTACAGGAGAACAAAAATCATATCAACACAGATCATTTTGAGAAAATTTCAAATAATCATAGTTAAACCAAATCGGTACTTTAGTCACCAACATTAGTAAAAATTATGATTACCTCCAAAATTTTGTCCCAGAAATGGATCTCTTCATCAGAGAATGCTAACCATTTCTCATCCAAGGTTGGCCAGCTAGACTGAAAAACAAATTCAGCTATGGAACCATCATTCATGGAGAATTGGAAGGGAAGATTTAGCCACGCATCCTCCGCCAAATGAGGTAATATTGGAGCAATGACCCTCACAACGGAAAGGAGGTGTGTAGCAAGAACCGTTTGACAACTTCTGCGCGTAAAACTTGTAGTGCCCCTGAAAATTGTTAAAAGATTTCCAATATCACCTTTTCACTTTGAAAATTTTCCAGCTCAAACGGCTAAGAACATTGCAAAATGAAAAAGGCCAAAGTGATAGATATAGCCATAGTTTGCAATCAACGAAGCTGAAGCAGAAAAGAATGAAGAATGAGAGGAGAGATTTATTTTATTCTCAAGACATATATATAAAGTTATGAGCGTTTAGGTACCCACAAGAATACCAGTGACAGTATCCATACAGCCAGTAAGATGTACCTGTGGAATTCGTTGCTGCATAGTCTGTGTGGAGTTCCACTAAATACAAAATGGAACTCCATGGGAATCATTGCCAAAAGTTGTATAAAGTAATTATCCCAAGTTCTTGTCAAACAAAAAAAAGTACTTATTCTAAGTTATTTGTCTCAAAAGATTATTTCCGTGGGAAAATCTGTTCACCAAGGACCCCAGCTACAAGGCTGGGAAATAGGTTGAGGGAGCTTCCTCAATCAATCAACTAAGCCGTAAACCCAATAAGTTTGGGTCAGCTATACAAAATATTATGTCTTCATTACGCTCGATAAGTGGCAAGCTCTGTTTGAAAGGTCTGACAGCAAACTTTTTTTGCACTAATTTTACCCAAGTCTAGGTCTACTCTCATCTCTTTTCGGCCCTCTATCTTTCTTATTACCCTTACAACACTCGTACATCTGTCTGTCTACATTTAGACATAACAAAACCATTAAGGCAACCTTCCCTCATTTTCCCATGAAAAAAGCTACCTTTACCATACCCCTTATACCCTCATTTGTAATTTTATTGCTTTGTGCATGTCCACTCATCCAAGACAAAATTCTGATCTCTGCTATATTCAGTGTGTTCTTTGTGATTGCCCAACACTTAGTATCTCAAAGCAAGGTTGTCAAGATCGGGATCCTACCCAGGATCGTTTTTTGTTGTGCAAGATCGGGATTGTAAGATCGGATCGTAGATCGTAAGATCCTACCAAAAACTTAAAATTTTTTGTCTAAATAATATAGTTTATGTAAAAGACCAATTATATTAAAAACTCAAGTAAAATTTTAGTGTCATAGTAATGGTAAAACATAATTATTGATACAATACAAGTAAAATTAAAACTTTAATAGAGTATACATCAACATAATCAATAAAATAATTAACACAAGTCTGAAAAAAATTCATGAACAAACACATTATTGACAAATAGAAAAAAGTACAATGTTCATAATTTAAATATTCAGTAATTTACTTCTAATAAATTAAAATGTACAATGATTTTTTTACAATATGGAATAATTTAAAGTTAGTAGTTTTTTTTTTTCTTGATGAAATAAGTTCAACTTTCAGAGAGGAAAAACTGGTAATTTGAATATTCATTAACCCTAAACAATATTATTATTATTATTATTATTATTATTATTATAATTTATAATAAGACAGTTACCGAATAATTTAAATTATACTTTAAAAAGTTTTTATTAGACAACTACCTTGAGTCAACAAATTTCATCCAATTGGGGATCAAAATGAAATGTTTTTAATGGATTTAGAACCAAAATAGGATGTTTTTAATAGGTTTATGATCTAAACAGAACATTTAATAAATTTGAGATGAAAACAGAATGAAAATCAAATGTTAGGGACCATTTATGGAATTTACCCCCAACAAAAATCAATAACCGGGTAGGATTGATAAGATCTTTTGATCCTTGTCGCAATCCTACCATGTCTTCGATCCTAAGGTTTTCTATGTTAGGATCGTAGGATCATACGATCCTACTATCAGGATCGCGATTTTAACAACCTTGTCTCAAAGTATGGTTTGTCATATGGCCATCCTATGGCATTTTTACCTTTGCACTTAAGTGGGAGATTCTTATCAAATATAACTCTAGTGGCACTTCTCTATTTCTTATAGAATATAACTATAGTGGCACTTCTCCATTTTGTTCAACTCTTTCTAATCAGGTCATTCATATATTCAAGATCCCCTTCCCTATGAATAGTTGAGTCTAAATACTCCAATGAATCAATTTGAGCAACCTTTTGGCTTCCAAGCATGACCATATGATTATCCTTAGTCATATGTTGACTAGAACTGCATTGCACTCCGAGATCTACTTATTCAAAGTCCAATATTACTTATTCCAAAGCATCTAGTTTCTAAAGCACTTACTCACAGCTCCAGCTCCTGATTCACTGAACTCTTAGTTCCACTGATTAGAACAATGTCATGTGCGAATAGCATACACCCTGGAACTTCATCTTGAATATTTCTAATTAGCTCATCTATCACTAAGGTCAAAAGGTAACAGCATAAACAGATCCTTGGTGCAAACCAGTTGTTCCTGAGAATTCCTTTCTAATAATGTCAACGTACCAAAGAGAAACTTCTGCTAACACTTACCATAAAACATAGATAGTCACTAGATCATACACTTTCTCTGAATCTATAACCATGTGGACATCCTTATGTTTATCTCCAAACCTTTCCATATATTTCCACTAGGAACTTTCCATCCTTTACCAAAATAATTATATGGGTGAAGAATATTATCAATGAAGTTTATTGAAGAATTTATTGTTCAGTATTCAGTGAGTGCTTCTATCTCACAATATATTGACAAAACTACCATTTTTCGCTCAATTTTGAAATGTGCAACCCATGGCACTACCAAGATTAAAATTAAAACCCAGGTGTGTGGAAGAATTTCTTCTTAAGCTAATGCTAAGGGATTTCTTTTTTCAAACTCTAAAACCTGTATTTGTTTTTAGTAATGGTTGCTTACAAATTTATGAGCCAACAGAATGCAATGTGCAACACGTGAAAAGACTGTTCTTTGTACATGAAAAAATCAGTGACAAGTTGTAGCCCGACAGAACTGGATGATGCATGGACAAAGGGAAGAAACTCAAACAGAAGACATGAGAAAAGAACTACCCAACATATAGTCGATCCTTGGCAACATCGAAATAGAAATTTGAGAGATCAACAATGACAAAGCGCTGTACAACCTGCAGCAGACAGAAAATTTGACAAAATGGGGTATGCAAAGTGAACTTATGTAAAATAACAGAAGCAACAGGAAAAATACTAATTTAAGGGCAGAAAAATTTCTGGCATTCTTAACATTGCAGTCAACATAAGCCTGTGAACATTTTTCCCTTCACTATTTCAACTGATAACTAAAGCCAAAGTTGTCACATATCCACTTCATCCTAATCAGAGTAATAGGATGACACAGATAGCACAAACCACTCCAAGCCAATCGAAGAGCGAAAGGTATTCATATCACCTAAGTCGTGGGGGCTTTTGTAGGCAAGAGAATATTTTAATATACAAACAGAAAAAAATGAGAGAACCAAAGTCTTATGAATTATAGACCATGCACCTAGCAATGCTGTAAATTACTACCTCTGTCCCATAATTAGACACTTTTCAACATTTTGAATTTAAGTTTGACTCAGTTTTTATCATACTAATTGGTTTTAATAATTTTGGAAAATGGTATCTAGATACTATAAGATTTTATCCCCCATTTGCACATAAAATTATGTGTCATTTCCAAACAGATTTGTCAAGTCAATCCTAAATCCAAAAGGCTAAAAACTACCAATAACGATTATGGAATGAGGAAGTAGAAAATAAAATCCAACTGGGGCTTTCCTATGTAAGAGACAATTGACAAGATATGAAGATAGCAACACTGTAAATTAGAAAATGAAATCCCACTCAATCAATCTTCATATAGAAACGCACTTATTTTATTTATTTATATATATTTATAAGAAACAGCATTCTTTCCAAGATGAAGTAAATCTGCCATGAATTTTTCTCATTTCTTACCTGCTTGGAACCAAAAACCTCCTGCAAGGCCCAATAATGATAATTTTGGAAAGGGCTATGATTACATGACCCATGACAGATGTCACTAGCCCATATGAGCTGTCCATTCCTGCTGGTCCCATGTGAGACCCACGAGAATGGATGGCCCAGATAGGCCCATGATTTCTGTCTTTGGTCATAATATAGTTTTCCGTTTGGAAAATACGAAGACCATTACAATCCATGATTGGAAACGCTGAGAAGTACCGGAACAAGACCAATAAAAGGGAACTACCTGGAAAATTTTGAAAAACTGATAGTTCTCATAGCTGTCTTGTATGTTTTTTACAACATTTGCAAGCTGAAACAAAGCATGTCGATCAATCATGGGAAGATCATTGTATGGAACAGCATATTCAACCTGTTGACAACACAATTCATCGAAGGAAATTATAAGACCTCAATACTGCAAACAAAAGGATTCATATAAACTGATAGAGGTAATTGGTGCAGAGGAAAACATAAAATTGGGATCAGAAGTTCTAGGGAAGCTATTCACAGATTTGTGAAAGCACAAATGGGTGTTTCACTTCCCTTGTTGGTACTGTGAGGAAGGGGAAATAAAGCTACGCCATTAACAATCGACAATCTATGCACTTCAGTGAAACCAAAGGGATGAAAATGAAGTAGTACAGGTAAAAGGCCTAGCAGTTTTATCCACATTGCTCCAGGTTTAGAAATCAGGACTCAAATGAAAATTCCAGAAAGAAAATACCTTCCAGTCATGCAGATTCCCCAAGAGGTACCTCAATGTTCCTCTCAACTTGCGGTATATGTCAGACATTTGACGAAGGATTTGAGGCCCAATCATCACATCACCTGCATAATCTACACTAGAAACCCAGAGTCGCAACACATCAGCTCCATAAGCCGGTTGTTCCTACAGGAAAGAGTTTAGATCAGCCTAGTACATCAGAATGAGAGGGAGTGAGATCCACATGACCAACCTTTTTGTCTTTGCTTCCCTCAATAATGATTTTAGGATCTACAACATTCCCAAGAGATTTGCTCATCTTTGAACCTTTCTCATCTAATACAAATCCATGAGTTATGACACTCGAATATGGAGCTTTTCCTGCAAATAAATTAACAAATAGACAACACAGCCTATGAATAATTTTCCACAATATGCAGAGAACAGAGGCAATCTGACACTGATTCCTAAACCAAAATATATATCAAGAAGCATGAAGTAACAACGGAAAATGCATAATGCAAGGCTCCCAAATCCCACATGGGAAAGATGGGCATTTATAGTATTTATACATGGCCTCAAGTTCAGAATATAAGCATGCCCTTATCCTTTTAAAGATTGCTCATGTGGTGCGGGTGGGTGTTCTGTAGATCGGGTTCTGGATTCTAGGCCATGACACATAAATTTGGTTAGCTGCCCAAACTCATTGTCAGCTGCATGAATGCAGAAGACAAATAATAATTATTTGTGAAATAAAACCAAAAGCATCAGATGACCTTTTGTTGCAATACATGTCAGCAAGGAACTCTGAAACCACCCACGATGCTGATCTGTGCCCTCAAGGTACAAATCTGCTGGAAAACTAAGGCCACTTCTATTACACAAGACTGCAGCCCAAGAAGAACCTATAGTACACAATCAACCAACAATAATTAGAGTTCCAAAAAGCAAACACTTTTAAAATAATTTACTCAATTATTTTTTAGACATCGTGAAAACAGATAATTCCCAACCCATAGGTGAGAGATGACTACCCGTAAAAATTTATACAATTACATAAACCAATGGTAACACACCTGAGTCGAACCAAACATCCATTGTATCAGTCCCTTTTTCATACTCCGATGCTTTGTTATGATACTTTTCTGGTAATAACTCTTCAATCGTCATATACCACCATGCATCACTACCTTTACTAGCTACTATACCTGCCAGCACATGTTGTCAAAATCTGGTATCAAGACATGAACCTTTGATAGCTTTGCAAATTATATTGCATTGGACACAGATAATTATGCATTCAACAAAATACCAGAAAACGACTAGATCAAACTTGCTACAAAAGAAAACAAATCGACAGGTGGGCACAAAGATATTATTTCATTAATCTACTTAGAACTTATGGAATCACCTCCAACTAATTGGTCATGATTCCATATGAGAATTAGATAGGCTCTTACACTTGATATGATCAATAGTCTCTTTGTTCATGAGAGGTTCTTTTGACTTGACATGATAAAAGACAGGAATTGGGACACCCCATGTCCTCTGTCTTGATATGCACCAGTCAGTGCGGCTCGAAGTCATTGCAGAAATTCTGTTTTCCGCCTAAGTCAAGGTATTCATCAGAGACCTTAAGAAGCAGTGAAATAGCACCATAAACAAATAACATCAGGAAGAAGACCACATCAGAACTTCAAGTAAATGATCATCTATCAGGGATACTGTTTTTCCCCTTCTTTATTCTTCTTCTTAATCATTTGTTAGTAATTACAATGCCAAAAGGGCCTCGGACTACAAACAGGGTAAACACGCCAATACAATGCTCAGGGATACTCAGGTATAATCCATATCTAACAAGCTTTGAGCTTACATTGTACAGGCTCCAGCTTGAGAGGGAGTGCTAGAAAGTCAAGCTTGGCTCAGGTACAATCCATTTTCAGCAGCTCTTTTATTTCCTACCTTGTTCAGTTGGCTTTCCTTATGTACTCTTGTCACACTATTATATATGTGGATAAGTAAGCCAAGGTTTATGCACTCTAATCCCTCTGGATTCATCCTCAAGAAACCACTTTTTAAGATCTTACATCCTTGAAAATAAAATCCTCCACAAACTTCTGTCTGCTTTTCTATACTAAGAATAATCCATGGATAGTGAAAAGCTAATACCTGGGGTGGAATCCATTTTACACCACTAATTGCATCCATTGCAGCATATCGAAACCCTTCAACTGATGCAAACCATTGCTCAGTTGCCCTAAATATTGTTGGTCTTTTTGTCCGCCAATCATATGGATACTTGTGCTCTGCATGAGGAGGATAAAAGCGGAGTGATAAAACAAATGTGGCAGTGACTGGTTCTTTTAATTGGACACATAAGTAAACATAGCTGGCTATTTTTATATGTTATAAAGAGAACAGGAAACAGTATTTAAAATTCCTGGGCAAAATTTAAAAAACCAACCATAGGGTTCTTCCATGACCAAAGACAAATTTTCATCCAAGTAGCTGATTACAGCAATATTTCCATCCCCCAGTACATCAAGCCCACTGAACTGCCCAGCTTCTTCAGTGAATTTTCCGTCATCATCTACAGGGGAAAGTAGGGGGAGACCATATTTTAAGCCAGTGATGTAGTCCTCCTGACCATGACCTGGGGCTGTATGCACCAAGCCAGTCCCCGTTTCTGTTGTAATATAGTCTCCTCCAATTACAACTGGGCATTCTCTTCCATCAATGGGATGGACATACCTGATAACAGATCCATGTTTATAGTCAGTTGACACACAATTACTAACTTAGCATGCTTTGTAGACTGACGAGACATGAGCCATTTGTTAGATAAAGAGAAATGAAGTGCACAAAGATATTTTAGAAAATGAAATATAACTTATCACCTGCAATTTTCAATATCAGAACCGGACAACATTTTCTTAATTAAAAGCTTAATGCCCCATTTCTGTTCTAATGTTGACACAAGATCACATGCTACAATAAGGAAAAGCTTCTTTGGATGACTCAGAACATTTCCAAGCTTCCTCTTTTTCTTCTCAAGGGGTACAGAGCCATCTTCAGAGGAAGTTATGGTTTCAACAACAGCATATTGAAGCTTGGCATTCACTGCAACAGCTGATGAAAAGAAAATGCACATATTAAAATAAACACCTGTTTTGTGGTTGTGGGTACCAGAGAAGGGGAGGGGAAAAGCATTATTTCCACGTACATGATTTCTTGTGACCACAGAAGACTTGCTACCAGTTAGACATGGAAATTTTTCCTATTTACATATAATCAACATTTTTTAATCTTTCATTCTTTACTTTGACCCTCAAATCTCCACATAGCATGAATAAGTTCCACCTTCTAGATGAGTCCCAATTGTTGCAATATTGTATCAAACTAATTCCTATTTAAGCTGCAGAATGAAAGCACTTCCTTATGCATCAGAAAAGAACTATCCATCCAGATGAACAGATGCAAAGACACGTAAAGTCATGCTTAAAGGGTGTGTGCGTGTGCGCACTCGTGCTTGCGAGAGTGGGAGAGAGAAAGAGAGGGAGGGAGAGAGAGAGACCGGCATTAGCTGGAATTGTCCATGGGGTTGTGGTCCAAATTGCCAAACACAAATCTGGGAATTCTTTCAGAAGTCCATTGATATTAGAGGGCACACTCACTAGTCTGAAAATGGCATATAAGCTTCTTGAGACATGACCGTCAGGATACTGCATAAAAGATCAGAAATATAAAGAATTATGACAATCCAGGAAGTCGAAACTAAGGGAACAATCAGTTTCCATAGAGAATGTGATGCATAACAATCAAATCAATGTTTTTACACAACAGGGAAAAAAATCACCTAGAGAGATGGTCAAACAAAAACCAATTTAGCTGATTGGAACAGAAAAATGTAAAGTATAACAAAGAGAAGCATCTTCATATCCACCTATTAAATTCATTGCATGTTCAGACGAGTAGTCCAGGGTAAAACATTGAAGTCAACCATAGATAGATCCGTGTATGGAATGGGCTGCTGGGGAGGGATTCAAAAAAATTTGGAAGATTTTTTATTCATATTGTTTCCAAAGTTGGGAATGGAGAGGATTTGTCCAATGGGCATGACCTCTGGTGCTGAACCAAGCCTCTTGAAGTCAGATTTCCTGTTCTGGTTTAGGTTGCCTGTAATAAGCACGACAAGCTGATGGCTGACTTTTTTTGCTTTAGGCAGAGGAAACATTGTGGTTTTAGCGAGGAATGCAAATGATAGGGAGATTCGAAACTTTGAGAACCTTTTTGCTTCATTATGTAAACACAAATCCTGACTACGAGCCTAGGTAACTGCCATTGTTCTGTGGGAAGCCAAGGGCTAGGGATACTATAAATACTTAGCAAACACTCTTATGGAGTCTCAGCCTTCCCATGGAACTGATTTGGAAGATGGTGCACCAGTCAAAGTTCACATGAGAGGCTGCATGGAAAAGAATTCTCACAATTGACAACCTTCAAAAAACTAGAAGAGGGATTAATAATCTTTTTATTTTTCTTCTGTTCTTGTTCTGATCCCATACTACACTTGATCTTAGCCTTCTCGTTCTAGTGCCATCCCAAGCTGATAATTCCTCTTGAAAAGATTCTGCTTGCACCCAGCCAATGCACATTAAATCTATGTTGTGTCCCAAAAGTCTGCAGACCATTTGCACCTGCCTACCAGACAGGTTCTTCGACAGTTTAGAAGAAGAGAAAGATTTGGAGCTTATGCCGGTAAAGAAAGGCCTTTTTCCTTTCTAAGGGAAAAATGGCTAGATATTCTTTGATTTTGGGTAACACAAAAGCTCATTTGTCACGATACAAATGTCATCGACTTCATGTAGTTATCCTTTTGTTCCTAATTTTCTTGTAAGGGTTCACACCCCCTTGTTGCCTCTTAGCTTTATATAACTATATCTTATAACAAAGATATAAAAGACAATCTTATATGAAAGGGACAAGAGACAAATACAGTCCTCAGTTGATACATTGAAAGATTCAGCAGCACAAGCATTAGCCATACGGCAAAACCAATTACATAAATTAAAATTTGTTATCCACAAAAAGGAGAGTCAAACTCTCTTCGCAGCTTTCACTGCTAGTTCATCAAGTGCGAAATAAAGAGCATACAAGACCCTGTTACCTCCAATTCAGCCTCTGCAAGTGCAGTACGAGATGATGGACTCCAATGAACAGGTTTTCTGCCCCTGTATATATGGCCTTGAAGGGCCATCTCTGCAAACACTTCAATCTAACACATTTGAAACATGTGAGATTTATGGACTTTTAATGATAAACACCCATACAGAACCCCATACATGCATAATACACAGGCAACATATATGCCATAATAAAGCTTCTCAAAACATGCAAACCTAGGGTTCCATTCTTCCTTTTTTATTTTAAAAAAACTGATAATTTCATTTTTTCTGCATAAATTTTCTGCAATTTGAAAATCTATCTTCATGATAATCACTTGACTATTTTCTTTTTTTATTTTTTGAGAAATAATTGATCTTCTATATAAATTTTTCATATTTTCCAATACAAAAAAGAAAATAAAGTATAAAAAAGTTACATACTTTTGTGACAAAATAATTAAAATTGCTTTCCAGATATCTTGAAGTATTTCCTTTCAATTAGTGCACAAGTTTCAAAAAAAATAAAAGCCATATATCAGAATAGACACTTTGAATTACTTAAAAACAATTCAGAATGAATCCGCCCTAAATTTAATGCATAAACTAAAGGTTAGGCCAGTACTTATAATTGGGGAGCAAGACTAACACTAATTACATAAATTAACCAGGTCCAATGCCCTGTTTCCAATCAGTAAGTATATCAAAACCACCATAAAAGCTATTATGTGAAAATTAAAGAAATTATAGAACTTCCATTACACACAAAAACAGACACAGTAACATATTGACCCCAGAACAACTTTATAATGCAACTAGAACACCTACGGTGTTAAAAAGTAGCTATTCATATCTAATTGCCTCCACATATTGAACAGGAACTTAAAAAAAATAAATTAATTCTTTTTGAGAAAAGAAGTCCAAAATGCATCAATTAGCAAAGCTGAATCGTACATAACATATAGCAACTTCTCAAAGTCAAAGGGATGAACAGATGAAAGAATTAAATGAAGAAAACTTCTATAGTGAAACAAATTGTGTATAAAAAAGGAACCAAGCAGGTGGCTATGAAGCCTACAGAAAGTTGATGGACTCTATGCATGTACACACGTTTGTCTACTTAAAATATGTCCCTCCCTGTAACAAACTAGAACATATAAGTGCTAGCTTCTAGATGCAATCTGGCTAATTAGATTAATTATGTACTTTTGATGCAAATCGAATTAGAAAAACCTTTAATTGTGCAAAAATGACATTCAGGGGCAAGTAATATATTTTTGTTTGGCTAATTGCACCGTTGCCCCTAAACTATAGCCCAAATTGCAAATTATGCCCCTCAAGTAACGATTGTAGCAAATATGCTTTAAAGTAGCATTTGTTGCAAAACTACCCTTCCCTCTTCAGATTTCCGTTGGGTGTCAAACAGATAAACGTAAAAGTTCATATTTGACATTTACCATTTTTTTTAAAAAACTATATTAAATGAAAAAAATTTAATAAAAAATTTATTTTATTGTAACAAGTCACTATCAATAGATTAAATACTAAGAAAATTGATATTTAGTACAATAAACAGATTTTGAAGAAAATTGATATTTAGTACAATAAACAGATTTTGAAAATTTGATGAGTAAATCACTTTAGTAAAAAAATTTTGTATTCATCTGATTTTGTTACTTTTTTGTTTCCTTACAAAGTCATACTCTATTTAAACTATCTACATTTTCTAGTTGGACGCTTAATAGAGGTCTAAAAACAGAAGGACAGTTTTGCAACAAACGATTGCTTTAAGGATAAATTTTGCCACACCCGTTACTTCAGGGACAATTTTGCAACATGGTTATAGTATAGGGGCAGACTGTCCAATTTACCCTTTTTTTTATAAAAAGGCAGCAAGATTGGAAAGTCTTCTGAAGAGTGTCCAATTAGAAGAATAAGTACCAAACTAGGCAAAAAAGCAAAGAGGAGATACTCATAATGGCTTTGAACCTGCCCCAACTTGGCAGCATTTCGTTACTGCTATTCACTAGCATACTGTCGCATTGAAGGGAGAATCACCAGAGATGTGATCTCATTTCAACTATGTACGCAAATAAGCACACTTAAGAAAATAAAAAACGAAAAACAAAAAGATCAAAAAAGCTACCTGGGCTGCTTCATATTCTGGATGTAAAGTGAGATAGGGATTATTCCAGTCAGCCCAAACTCCATAACGCTGCAAAAATGTGAAACTAATGTATGTGAGATAACTTAAGGAGGCTCTTATGACTGTTATATTAGCTCTTATGCTAAGTAATATTCAACAGAAATATTTGAACATAATGGGAAGTGAATTCAGATACGGAGTTTGCACCTTAAATGACAACATCTGAGTTTTGACAGTTGCTTGGGAAAATTTAGCAGCCTTTGCTCTCAACTTTATTGGAGTTAGATCCTTTCTCACATCCTGATCCAATGACTGGAGAACTGTTGCACAGATAGCCATGGTCAAACTATTTAATCCTATAATGTGAATATGTCAGGAGCACATTGTAAGGCACAAGTCAGTCTCCATCAGCACATCCCCAAGAAGGGAATCATTAATCCCCTGTATGATGGGTCAAAGCAAATAGTTTTCATGGCACAGTTAAGTTGCTATTATATATCAAATTCCCTACTAAAGATGAAATATATTTTCTATGAACTGGTCTGTTCAATTCAGAATTCAATGTAGATTTGATTCACATGCGACATGCCAAATGATTTTTGTGCTTGATCTCTTTGTGAAAAAAAAAAAAAGAATGCAATTTTTGGAACTGCAACAGCCAACTTGGAACCATTAATGTAATAGCATTGACACTAACTCAGAGATTTGACTGATACCTTTCAACTCAATTGGAAGGCCGTGACAGTCCCAACCAGGTACAAAATGAACCTTAAGATTTTGAAGAAGCTGTCCAAAGGCAAGGAGAAAATAATCCAAAAAGCGGAAAAATCAACACAAACATTGGCAAAAATGAAAAAAAGGAAGATCTGAAACAAAAATAAATAGTACAGGATTCTGAAAAAGTAAAAATCATTTTTCCAAATGAATATCAAGCTGACAACATTAAAATAGAAGGCTGATAATTTAATTTAGAGATACTGGATGCAAAAACATACATCTAGTCCAGCTAATTAAAATCATTGCTTGTCTTCTAGGTCTTAAATAACCAAGAGAGACAACAAGAGCACTGGAGCTAATGTCACATTACGAAGATTAAAGGTAAGCTTAAAATGCAAATAAAATAAATAAAATAAAAATAGTGTATGAATTAAATCCTCTGTGAGCTAAACGTGCAAGCTGAAAAGAAAGAGATTGCTGTTCAGATCAACATCATACATTGGCTACCATAGCTTCATGCCATGAATATTCAAACCACTACGGGAATTTTTATAAAATACCTAGAGGCAACTTCAATTGTGCATCATTCCAAGATTGCATAGCCTATACAAAAGTTTTGGTAAAGACAGACACTTGTGGTAGATGAACTCTTACGGAATCATTTACTACCTGCTATTAGGGCTTCAGTCAATGGATGATTTAACTTCTATTGCTGATTGGAAAAGAGGACAGTAACATGGAGATTTGACTGAGGAAATGTTGGGAAAAGAGCTATGCTTTTCCTTAGTGTTCATGTGGAGAAAAGTCAAATGTCAGAAAAAGAAAACAATGAGGCTCAGGAGTCCTTAGATTGCTTTAGGATAGCGACTAAATAAAACGCTACTAGCCGGGGCACTCGAGAGAAGCATTTGACTGAAGATATAAGCTCAAGTCTTTAATAGATGTTTAACTACATTCCAAAACAAAGGCCTTCATTCACTTTTTCCTATTCTTAACAGTTAGCAGGTTTTTATAAGCTTTTCCTTCCATTCCCCAGTCCAAACAAGGCAAACGTCAGGCATATACAATAAGACACAAAATTTGAAGGAGCAAAATGTACCTTGTAACGGTTAATGATATCCTTCAATATCTTATTAAGAGCATGACCCATGTGCAGGTCACCATTGGCATAAGGAGGACCATCGTGAAGCACAAAACTGCCCTGATAGATCACTAAATTGATAAATGTCACTCAGATAAATCAAGAGCAGAAGAAAAGCTAGAATGTGAATATCCACCCCATCATTTTTATCAACAACTCTCTTGAACACTTGATGTTCGTCCCACAATTTCTGAAGTTCAGGCTCCCTTATCCGCGCGTTTGCTTTCATATCAAAATTTGTCTTTGGCAAGTCAACAGTGTGCTTATACCTTCCTTCCTCTTCCTTCTGCCCTGAACAATCTCAAGCCAAAGCGAGTAAGATGTGAGACGGTCTACACAAATAAACTCCTTCGAATCATGTTGAGGCATGGATAATAACAGTATCACGGTGGAAAAGGGAAAATAAACACTAGTTCACCACCTTTGGAGGTTTTTTTTGCAGCCATGACCGGGCCTCTCGATCTCCTCTTTGAAGAAGAACAGACGTCTTCAGTTGAATAAGCAGAGCAACGTGTTAAATTAAATAAAGAGAGCATTTTGGCAGAAGAAGTTGCTCGAAGATAAAGTAAGTTAACAGTAGCCGCACTCCTTAGAGATGAGCAAGTCCTCAGCGACAGAACCTGCATATAAGTGTGAATGGCGCAAGTTATATCAGATACAAAACATCAAATGATTCACGGGTCAAACAAAAAGGCGTAAAAACGAGGCCGTAAAAATGTTAGAAACATAAGAAAACACACTGGAAGTAGCACAATTCTAGGAAGATAGCGACCAAGGCAATTTGTCGAGCAATTGGTGTGCCACAGGCAATCGAGAACAAAAAAATCGTACCCGACATGGAGAAGATGGCACCATAGCCATTGAGGCTTTGTTCTGCCACTACCACACAGATTAAGACCTTCAACGAGCAGCTTATCAGTTCTGGAAATTCACCATGTCGGAGTCCAATGTAGCTGAGGAGCGGCAGTTAAGACGAGGGAAACTACGTTTGCGGGGGATATTTTACCGGCTTAAATGGTATGTTGACCACTCATGTTCCCAATTCTGAACGAGTGATCCACCATTCTTTTGCTGTGGTCAAAATGACGCCCTAAGAAGTTAGGCGTCTGATTCACCAAGGTGGGCAATGGGCCAGCCAGGCTGGTCTCGACCTGAAACTGGCTCACCCGAGCCTTGGACCTGATCCAGGGGCAGGTCCGAACAAAAACACAGAACTTCATTGCAACGGCTTTCGGCTTGCAATTAAGGGCCTTTCTTTTCGACCATGATGAGATCACAAATCAGGATGTTCGTGATCCATCATGGTTCATTGATCAGTGGGGGCTCCAATGGATGATCCACGAATCATAATAAATTACGGATATCATAGTTCGTGATCATGTTATATTCCTTTCATTTTTGTTTTTCTGTCAAAGTTTGATTATGTCTATTGGTTAAAAGGAAAAATGTGAAAAATGTCTTGTCGGCTACTTAGAATTAGATTAGCACTAGCTTGTAACCCTCACTTCGTAGTAGGATGACCGATGAGATTTTTCATGCCGACTATATTTCTAGAGGAAAAAGTATTAAAAAAATTATGAATTCAAAAATAAGTTATACCAATTAAAAAAAGCTAAAAAATTAAATGATTGAAAGGTGTTGATAATAAATTTGGCAAATAGAAAATAGAGTATATGTCATAAGACCAATATAGTGAATTTGAGATTTTAGGATTTGGCCAAAAAAATCGAGATTTTAGGAGAAATTTGGGCTTTAATTGTGACTCATGAAAGTTAGTGCCTAAAACATAAAAACCAAAAATTTAGGACAAAGTGATAAAGATGATTATTTTTAAGTTTAAGGACCCAAAGACATCACTACTGATGAATAGAGGACCAACTATGTAATTTATCCTTTTGGGAAAAAAGAAAAGCCCAAAAAATCAAATTTCGGCCAAAAACGAAACAAGCAAAACGCAAAAAGGAAAAGTTGCCGCGCAAAAAGTGTATTAGTGCTCATAAGCATCGAGTTACTGTTCATAAGAATAGTGCACTCCTTAGGTAACTAGTATATATGAGGATTATGGTGCTCGCTCGTTATGGCGGTTCAATCTGTGTCAACATTAAATATGAACAGAAATGGTGATGATCATTGGCAAAGAATAAAAGTTTCATAAAAATAAAAAATGAAAGCAAAAAACAAAGTATAAAAAGTCAATGTAAAATTTTGAGACTAAGATAGCAAAAAAAAAAATCTAAGTATCAAGAGATAAATCATGAAGATTAAAATTTTGTTTTAGAAAAAAGAAATAATATGAAAATTTTAATAATATAAGATAAAAAGTAGAATTTCAGTGACAAAAATGGGGCTTAATGATTAACATATAAAAAAACAACAAAAAATGGTCATCGACTCATTAAGCTAAGAGAGTAAATATAAAGATTTCATGAATTAAAGGTCTAACCATCAACTTAATAAAAAATAAAAAATAAAATAAATGAAAACATCAACTAAAATAAATCAGCTTAAACCATATAAAAAAGTAGATAACTCATAGTGACTAGAATTTTGTTTTAAAAAATAATAATAATAATAATAATAAATTAAACAAAGTTACTATGGTTAATTAAAAAAAAAAGCAAATCATGAGCACCAAGATTTTGCTTTAGAAGACAATAAATAAATAAATAATAGAGACTAAAAGAATAAATGGAAAGACTTGGGGCCCTGCACATCATTACAATTTTTTTTTGTAATAAATTTTAATAATAATAGTGCGAAACAAAACATACGTGCTTTGAAATAAGACATATCATTTTGTTAATTAAAAAAATTCATTAAAAATTTTCATCTCTTATTAACTCAAAATCTAATATTTAATATTGATGAAAAATTTATCTAGAAGAATTCACTTTCAAATTTAATAATTATGAACCAAATTGCTTTATATAAACTATAGAGCTTGAAATAAATAATTGATGCTACAAAACTTAATAATCAATAATGTTGAAAAAAATGACCGAAATACAAAAATATGTATAATATATGTTAATCAATTAACACTTTAACCATTAACTTAATTAAGATAAAAAGAAAAGAAAGTAAAAAAATAATGACTAAAACTGAATCAACCAAAACCAGCCCAAAAGTATACAAATTATAATAATTAAAGTTTCATTTTAGAAAATAACAATAAAGAAAATCAATTAAAAAAAGTTAGGATCAAGACAAAAAATGGAAAAACTTTAGGTTTTAAGAATTTAACAATCGACTTAATGAAGATACAAAATAGTTTAACTGAAAAATAAACAAATTATGGTCACTAATGTCTTACTTTAGAAGATAGTATATAAAAAACTACAAAAAAAACTTGGGAGCCAAGAGAGTAAATAGTTATAAAATTTAGGGACCAAAATGTAACACAGACATAACTCACAGCCTAGAATGAAAAAATTAGAAAGTTAGGGACTGAAACCACCTTTTAACCGAAACAAACGTGATCACAGACTAAAACCGCGAAAATTGCAATATAGGCCCTTGTAAAGGCAAGCATTTTATGAAAAGAGAATCAAACTCAAAAAAGAGCAAATAACATTCTAAAAAACAAAAAAAGAAAAAGAAAAAGATGTGAACTGTTTATCTATATTAATCACTGTTGATGAACAGTAAAATCTTCTCCTCTTTTAGAATATATTACAATAACTAGATTCCGACCTGCACTTCATTACGTAACGAGTTATGCAAATATAAATTTTTCATGCCAATTATTTTAACATATGGAAAATAACTAAAAAGAGTTATGGATTAAAAAAAATTATGATCAATTCAAAAGATCTAAGAAAATTGAAATGTCTTAAAGATTTTGTTAACAAATTTGGTAAATATTCCCTCCGTCCCAAATTCTTTACACCATTTACTTTTCAACAATTAATCTATGATTTTTTATTTTCAACATTTTAACATATAAATGAAAAAAAGTTATATATAAATGATAAATCAAGACCTACCTATAGTTTTTAAATATATATTTTTAAATTTTTTAAATAAATAATAATATAAATAAATTCAAGTCAAACTAGCCAAAAAAGTAAAACAGAGCAAAAAAAAAGTGAGACTGAGGGAGAAAAAAACATATGACGTAAGACCAATGTAGTAAACTTTTGATTTTAGCACAGATTAGGATATTAAGTGTAACTTATGAAAGTCCAGGACCTAAAATAAAAAAGAAAAAAAATGCTCAGGAAAAAGTTGTAAAAATGCCTAATTATAAGAAGACATTACCGCAAACAAAAAAGGACCAATTGTATCATTTACCCTTCTCCAACAAAAAAAAAACAATTTCAACAAAAAAATTAAAAATGCATATTTTTAAAGTTTGAGGACCAAAGATATCACTGTAGAGAAATAGAAGACCAACTGTATAATTTAGCTTTTTCTGGCCCAAAATATTATCAACCCCAAAAAACAATTTCACGTCAAAGTAAAAACTGCCCAAAAGAAAATCTACAAGGAAAAAAACGATCGGAGGTCAAAGAAAAAACTAGCCCACACTTTATCTTTTTTCTCAGCCCAAAAGTAAATCAAAAAAAAAAAATCACAATTTCCAGTTGCATCCACACACCATTCATAATGTCACATCACCATTCACCTTTTAATAATTTAGTATATATAATAAAGAGAGAAGTTTCCGCAACATTGATTTTCTGATGGCTAAGGTATTTGGGATATTGGGGAAGTCAGGGGTTCAACTATGGCCTCCTCTTTGTCTACCATAAAATGTCACATAAAAATGGTTTTATTACCTTTAAGGTCCTAAAAAACCTAGCATTTTCCCCTCCCTTACATGGAATTCTAATAGCTCCTCTATTATATACTTGTAAAGTATGTTTCTAAATAGCTAAAAATAAAAAATAAGGAAAGAATAATTATCAGTGCATCAGTATTTCTTTTCAATTTGGACTAATATTATTGAACGGGTTGAAACCGCCAACAATAACAGCTTGTTAACCCCAAAGACATGGCATTTGAACGACAAACAAAAGTGAGATAGAATCAAGGAAGTTCTCGTTGAACTCAATTCACTCCAATTTTCAAATCTAATATTATCCACCGCTCTATACACTTCACCGTCCTCTGCGAGACAGCCTAGCCAAACGCCAAAAAAAGCTTCCTTTACTAGAAAACGAGTAGTTGTTCTAAACGCTGATAGCTTCATTTGGGAATAGTCTTAGTGTTTAGCATTAGAAGTTTGAAAAGTTATCCAACAATAACTTTTACCGTTGGAAATTTAGAAAAATTATGACAGGTATTGATATAATTTTAGACATTATACCCAAACAAAGTTTTGTATCCAACCCAATAAGTGGCAATGCAGCCAAAAACAAAATACACAGTCAAAGCAAAACTAGTTCATCTGATGCTGGAACGCAAGGAAGCAAACATGAAAATATTGCCCAAACGAATATCGGGAAGACAATTCAACACCTAGAGGTCCATGCCATCTATTCTTTTTCAGTTAATTTGATAGAAACGCAAACCTAAAACCATCCCGAAAATGAATCCAGGGTCCGTTAATTAAAAGTGATAAGCAAAACAAATTCCGTTGGCTCCTCTCTCAGATTCACTCGGAGAAAACAATAAAATTATGCATTACTACATTCCTATAGCTATGTCAAAACGCGGTTTGTATTGGACGTGTAAGTCATTTAAAGGAAAACCCAAAATCCTTTCTGGATATTGAAACATGAGTAAAGAAATTACAGCAATCAACGGAATCATATATTAGCTACAAAAGGGATTGTACATCTACAACCTCATACATCTATCCTGTGCTGTGTATCAACCTAGCAGGAAAACAAGGAAGCATCACCTTTGAGGCATTGACAAGGTACGAATGTACAGTTAAGGGTTCGAGTGCAGAATGCAGACCTCAAAGTGCAGAAATGGCAAACTAATCAAGCACTAGTACTGACAGAAATTTTCCTATCTTACAACCTCACTTGTGATGCTTTCCCAACATAGGTCAAGGCGCTGAGCATCCCTCCTTTTTAAGCAACACCTGAAGATATCAAAAACCAAACTGGTAAATTTTGTCACGAATGATAAGCATCAAAATCCTGCTTCTTTGCACTGGCTGATGTGTACCTGCTTAGTCGCATCTATTGATATGCGTTGTCTTTCTCTCTTTTCTCGCTCACATTCTCCACACCAGCTGGAGAAATCCTTCTGATATTTCTTCAACTCTCGGAAGACGGAGCTAGTTCACACATTTCAAGAGCAATTTAAAGAAAAGCACGTGTCTAATCCAAGAGAAACTGCATGCAAAACAATCTACTGCTTTCAACATAAATGTATTGTTGACTATGCTAATTTGAAGGGAAAGGAACTTGTGAGCTTTCAAGGGCAAAGAAAGGCAACTACCCTTTCTAAGGCTACAATGGCTAGACTTCCTCCGATTTGGGTGTCAGGAAAGTTATCTTGTAAGGATTTAGAAGTCGTAAATTTTGTAGAGCTATTCTTTTGTTCCTGATTTTTTTTAGTAAGGGTTTGCAACCCCTTGGTGCTGGCAGGGAAAGATACCCCAGGAGACTCAAAACAAGACAAATTGCCTGGTGACCATGCACTTTGACCATGGACATATACCTCCAATTCACATAATTGTTTCTAACATATTGATCTTCTAGCATCTAGAATGTGTGTGTGCGTGTGTGTGTAGTAAGCTAAATCATGGTTTAAAAATTAATTATATTAATTCTGTATCAGCAATGGGAGTAACAGAGCAATAACACTTCGGCTTCATGATTTCATAATAAGAGAACATATCTTACACGAGAGAGAAATACTAACTCAGGATTCATTTGTACCCATTTAGGTTTGAGGATTCATCACCTTTAGAAAGTTTTGTTTGAATAGATAAATCATGCAAGTGAAAAATCAACAGACCAAAAGAAAATAAGAGAAACAGGTACAGTTACAATTCATGCCCATGAAATTTCAGCCATTAATTAATGTCCTAGTAATTCAAGCTAGAATATTATTCTTGTTGATAAAACCAAAACCCAGGTAAAAGAAAAATATTAAAAGATGACTGCCTCTGTTTCCTGCCTAGATAATTTTAACCACTTTCAGATGATTCTACCATCACGATATCGTAGTTGGATTATACCAAGTTAACAATAATATCTTGAAATGTCAGCAAACAGAAATTATTCCTATCTAGGAAGTAAGCTAAGCCATGCAGATTCTGGTAAGGCAGAATATAGAAATTATGGCTTCCTAATTATTTTAGGAAATTTTAACAGTGAATAAATGCCAAAAAGAGATACCTTCTGCACCATAGCAGTAAATTGATCCGATGCCCAGATGTTGTTGCTCTGGCACCATGCCTATGCCGCCCACGATGAAGAACTGCACGACCAGGAACATGAGAATAATCCAAGATTTCCTGCAGGCAAACAATATACAGATTATACCTAGAATATATATGATTCACGAAGCAATTCTTTTGCTTTTAAAACAATGTTATTGTCTCCTGGAACTTTATTTCTTCAAAAAAATTTAGTAAATAGAGTGAGGTTTATTTCTCTTCAAGTTCAACTGATCTTAAACCTGTACTATGAGTTATCATACTAGAGGAACGAGTTGAACAGTCTTCATAATTCTTCTCAAACAAATCTGTATCGAAATTTAACTAAAATAACTAATGTATAAGATATTGCATACTACTCCATATTCTTAAACATCACATAATGCTTTGAAATGTATATTTTCAGACTAGAGTTTAAAAATTTATCTGGACTTATCTTAATCAGGTAACCTATTAACTATGTTACTCTGGCTCTCAGTTTTCCATGAACATGTTCGTCTTAGATCCTCCGTGGAACTTAAATATAGAAACAGATATGGGTGTTTTCACAGTACAAATTTATAAGGAAGTAAACAAACTGTGGATACTTGAGTTCAGTTAACGAGTGTGTCTCTCACTTGTACCCAAGTCCTGAAACAGATTAGATAAACAAAAATGATTTGTTTCAAAGGCGTTCCTCTAAGGCTATCGGTTGTTAAAGGAACATCTTACTACTGCTGAGACTGCTCCACCATTTGTGGTTATGTTTGAAAATAAAATGTGGTTATGTTTGAAAATAGCTTGGTTATACAAAAGATGTTTCCTCAACATTCCGGCTCAAATATTGGGCCTGGCTAGGAGATATAGAATTATTGTGATATACAAAGTTGAGTTTTCTGGAGGGGGGAGGAGGTGAAAGGTTAAGCATTTGGGTTACCTAGGCGCGGAACTTGAACTGTCCAGCAGAAATAACAAGTTTGGACACCTTTAGATAAGGATCAATTTATAGCTTCATCAACACCCTCATCAAGTGGACGCTTAAATTAAACCTCAGTATTTGACAAGTTCCAAAAGGTGCAATTCAGTACCTTATGTAATCTTTGGGACTTACTGGTGAATGTAGTAGAATTTTTCAACTTGATGCCTAATAGATGGAGTTATAATTCAGTTGACTGGTCTAAATGGCACACACCAAGAACTTATTTGAAAAAAAAATGCATATGGATGTACCTCTGTTTGGGTTTCAGTATTCACATGTTTATCACACCGAACCCCTCGAAAGAACAATTCTCCACCAGAAAATTGCTTGCCCAAGCACACATTCAATGTAACTTCAGAATCATCCACATGAAAACCTAAAAACGACAGAGGTTCATAAAAAGCCATTTTTATGCTTCAAGTTACTTGCAAAGATAGCCTGGACAAGGGGTGTCAATATCATTGAAGCAGATGCAGATGGGAATAGGATGATGATATAAGCTAAAGCTGAAATGTACTAACAGTAAAGCATACAGAAAAGTTTAAAAAACAAAAAAAAAATCCCAAATTATCGGAATACTGTTGGAATATTTATATGATTTATTGGAATGCTGTTGGAATATTTATATGATCCAAATTCAATCTTAGTTACCAGAACCTTCCTTTAGTTTCCATCTATCCTAAGCAATGCTTTGCATTATATTGAGCACCTACCAAGATCGATGTCCCTCTCAACACCATACTCAACAACGAAACCATGATGAGAATCCAATGTGGACCCACCCACTTCAGGAAAGAATACTGCATAACATTCCAGCAGAACAATATGAGTCTGAGCAATAAATGAGAAACACAAGTTTTGTATCGATTTAAAGTTAAATAAAGCATAAAGTAAGTACTTCTGGCCATAGGACGAATAAAATCCTCCATTAACTTGTCGAGCATTGTCTCCAAGCCAAAGTCATCTAAAACAGCACCAAATTTGTTCATTGTGTTTGGGCGCATGATTCTGAATTTTGTCTGATGGACCCATTTCTCAAAATTTTCAACCTACGAAATCAGAGGATTTTCCATTTCTTAAAATTAAAAAAAAAACAGAAAAAAAAAAGAGGGGAAGAAAAGATTTGAACCAGAGGTATTAAACACAGGTGATGGTACCTCAGATAACAACAATTCACAAAAGCGTGGCTGAAGCATTTCAAACGTAAAAATTCCTGGAGAGGGTTCAGCCATTATACTTCTAAAACTTTCCTCTTTATTCTCATTGATAACATTTAGAAATGAAGGGACAAAGAAGTTGGAAGAATTCATGGTGTACAGCTCCATATGCAGAGGCTGCAAGAGGAAGAACCAATTAACCAGCAGATCATCCATCAAAATCACTGTCTATTGCTATCCGCAATGAGTAAGTCAAATATTAACATCACTAGCACTTGATAATTTTTCTCAAGCACGGCAAGCATTCTTATAGGCTTTTCCAAATGACACTCGATAGTTCGTCCGAATTTATCAGAATGTACCTTATAGTTTGAGATGATCTTCTGCCTGTAATCCCGGTGTCTTTGTGTCTGTTGCCAAAAAAACAAAAGGGCCTAAGAAATGCAATATAACAAAACCAAAAATGCCATTTTTCTAAAGATCAAAATCGAACAGACCTACACCGGCCAACACAAGCAAGAGAAAGCAACTGGAAGGAGAAGAAACAAATGAATCAAAAGTTCCCATAAAAAAAGATCCTCAGAAAAGAAAAACAATTACGCGATTGCGCTCGCCCTCGGGAGAGTAGCGGAGGAGAATGTCGCGCATGTAGTTGAGCTTAGCGTCGCGAGCAAGAGAGAGCATGGGAGAAGGAAGATAGCGCTCGAGGGAGCTGAAGAGCAAGGGGTTGAACTCCAATTGCAGGTCCTCGTAGCTGTCGGGCTTGTGATCGGCCTGCGCGTGCAGCCGCAGCCGATGGTGTGGCCCCATACCCATCACGCCGTTCCCCTTCCTATCGCCATCGACGGACATTTTTGTTTTTCTGATCGAACGTGCTAGGGTTAGGGTTAGGGCTTGGAGTTTTGACGTGCGACGGGGGAGAAGAAAGCAGCTCGGTACCTGCAGGTTAGGGTTTGTTCTGTTTTGCGTACGTTTCCGTTTGGACTCGGACGGGAGTGGGACCCAGTGAATGATTATTGACGTGGAATCATAATCCAAATACAAGAGTCACCCTACAAGAGTCACCTTTCTACTTGCATCGGACTACCTCCGTTTTATATTGTTTGAATTATTTAATTTTTTTATATAATTTGACTTAAATTTATTTATATTAGTATTTATTAAAAGAAATTTAAAAAAATATATATCTAGAAACTATATATTTTAATTTACTATTCCTATATAAAAGTTCTTCACTTATATACTGAAATGTTAAAAACAAAAATCATAGACTAATTGCTGAAAAGTGAATGGTACAAATAATATGAGACGGAGTGAGTAATTGTCTCTTCGACTAGAGTTAATGCCTTGGCATCAACATGTTCTTTACAATAAGTTAACTTATTTAGCCTTGGAGTTGAGCCTTATTACATGGCATCTCTTTTCCTAACTGTTACCATGTAAATAAATTCCAATCTTTTTTGGCGATAGTGATGGCAGCCTACAATGCTATTTCCTTCGAATACAAAGATTAAAGAAAGATCAAGCCCAGAGAAAGTAGGATAGAGGCACAGGAAGTGATGATTGAGAATGTGAGTATTCCTCTCGAAGACGAAGATTCGAGAGGGATCAAGCCAGAGCCTATTAATCCCTGATGGTTGGCGGAGACTAAGCACCACTATTTTGATGTCCGCCTTCCTCAACACCGACATATCTAGTTCCTCTCTTGTGCCTCTTCATGATCTCGTATTGTACTCCGTGAACTCAAGATTTAAGCTTCAATCAACTCAAAAACCTAAAAGATCATTTCATTTCTAATGGGTTTGTTTTTTATTTTACTTGGGAAAACTCCAGCGAAACCATCAGGTAATGGACTCGTCTTTGCTCTAACAATACAAGGATGAAGAACGGAAATGGGTAAGATTTGGGTTTAAAGCTCTGGATTTAGGAATCAATTGAAAGGTAGTAGCTTTCATTCGTTCTTTTAGTGCTCCAAGTACTGATCAATCAACCCTCAAATTTATGGGTTTCAGACTGATGAGGAAGTTTGGGCGACGATGAAGCCATGCCGATAGGGTTCAACGGATTTGGTCTGGGACACCAGTTGACATTCATGGGGTGATTTTGGTCATTTTCTCAAACAGTAAAACATAAAAACGTGTTAACACGCCATATTAATGTTAAATGAACTGGGCAACAAATGATGCATTCTAGACGATTAGTATGTAGGACAGTCCTTTCTAAATTATGCTAAAGCTGCATTTCCTATTTATTGCTTGATTATGATTTACAATCAAGAATTTGATTAACTTACAGGAGCACAATCAACATATCTTATTCAACTAGCTTTTAAAAATGACTAATTTTATAATAGTTCATGATTTAAAAAGTTAGTAATAAATACACATCAAATGATGCACATCAAACACACATTTTTTCCTCAAACAATAAAACGTAAAAAACGTGTTAACATACCATATTAATGTTAAACAAACTGGGCAGCAAATGATGCTTTCTAAACGATTAGTACGTACGATAGTCCTTTCTAAATTATGCTAAAGCTGCATTTCCTATTTATTACTTAATTACGATTTGCAATCAAGAATTTGATTAACTTACAGGAGCACAATCAACATATCTTATATAATTAGCTTTTAAAAACAACTAATTTTATAATAGTTCGTGATTTAAAAAGTTAGTAATAAATACACATCAATTAACTAAAATGGAAACCTTGGGTAAAATTCAAATTTGATTCTTTAACTAATCAGTTTGTCCTAAAATGGTCCCCTAACTCTAAAAATGGCTATTAAGGTCCCTTACCTCAAGTAGCGTGTCTAATTTGAGTTCCATCCGTCAATTGAGTTGTTATTTTGGATGAAACTTGCCTATGTGGCATTTATAATACCACGTGGCTTTCTCTTTAACTAAAATGGGTGATCATTTTGTATAGAAATGAAACATTAAACACAAACTAACACAAACAAATAAACATAGGACTTTAATTGTAAATAGTCCAACATTTTTTCTTCTCTCTAGACTTTTTCTCTTTCAAACCTTCCATGTTTTTGGCATTGCCGACGTCGCCAGTAGAGAGAAAATCCGTTCGGCGTCACCCGACATCACTGGCCTCAGTCCTCTTCCGTCCTTCGATTTCATCGCCTGCCTCCTTTTCCAGTGTCGCCCTCCTTAGTCCTCACTTTTCATGCTTCAATTTGGTCATTAGCCTTATTCGATTTGGTCAACCACCTCTATCGTCCTTATTTGTCGATCGCTGAAGTTCATATTGCATTTTGATCCGATTCTCTCCATCTCTGTTGATAGCTGGCATTCAGATCTTCATATTTATCGGTCGTTCTTTGTCTTTGTCAGTTCTCAAAATAGACTGATAAGAGAGAGCTTTTCCCTTGGATCGTCAAAATAGACATGAGCAAAACAAAAATTAGATCTGATAAGAATCCTTACAAGACCAAACAGTTCAGCAAGTGGCCTTCTTGGTTGGTCATTTGCTTTGTCGTCACCAATGTTGCTGTGTTCATCATCACCATGCATATGAACGATTCCTAAAGAATCCAATGTCCTGTGTTGCCAATTTCCTGGGTAAGTTCTAGTTTCAACCCCTTGATGAGAATCCTCTTTTGGGTCCTTCATATACTAAATGAGTAATTTGATGTTGATTCTCTTGGGATTTTAAGAATTTAATCGATTTTTTATATCTGTTAATAGACATGAAAATAGTAAGGATGGCAATATAGTCCCCTCTTACTTCCATTTTTTTTCGTTCATTTGTTAGAATGCTGCCATCTGGACTTTCAGGTCTACTCTTCCTTTTCTACCCACACTTATAACAAGTGTCAACCATACATGCAAGCTTAGATAGACTTTGAGGCAGTTAAAAGCTACTTCTAATTCATCAGAATTTTACTGTCAACCACGTTTTTATATTCAAAATCGGTTTAATTGGAAAATTGATATTGCAACTGCCCATAATGTTAACTTCCTACTAATGTTTTGAATTAGTGGGCAGTTTTTTGGGCAGTTATTCCACATATCCATTTATCCCACTACGCCACTACCCCACATCATTGTTTAAATACAAACCAAGCATTGGGAAATTCTTCATTTCACCTTCCACAAAAACAGATATAGAAAAAAAAAAGCAGAAACAGAAGAAATCTTTACACCAGGTGGCAACCTTTGCAACTGATTACTGGACATCCCCTGTTTGCAGCTATTGAACATTTAATTACCATAAATTCCACGATAAATATCAGTGACTAGATTAACTTCTAAACATGTTCTTCTATTAAATAAAACTTACATTTACTATTGTTTGGTGCAGCTTCAAATATGTTCTACACAGCAGGACCTCATGCATATGAAACCTACAACAGCAGGTAACCACATTAATTTGGTTTTACAAGTGACGACTGACTGTGTTACAACGAGCAACGGAAGTGCAGGTATGGAGAATGTTAGCCATAAAATGTTTAAAATTTGAGTTCCAAACATGAAAGCACCAATAACAGCAGCTTTAAAAATGAAGTTTCTATTCTATACTTCTCTTACTGTTTCAAGAAAATATTGGACACTTCCAGTTTTAAAAATGCATCTTCAATTGTATAATAGAGCTCTATAGGATTCCATTTATGCATTTTCAAACTTCATCAAACTTTATATGAAATTGTACACTCTTTAAAATTGTACACTTTGGTGCAACTGGATGATTGTAGGCTGTCATTTCCCAACTATATAAAATTACTTTCTAGCGGCAAGGAAAAACAAGTACAACTTCATAAATTCATGTTATCAAAGAACAAGCATTATTTCAATAGATTATGAATAAGTCAGTAACTAACATGCATATTTTTAACATGTTCACACTCTTGCAGGCTAATAGTTAAACCAACAAACAGCAGGGGAAAGAAATTAAGCAGGTTCAACAAAAGTTCATCAATTTAGGTTGTCAAAGTACAGACATCGGTAGAATAGGAACAAATCAGTATAGTAGAATGTATATTTTTAACACGTTGACATTATTGTAGACTCAGAATGAAACCAGTAAACTACAGAGAAAACAAACTGAGCAAGTTCAGCCAAGAGTATATCAATTCTGGTTGTCAAAGACAATATAGGGATGTAATATTCATTGTTAAGAAGAATGCATTAAATAACTATATTCATTTAGTAAGATGTTAAACCTAAATCACATACCCGAACAACTGGAATTATTGTGAAATATGGATTTATATTCATTGACCCAAAAAAAAATATGTGCAACAAAATCATAATTTGCATTTACCAGGAATCACTAAGAACCTATTTAGCAATAAACCAAAATAAAAGAGAATCACATAATAAAACAATCACTGGAAACTTCCCCTATTCACTTGTGTTGTACAAAAATTGAGCTAGAAATTAGACATTCACACTAGGAATCACAAGTTCTTCTCTTTCGTTGTTAAACTGAACGCAATTTCCAACTTACCATGGAAATTGACCGACTCGGCGAGGAAGCATGCAGGAGAGGTTAAGCTGTCAGTTGGTGGTGGTGTATGGGAGATCAGCTGGTCCTTTGTGCAAGGGCTAGCTGGAAAACCAAGGAGGGTGGCGTTGAGACGGAGGTCAGGGGCGTCAACGTGGAAAAGAGGCAAGACTGAGGGAGGTCAAGACTCGAGGCAGGAATGGTATGTATGACAAGGGCGAGCTGAGAGTAGGTCGATGGTGGGGCGACCGGAAAGAAGAAGGGCGAGGCTGACAAGAAAGTTTAGGGCCGAGCAACAGGCGATGGCTGAGGAGGACGCGACTTAGGTCTGACCGTCTGATGGAGGGAGGTATAGGAACCCATGCGCGCCGGCTACGAATGGGATATTGGGGAAAGACTTGGTATTTTGTTGTAGTTGGATTACACTGAAATGAACTTGGCTTAGGCATGGTTTTATTTTTTATTGAATCAGATCAATTTGGATTGCATCTGAACCACATCAATTTCCCATTTTTTTAGATCAGCTCGGATTTGAGTTAGCTCAAAGCACATATTTTACACTCTTTAACCTGAGCCTAACTTGATATTTAAGGTCAAATTTTTTGTATGGGTTACTTTCTTTCACCCCTAAAAAAAATTAAAGTTTGAAAAAAATTCCTTACCACCATACACAGTAAATTGGAAAACTTATCTATTTGATAGTCTAACCGACCAAGTGTTTAGGGTTGAAAAAGGTAGAAAATAGATACATATAATATTCTTATCTCTCTCCTTTAATTTCACATATACCACAATTAACTTTTACCTAAATAGCACAATTGACCTGAGCTATTTTCACTGCGATTTTTGTCATTAGTTTTCTTTTCTTCTTTTTCTCATTCACAGATAATGAAAAAAAAATGGTTTCTTTGTGGATCGCTAATTTTTTTTTTAACCCAAAACAAATTTGTTGAATAGCCCAACGCTTTGTGTTTAATACTTGTGGGCTCGACCTTATTCAACAAATTCTTACATCTCACAAATATCAAACCAAATACCTTAAGTTTTTTTTTTCAATAAACCATACCCTTTTTGTCATACCTGGGAAACCAATAAATTACAACTAATGCTTTATTCTTTGGAAAAATTTGTTATTAATGGTGCTTAAAGGCAATTATCCAAAATGGGAGTTGCAACTTAGGTTTGGTAGAGTTAGTGGACAGCCTAAACTTCATTATAAAACTTTTATCCCCGTTTTGTTCCTTAGCGTTGAAAGCTAAAGCTCAAAGGACTTCTAGATGTTGGTTAGACAACATGCAATCTCCGTATTTTTAACACTACTTTTGTGTCAGATTGTGTACAGATTTTGTATGCATTATGAGGATTTCTTCCTTTAGCACCATGTATGTTGCACATGGTCTAGCAAATCACATCAATACTAGAGTCTCTTCCTCAAGGCTCGATGGCAACGATTCCTAGCGAAAAAAGTTGTAGCAACAAACCAAATTGCAGTTTTTTTTCCTCCCTTAGCTATTAGTGCATATATATACACACACACATACACATGTACATACATATACACATATAAATATATACACATACATATATACATACATACTTGTAGGCTGGGTTTATTTTGTTATCATATCCACTTTGCTCTCAATCTTATTAACTATGTGTATATGTTTTGGGTGGTTCATATAGGTCAACATGCTCATACTATTGGGCTTCATGTATCTTTTTAATTTTTTTAACTTTTGCTTCTTTATATATTACATCCAGTTAATTTTTGTTATGTGTTTAAGAGATATTATAGTTATTTAATGCATTTTTCTTAATTTTTTAGACTTTTCACTTAACTTATATGCCAATTACGAAGTGCAAAAAAAATTCTATTTTTTGTCAAACTAAAGAACATTTTATTAATTTTTCTTTCTTTAAGTTGGGTGCTGAAAAATTCATAGAAAATTAATTACTATTTAAAAATTTTATTTGAGTAATTATTAGGTAATTAGAGTGTGAGCTTTCAACTAGCATTGATTCTGGACAAAAACTCAATAAAAATTTAAGATAATGAGTTTTTAAACTAAAAATAATGTTTTCACTAAATTATTTTTGTTACTTAATTGATATTAAATTATATATTGTATTCTTTAAGCATGTTATCTTAAAATATGTCACAAGTATGTATAAATTCATAAGCAAATATTTGTTATAAATTTATTTTATATGTGTATCATGTTGTTAAATTAATATATTTATTGAATCCCTATATTTGATATATTGTGAGAAACCTATTTTTATAATTTCTTCTACCTTAGTTTTGCTTTTTTGTAATATTTATCTCATTATATACTAATCGTTCTTCATTTGTTCCCTTTTATATTATCCATATTTATTTATTTGCTATCTTCTAAACTCCATTTATCTTTTTTATTCTTTTTTTATTCAAAATCATGTTTTGCAAGTATACAAGGGAAGGTGTATTAGTATTCTAGATAAAAAAATGAGGAATGTCAGCTTTTTTGGGGACTAAGAAGGCAAAGAAATCAGCTTTATATGGCATTTTGGGGATGAAGTGGAGAGACCAAAATCAAATCGCTGACCTCTCTACAATATCCCAAATACCTTAGTCATTAGGCCAAATGAGCAAAAACTATTTTTATCTTTATTTAATTGAGTAACCATCTCTTAATGTACAGCAAAATTTCATATCATGGAGTCATTACTTATTAAGATCTTTGCTATTATTATTTCTAAAGTTGTTCCTTATGAGGCTCAACTAATTGCAACATTATTTCTTTGTCCCTATACTACAATGAAAAATACTGTGTTACATTAACTATATTTAAACTTATTCAAGTAACTTCTCATTTCAATTTATTATCAACCTTAATAATATAATTTCTTTTACAACTATGACTCCGTTCGTTAAATAGGTTATGAAACTAGTTTCTTGTTAATGTGTAATGTGTATACCTTTTTGGGAATTCGTTTAGTTGTTGCAAGTATGATATAATTATGTTTTAGATCATCAAGAAGAAAAAGGGTTACTGGGGCGAGAAGGAGAAGAAAGGTCGACAAGCTTGTTGGTAAGAATCGGAGAAGAAGATGCAAGTTGGATTATCTATGTTTCAAGCCCTAAAATTATGTATTTTGTGTTAGGTTTGATCTGAATTTTCATTTTTGTACAAAATGGTCATCCATTTTAGTTAAAGGGGAAACCATATGGCATCATACTCAAGTTCCATCTAAGATAACAACCCAACTAGCGGGATGGACTAAAATAGGCCGCATTTCTTGAGTTAGGGGACCTTAATAGTCACTTTTAGAGTTAGATGACCATTTTAGGACAAATCATATAGTTAAGGGACTGAATTTAGATTTTACCCTGGAAACCTTTTAATTTTAAAGAAATCTCACCCGTATAGATGACTAAATATATTTTTCTGATGCTCAAAATATACAATACAATGCATTACAAATAAGCTTGAATCTTGGCTCTTAGGTTAAGGACAATACTAGTACACTTTGAACTATCTATTAGGTCAAATCTTCATGTTTGATAAACAAATACTTTCATTAGTGCTTTTATTCATTTTGTTGTTGGAACAATTGTTGAGATGACGCTTGGCTTGCTGTTAAGTTGGTGGGTGTTAAGACCATTAACCATTTGTATGCATTCTGATTCAGGATTGTGTTTCCTTGATGGATGACTGTACAGTCACTTGCCTCAGCCATATCTTAACAGAGTGCAATTGTTGCATTGAATTTCTTAATGGTATGAGTCACTTCTTGCCGTGTAGGCAAATGTTGTTCATGGACCCTCATTATGCTCTTCGTTATTTGTTGCTTATGGATATACAAGGTGTGCAATAGTTGCAGTTCTAGTTTTGTTGTAATTTCCTTTTTCCACAAAAAAAAAAAAAGTGAAAGCTCATGAAGGATAAGTATGGGAGTCGTACGTTTAGGCCTTCAAAGGGCTATAATAGGTGAACCTAATTTCAACTGGTTGGCAATTGAGCTAATTGTGCTCTAGACCTGAAATAATTAAGCTAATTCCACCCAACTTACAGAAATTGTTACATTTTGGTGTTTTTTTTTTTTGCATTTTCTTTTCTTTTTAATTATTTCCTTTTGCCATATTTTATTTTTTTATTAGTTTTCTACTTTTCCATGTCATCACCAGTAGTTAATTATTATTCCATGTGACAAATCATCCCACGCTTAGGCTTGGCAATGAGGTAGATCGGGCGCGGATACCCTCCATCCGCCATCCATACTTGCGGATTTTTTCATACTTACTAACTCGTACCCACAACCCATGGATAATCCATATCTGCGTGATTAGGCTAGTTTTGTAAATTTCATAAAAAGAAACATGAAATATTCATCATCAAGACTATTATCTTTCACCACTGCCAGGAAAACATATTAACATGACAGAGCATAATGGAACAAGCACTCAGCATATACATAAAAAGAATCAAATGAACAACTATCATGTCTTAAGTTGGTGTGGATGATAATATGCATAGACTAAAAAATGAAATCAATGTTCAAGACTTTGCCCCCATCAACAATTGTATGTTTCATTGCACGCTTACAACAATTGGAAGAGATATATGATAACCCATGGTCTTATTATGACCTCAGAATAAAGTCTGTAGCTTAAGATTTTTTTTAAAGAATAAATCAATTATTAGAAGCAATAGGTACAATAAGAGAAAAAGACACAAAATTTCAGCAATCACACCTCAATTTGCACTTCAATTTTTTCTGAAATTTCAACAAATGCAAACTGATATTGTCATTCATGATTATGATGGAAACAAAGAAACAACTAACTTGCTGGCAATACAAAACAATTGGTCTACAACTTCCAATTCCACCATCAAATCACAGAAACATAATGAAAATATTTTGAAAAAAAATAGAAAAAAAAACAAAGAAAAAGAACTAAGTTTGTTCACAATACCTGGAAATTCAAGGAGTTAAAGCAATGCTAGAAGTTTATGTTTTTCATGTCAGAATCGGTCTGCCGACCACAGTTCTTACCACCTTAGCCCCCATAAATGGTCACTGACCTACCCTGAGTTGGTCTAGTTTCCCGTTAACCTAATTGGGATGCCATCAAAATAGAGGACTTCTCTCATTCTCCTCTCGGATTTGCAAGAAAATATGGTCGTCAGGGCTAGCCAGTGATGTAGTGCTGGTGCCTGAAATTGCTAACAATCACCATGATTGGCTGATTTGCCACTGGTTGCCCACCTCTACAGCTTGATTTCTCCCTCTCGGTTAAAGAAGCCGTTGAACAAAATGACTTCACGATCTCTTCATGGTGGCATTGGCGCCGGATACTTAGTTGAGTAATTGATTTTTGTACACGGTCATAAGCATCAAGACCTCCCAATTTCCTAAACCTAACATCCAATTCCAAATGAATCAGTGAAGGCCAAAAGCGGCTGAAGTTGAAACGTGAAGGGTAAATTACCGAATTAGCCATTTAGGTAATTAGGAGAAGTGACACTTACATTAAGGGTAAAATTGAAATTTCATACACTTGGTGTGTTTCACGGGTAAGCGAGGCGGATTTATTCGTGATGAATACCCCCTACCCATCATACGTCCGCACCTACCAGACGAATGAAATTTACTATCCATACCCGCCCCATCACGGGTATTTTTACTCATTTACCCATCCATCATGAGTAGATATTCGCGGTTCGCGGATCTTGCCCGCTCTGTTGTCATCCTTATCCACGCTAGTGTGTCACATGGCTAGTTTTATCAATTTTAATAGTTTTCGTCCTCTAAATGTCTAAAATAGAGCAAAAAATTGAGATTGAAAACTTTCCATGTGAAGTTTTGAGGTTATGATCCAAAATAAGACAATAATAAAATATTAGGGGCAATGGGTTCAATTTACCAATATTTTTTAGTTTTAGCAGCCAAGGCGGCGATTTGGGATGACAATACAAGAAAATTGGAGGGCAAAATCGGAAGTTTGATAAGGACAATATCGTAATCAACCAAACCTAACGAGGACGGGTTGGTAGTGCCGCTGCCGCATGTTGCTTGTCTCTTTTAAAAATGGAGCTGCGTCGGGCGGACTTTCCGAGAAAACGAAGCGTGGTGTTGCACTTAAAAATCCCAGCCAGTCCAACACCAACAAATTCAGACGCTAATCGCCGGAGCCAGACGCTGTGATCATCGCCGATCTTCATCTCTGTTGTAGTGGAATGGCTTGTGCTAGCTTCACCAAGCTCAACGTGCCGTCTACCCAGTGGATAGGCCATCGTCCCGGATCATCCACTCGGATCGCCACTCGCCGGGTCTCCCTCCCGATCCGCGCAGCCTCCGGCTCCTACAATGACGAGCTCGTCAAAACCGCTGTTAGTATTCATTCTCCCGTTTTCTGTCTTTGGTTTTGAAGTTCGTGGAGGGAAATGCTTATAGCTCTAGAAATTCTGCAGAAAACTATCGCGTCCCCTGGGCGTGGGATCCTCGCCATTGATGAGTCGAACGCTACGTGTGGGAAGAGACTGGCTTCGATCGGCTTAGACAACACGGAGGTCAACCGCCAGGCCTACAGGCAGCTCCTGCTCACTACTCCTGGCCTGGGCGAGTATATTTCTGGTGCGATTCTTTTCGAGGAGACGCTTTATCAATCCACCACCGACGGTAAGAAGTTCGTCGATTGCTTGGTTGATGAGAAAATCGTGCCCGGTATTAAGGTCGATAAGGTGTGTGGAAACGATGATCAACTCATTGAAATTGTTGGAATTAGTTTGAACTTTATTCTTGAAGTGTCTAGTTGATTATACTTGAACAAACATAGTCAGAGACTCTTTTAGTGATGTATAAGCCTACCTAAACCGACTAACGTTAGCATGGGTTTCAGGGTCTGTCTCCATTGCCAGGATCTAACAACGAATCCTGGTGCCAAGGTTTGGATGGTTTGGCGTCGAGATCGGCCGAGTACTACAAGCAAGGTGCCCGCTTTGCAAAATGGTAAATACTTTTTTTTTCGTTTTGTCTGGTGGTTTCTTCTCATCACATATTTTTTGTTGGAATGATTTTCTATTGCTTTATGGACTGTAACTTTACCAGGAGGACCGTCGTTAGCATCCCCTGTGGCCCTTCTGCTCTGGCGATTAAGGAAGCTGCATGGGGTCTTGCACGTTATGCCGCAATTTCTCAGGTACTTATATGTTGGATCTAGGTTGATTCTTTTCTCGCATCGTCTACTTCATTTACAAACTTAATTCATTTGTCCACAAATATTGGGCTTTCTTTGTATGAATATGAAACAGTTTATGTGGTGTGCATATCTTCTCTTAAATTTGATTAGAAGATGATATTAAATGTACAGATTATGTACAGACTTATCTAAGAATGCATCGGGTAGATTTTATACGAGTTTGAAAAGTATGGAGCAAATTCCTTTCATGTCTATTTCTGGAAGCATCTTTGCAGAAAAGTTTGTCGATATAGCAATACGCTATTTAAACATCATTCTTTATTTTTTTTTTCCTAGAGAAAATAAAGTGGTTGAAGATATGTTTTCTGTTTTTCCCAACAAATTTAGACAACAAATTATTTTTGCTTCCAAAAAATATGAATAGTTTGCTTTACATAATCAAGCTGTGTTTTGGGGTATTATATCCTAAGACCTCCCTATATCCAAAAACCCTCGATTTGTGAAGAAAAAAGTCATTCCAGTGTCCACCTGTTTGTTTGTTATGCTTCGTGTTTGCTGATGTGAAGTTAAATGTAGGACAATGGCCTTGTGCCTATAGTGGAACCTGAGATTCTTCTTGATGGCGACCACCCAATTGAGAGGACACTTGAAGTTGCAGAGAAGGTCTGGGCTGAAGTTTTCTACTATTTGGCCGAGAACAATGTTGTGTTTGAGGGTATCCTTCTTAAGCCCAGCATGGTGACCCCAGGAGCCGAGCACAAGGAGAAGGCTTCTCCAGATGTCATTGCAAAACACACTCTGACCATGCTTAGGAGAAGAGTTCCTCCGGCAGTGCCAGGAATTATGGTATGAATCTGATGTTTTATCTTGATACGGCCATTCACACTATTTTCATGATATTCATGCCATAGGCATGAGTGAGCATGCATTCAAAATTTGGTGCACAAATGCTGTTTGTATTGCAATATAAGCAATCCAACGTGGTGCAAAAATGTTTTGGGTGGCTATTTGTAGAAAATAATTGGTTAACCTTCCTGCAATTGTCTCATCATACTCTTGTCTGCCACTTCTAGTTGTCCATCTCATCAAAGCATGAACATGGATTTGGTCGATTTGCATAAGCTTTTTCCGGGGTGCATAAGCATCTATGGAGTTCTTTCTAGAATAGTACTATAGTTTTATTTTCTAATGTATTATTGGTGATACCAGGGGGAAAACATGATTGTTTGTGGTGAAGGATCAGTTTTATCCTGGCATCTTAATGGTTTAAACATATTAATTTTAGTATTTGCTTGGTGTAGCTTTGCCACTGCACTTGACCTTTCTGCAGTAAAATGTGTTTGCAGTAAATTTTGGTATGTGTATTCTGGTTTTGATATCTGACATTCTGTTGTTTCACTTTACAGTTCTTATCCGGAGGCCAGTCTGAGGTGGAAGCCACACTGAACTTGAATGCAATGAACCAGAGCCCTAACCCGTGGCATGTTTCATTCTCATATGCTCGTGCTCTTCAAAACACTGTGCTCAAGACATGGCAAGGACGGCCGGAAAATGTTGAAGCTGCTCAGAAGGCTCTTTTGGTGCGTGCAAAGGCAAACTCCCTGGCTCAGCTTGGTAAGTACTCTGCAGAGGGCGAAAGTGAGGAAGCCAAGAAAGGGATGTTTGTAAAAGGCTATACTTACTGAGCAAGACTTTGTTGTCCATCCTTTTATCATGAGAAGTTGCACATTTGCTTCTCGAGTGGTGAGATACATTTAGCAGTAGTTGACAAGCCTTGAATAACTCCAGTGAGGATACAGACCTTTTTCAGACTGTAGTAACCCAGAAACAGGGGGAAATCGTGAAGGTGATCTATGAGTAGGTTTTTTTGTCTTTTTGGTGTATTAGAAAGTTCCATGAATTCGATTCTATGTTTCCGTTTGGTTCTTATGCTTGAGCTATTATCCTTGTTAGTTCCCACCTGCCACTCTTTGGCCATTCTATGTGTACTCTTTAATTGGTTTGAATAAAGGTGCTCGGTTATTTTCTTTAATGAGACCAGAAAGGCTTCCACCTAGCCTCAAGGGGCGTTTCTTTAAACGGGTGTTATTTCATTGAAAAGGGGAACGAACTAATTTTTGGCTCTTGAGGTATTTCTCTACTATTGATATTGGCATTTGCCACTGATGTTATAGTTTGGGGTTTGATATGCGACCGATGTTATAATTTTGTATCAAATATGTGAGTGAAAAGCTGTATGCCTTGAAATCTTATAATAGTAAATAGGGGTGTGCACGAAATCCAGCCAACTCACAAAATTGCATAAGCTGATCTATACCAAACTGATGATTTGCGGTTTTATATGATTTCGGTTATAGTTCAGGTTTAGAAATCTTAAAATCGAATATCATATGGTATGATTATGGTTTTTAAATGACCTAATATGAGAGGCCTAATCTAATATAAATTAAAATTATATACCTAGTTGGCTAATTCTTTCTCCTTGTGTGATCTTTAATTTCATCATTTAAAACTAATTTCTTAAACCCAAAATTAAAATCCAATACTTAAAGGAAGACCCAATCTATATTGATACTTATAAATATTTTATTAATATCATTTATTTTTCACTTTCACAAAGTTTTTTGCGAAACCACCTAATTATCATTTTCCTTTTAATGCCAATGGTAACCGAAGTATTATTCTTACCTTCCTCTTTTAGGTAAGGATGCATATTTTTTTACTTTTGTTTTCCTAACTTTTTCAAATATGATAAATTGATGCTGTTATGTTTGGTTGTGGATAATGTTTTTTTCGTTATTTTGTAGGCATTGAGATTTAAAAAATGAGTCTTTGCTTTGACGGTCTATGGTAATAGAATGTTGTAGATAAAGTGTTTCTTATTTATGTGTTTTAGTGAAGGAAAATAAATAATAGGTTTCTTATGTATGTAGGATTTATGATGATAAATTTGGCTTATTTGATATTTGTATTTTTTATGTGTGTTGGTTTTATGGATTGGATTGTATTTTTATTTTGTTGTCTATGTTATGTACTTTTAATTATGACCTTATAGATTTGTATGATAGATTTGTGACATAAAAAAACTGCAACTAAACCGTATTTGTGCGGTATGGTTTTTTCTGAATTTATATACAAAGCGGTATGGTTACGGTTTCTAGATTGTAAAATTGTTTACCATACAGTGCGGTTGTGGATTTTGCCTAAAACCGCATTAACCTGCACTATGAACACCCTAAGTAATAATGTAACTTTTAACAAATTTTTAAAACTATATATAATTCAGAATTTTTAATTTTTTTTGTGTGCCAATTACCACATTTGTCATCAGATCCATCAGTAGTCCTTCCAGAAACGAAGGTCAAATTCATTGCCATATTTCATTGACTTTCTGATCTCTTGAAATTTTGATCAAAGGAAACCACTCATCTAATTCTGATGTGTTTTCAAGTTTCTCCATGTTGTCTTTCAAACATCTGAATTAATCACCACCCATCACTTTGCTGACCTTTCCTACCAATTTAGTCTAATGAAAATATCATATATGATTCCCCACTCATCGTCCTTGATTCGTCCACTCCTCACCCAATTCCTTGATTCTTTGCTATCACCATATAGTTCAAGCAACTTCTGCTATATCTGATTCCTTGCCCACCGCCCTTGATTCCTCGACCGCTTTCAGTAAAGTATACTATTTTGGCCCAATCAAGTTCGGGTTTGGTTCCAAGTATGGTAGTTGTTTTGTTACCAATATTGATGTCTAATGGCACCTTCCATAGCATCGCATACCTATTGGCAGATTTGTGGTTATAGATGCAGTGACTTGGATCGATGTGTAAAAAATGAAAAATGGTACATCGTATAAAGTCAATAAAGTTTGTAAAAAGTTACATTAATATCTTAAAATTTCTAAAACAACTTCTCACTTTTACAGCTAGGTTTTTAACAATTTATGACATTATTATCAATAGAATCACATTTGATTACACTATTGAAGTACGCCTTGCACCAACTTTTTGGATCCACATATGTGGTAGTTTTTGCTGTATTAGGCTTTAACTTATCCAACTCTTCTAACTATTTGCCAAAGCAGGTTCATTTGGTGTCTTGGCAACTGCTTAAAATGTAATCTTATATAGTCCAACCTGAGTCAAACTAGTCAAAATTGGTCAACCTTGGTCAATGACATATTTTAGTGTTTAAGCACCTTTTCACCCATCCATCCCTTATGCACTTGTGGAAGGCAGATAACTTGCTAATGAGGTAAAAAATTAGCTTTAAAAATATGGAAGAGCCATTTTTTTTCTTGGTTAATTAACCTAAACATCTACTAATCATGCAAAAGCCCTAACCTTTACAACTCTAACTTTCTTCTCCATTTCCTTTCATTTTCTAGCTGGACTCCACACTTTCTAGCAGCAAAAACTATTTTATTTTCTCGTTCTTTTCTTTATTGCATCCTAAACTTTAACCTTAAAAAAAATACCGAAAAAATTCCTTGAAAATTTGGAGAAAAGCGCTCTTAAGTGAGGGAGTGTTCTTAGTAGCTTAGGGAGCAAAGGAATGACAAATTTCACCTTGGAGTGAGCTTGGTTTTGAGTGCTATTTTAGGAGGTAAAGAGCTTATATTGTTTGGATTAATATTTCCTTAAAGATTTTTAACCCTTAGACTTATTGTGATTTCATTTTCATTAGAGGTTAAGGCATAAAGAAGGAAGAAGACCATGGAGCTCTAAAGAAAGAGATTTTCAATTTGGTTTTTCTTTTTCAAGGTAAAAAAGAGTTTTGGGACTAGTTAAACCTTGGTTAATCTTCCCCTAGGCTCTAGAAATATGTATGAATATGGCTGATTTATTTTTATTTAAGAGACTCCAAAGGAAAATGCTCAAACCAAGCTTGCGTGTGGCAGATCTACCACTTGCAAGGAGAAAAATATTTTTGGGTAAGGTATTCTAGCCCTTCTCTTTTTTAGAAGCTCTGGCCATGTTTTAGCTTGGTGAAAGCTAGGGTAAATAGTAGGGTAAAAAAGGGGCAGGGTGACCAATAAAGCCAAAGATGGTTTAAGTGGCACTAAGGCCGAACCTAGGTCTTAGTTTGGGTAATAAGTGGTGTTTGTAGTGCATGGACTATAAAATGGTGTATGGACTGAGCCTTGGGCGCCTGGTAGATAAGTGTGGCTAAATCTTCAAGGTTTGGCAAACACAAGAAAAGTGTACCTCAGTTTGGGTGCGTATGTTTTGTGACCGAGCTCAAGGGCTTGTTATGTGCGCATGCGTGTATGGCATAGGCTCCTAGGTGAATGAGTATTTTGAGGGTACTAAGGAGCATGATAAGTTGGATGTGCCTAGGTACACAAATGTTACCACCTTCACAAAATGGAAAAATTACAGCATAAGGACCTAAACTTGCATGCTTTAATTTTTACCATAGTGTATGAATTGTGAAGTATAAAGTATTCAACATACACTCCCTTAAGTGGCACAAACAATGATAGTTTGGTCCTTAAGAAAGTATTGGCATATTGCCTAATTTTCAAGTAACTTATGGACTAAATTGTAAGGTTACAAAAGTTGGTTACTCAATTGCATAAATTTCCAAAGATGGCTATGGAAAGGACATGGTTGGAATTATGAAATGGATGGAATTAAGGATATTGTTGGGGACCAAAGTGTTAAAGAAGGTAAAGTTGATCATTTATGGCATAATGCCAACTAAGGATCCAAGTGTCCACCTTTTTGTCTAAAGGTTATAATGACCTTTGACAAGGTTAAAGGTGGTCAAAAAATGTCATTTCCCAGCCAAAATAGCTAGATATAATCTGTCCAAATGTTGGCCAAAGTTTCAAAAATTTGCATATATGCCACCAAGGTCAAAATGATATATAAATGAAGAAAAATCTTCATTTTCTTGCCATTTTCCTTAAATTTCATCTCACAGCAACCAAGGGTTATTTCTTAACCTTTCCCACCATCCTCCATAGCCACCATACCTTAAGAAAGCAAAAGGAAGCAAGAAAAAGCAAAGAAGACATCAAAGAGTGTAAGAAAACATATTTTCGGTTCTATTAATGATCAAATTTCTAGCAAAAAATAAGGGTTTTCTAAAGTTTTCTGGATTGTTTACTGTATTTTCAAACATCCATGAGGCTAAGGCCATGCTTGGAAGATAACAAAAAGCTCAAGGAACCAAGTATGGATTAAGGGAGAAAAAGTATAGTAAGGTTTCGGCCTTAGTGTTACCATGCTAAAGATGGCAACAAGAAAGAAGGGTTTCTAGAGCCCAAGTTAGCATTAACTAGGACCTAAAATACTCCTAAAACCAAGCAAAAGCTTGAGGAGGGCTACCATAGTGTTACTAAAGTGTTATATTCTTGTTTTATTGAATGATTATGAACTAACCCTAATGTGTTATTGCTACCAGCATTACATGTGTTTGTTGCTGTGTTTGTTGGTGCATATGGTTGCCATATTTGTGTGTATGTGTTGTTTTTGTGTGTTTTTATACCTTTGGATTTCATGTGGTACATTGCTATGGAATACTTTACACTGAAAGCCCTTACTAAGTTCTTTACAAAGAGCTTACTCCAATTTCCGTCCATTTTCAGGAACACCAGAAATATTACATTCAAACTGACATTTTTGGTTTGAATTTTGATTTAAATTTTTAGGTACATGAACTTCTGTATGTCTAGTTATGATCTGGAAAGTTGGGTGATTTTAGAAGCACATTTGGTAGTTTTAGTGATGGTGCTTATTTGTTATGCAGTAGCTGTCCAGCATCCTGTTCTAGAGTCCATTGTGTCTCAGGCACTTCTGTAACTCAGGATGCGTAGTTAGTGAGTTAAGACCATTATGTAATGCATGTATGCATATACATGTAGTGCATGTAAAATAAGACAAGTATGTGAACATTTGAGTAATGTTTTGGCTATGTATGTGATGGTGTGCAAAGCTGCCTAAGTGTGAATGATAGGCTGCTTACTTGTAAATTCTGTTTTGACCACATAAAGTTGCTAGATGTAAGAGAACGTATTTCCCATGTATATTAGACATGTATGGGATAGCCTTGGAGGGCTTACCCCTTGTGAATGAAATGTTTGCACACTTATGAAATTTTGTATGAGCAAAATGGTCATAAAATGACCAGAATTTTGACTCTGCACTCAAAGTTCTATATCTCCATGTGTAGAATGAATCATGGTATGAAATTTTGACCACACCTAGAGCACATCTATAGTTTGAATTGGGATTTGTAATTTTTGAATTTGGAGCCCTATAACCAAAGATATGACATTGCAAAGTTGGCTAAATTACTATTCATTTTGTCAGAATTTTGTAACCAACTTAAAAAATCCATAACTTGGTCCATAGGTGGGCTATTGATGTAAAAAAAAAATTCCTTGGCTTGCTCTAAGCCTATACTTGATAATGGAGTAAATAAAATAGAGGGTTACATGTCTAGAATGATATAGTTTATTAGTACAAGTTACAGATGCAGTGGCTAGTCACTAGAACTTAACAAGATTACCTAATGTGTGGTAACTAAGATTAAGACTCATGCTAGTGTTTTCCTTCTTTGCTGCCATGGTGTGTATGAAATGTGAATATGTGTGTGATGATTAGACCAATATGCAAGTGTTTACATAGTGCCCTAGAGGGCCATTTGGGTATGCACACTAAGGGTAGTGTTCTGATGGCCTACAGAACATTACCAATCCTAGGAGTCTAAATGCACAATTTTGACACCATAACTGGACTACCCCATAGTCCGTAACAACAAAGGTATGCCTAAGGGGGCACGCAACCATGTGTGCCCGAGGGGCACCCGCCCAATGATGCACATATGCATGCACATAGGGGCTGCATGGGCACATCTTGGGGCCTTGGTTTCGTGTGGTCCTTGGGTTACACTTTGGGCATGACCCATGAGGGGAAGCCCAAGGCAAGAGCTCTAGGGCCCAAACAACAGTCAGACCCATTAAATGACTTGGGCCACAAGTAAGCATACACATGAGCCCATTGGGCCAAAGGGTCTTAGAGGGGGCAAAACACATCCATGGGCACTGTGACCCATACCAAATTTAGTCAAACCCTGCTGCATACAATAAAAAAAATTTTTAGCTAGCAGAAGTTGGCAAGCTCAAAGGTAACTACAATGGTGTATACTCAAGGACAACAATGGACCAATAGGTGTTTTTATTTTTATTTTTGTTTGTTTACTTATGTGAGAAGTATGGGGAGTCATGTACTTAAAAGGGTATGATATGATGATCACAATATAATACTCCAAACAATAAGTGCTAGTGGCACATTCATATAGATTATGGGCAAGGTTCATGCATGTGTGACTATGTGTGCATATGATCCATTATGTGTAATGTTGTTATAGTTTTTTTGTTTTATAATGCATAACTAAGTATTTTATATATTTACCCTTATTATTAATGTGTAGATAATGTTGTGCAGGTGTCAAATAATCCACAATGATTATTTGGTACTTGTTTGTTGGTACTCATAGGTACATTTTGCATATATTACATGTCATTCATTTTTTTTCATATGTTACATGCATTTATTATTAGAGTCTAATTTCAAATTTATTTATCCTATATAATAAGACAGTTAGGAACAGACTTCTTAGGTCGCTCATCGCTTGAGTTTCTCTCTCCTGGACGAAATTGGGCATACTGACCATTTGGGTCATGAGTATTTTATAGCCCAGTGGTAGTAGCTAGTAAGAAGTCTACTAGTATTGACTTTGACTTAGTACAACAATGACATGTATTATTATTACTTCGGCTTAAGCTTATCAACCCATGACATTGCTTACTTAGGTTGATAAGCAAAACATTTAGATATTGTATTGCTATAGTGTTTACTTGCTATAAATGTAGTTTTCATTCATGATTTGGCATGATATATTACTTGTGCATGCATAAGTATTAAATTATTTTCCTACATGGTTGTGCATATTTTATTCATGTTTTTTTTAACTCTACCGGACCATTATCTTAGTTTAATAAACTTAATTATTTTATTAAAACTAAGTAAATGTTTTCTTAACTCTCAAGTAAATATTAAACGCTAAGTAAGTGATTAGGATTTACATAGTAAGTCTTGGCAAAAAGATGCCAAAAATGAGGAATGATTCTGACTTAATTAAAAGTTTGGATTAGGCAATATAATGAATTAGCTTAATTAAAGAATTAATTAGACACTTCTTTGGATGGATTCTTACAGTGAGGACAGGGGCAGGAGCAACCTGGCCCAAAACAAAAAATGCATTAATCAAGCCGTGTCAATGTGAAACGAATTGGGCTTAAGCCTGTTTCCCAACCCATATAGCTTATTTTTCTTATATTATGTGTTTATATTATGACACTTTCTTTATGATTATCAATTAAGATGATTATATATTTTTTTCTAAAGGTCTTTTTTGTAGAATCTTACAATTCTACAATTTTTTATGACTCTATGGCTGTAGTAGAATCAAAACAACTCTAGGTAAAAGTCTGACTTTGATAACCTTGGCTAATAGAACATTTAACTCATTAAGTTTTTTTTTCCTTATATAAATTATTTTTTATACAATAACTATCATATAGTAAAACTAGGACCAACTCTAATACTTTAGCAAAGTTGCAGGACTTATTTAGGAAAATGCAAAGTTTTAGGAGTTAAAAAAAAAGTAGCATAATGTTTACGACTAATGCTTTGTTTGGATAATTCATTAAGGGAAGGGGAAGGAAGGGGAGGGAATATCGAGCCGGGGGGGGGGGGGGGGGGGGGGGAATGAAGCGTAAAAAATAGAAGGAAACCCATCATCCTTTCACCTTAAGAAGATTAGAAAACTGTATGTGAAGAGGTATATGGAGGGATGAGAATGGTCCCTCCTCCTCATTGCCTTCAGTTTTTTATTTAACCAAACAATGGAGGAAAGGTAATTACCCTTCCCCTTAATCCAAACAAGCTAGGTTAATTACATCTGTGGCTACTAATATTTTATTATTATACCATTTTGGATCCTAATAGTTATTTATTGCATAAAAATCTTTAACCTCGTTTAAGTGTTTCATTTTGGACATTTCATTAACTTGAGATGTTAAGTTGAATGGAACAAAGTGAAAAACCTTGAAACTTTTTATTTGCCTTAGAAACCTTGAAACTTTTCTATCTAACAATCAAACTACCTCCTCTTAACCTTCATCCTCCATCTCCCTCCCTTCCCCCAATAAAGCACCCCTGTCTAGAGGCTAGCCACCACCGCATTTAGAATATCATCTTTACCCTTCAACCCATCAATCCCACTTAAGAGACCATCAAAATCAGTCTTAGAACCCTAAGTGAATTCCCCGAACCATTATCTTGCCTGGCTACCGGAGTTTGGCACATGGTTCAGGTGGAGCTTAGCAGTGTCACAGTTACATACGTTGGCAGCTAAGATGTCTTGGTATGAGTTGTGGAGGTTGCCAACAAGTGCATCAGAGAGGTAGCTGATGCTAGTGTAGTATTGCAAGTTGTCGCTCCATAATTAATGAGACTTTTGGGCCTCCTATTGGAAGAGTGTTGGGTTTCGGGAGCCAAACAGCGTAGCGGAATTTAACCGAAACCCTCCAGGATCCAAGTGAAACGGGGTAAACCGGGTGTTCGAAAATTTTCATACCTAATTTTCGATTGAGATCTCTCACTCAACTGTAGAGTCGAATCACAAAACCTGAACAGTTGACGTGTTCAGGCTCTCTATGGTATCCATACGAGCCTCTCGGGATCACCACGCTTCCACCACGTCCCGGTAGATGCGTTTCTCTTGCGCTCGCAGTGCTAGCTTGCGTCCTCCAAGGAATTGCAAGAGAAGAGTGCGGCTGTCCTTTTTGGAGGCTAGGGCAAGGAGACCTGCGAATTTCTCACTAAAAGTTGTATTTATAGTGAGACTCAACTTCCAGGCCTAATGGGTTTCAAAGCCCTAATCCAATTAGGATTTAATTTCGGGCTTAATAATGGCTCAACTTTTGGGCCCATTATTAATACGAAATTATTGTGAAACCATAACCCAAATAATTAGCCCATGCACTCTAATGATCCAAATAGCTCTATGTGTGCGACCCAATAGGCTCTTACCACGTTGGCAATGATCATAAATCACATTTATGATCATAAGCAATGAGCGGTGTCTAGCAACACATCATTGCTACCCAAGTGACAAGATTGTCGGTGATTCGACTAAACCTTTATGATCATCACCGATATATGCCATTGTCCCTTTGTCCAAGATATCAAGACTAAGCACGAGACATGGAATGTGTCACTCTCGTATAGCCCAATCTTTGGTTTCTTGATTACCGAGTAGACTAACTTAAACTGATGACATTGATATCGTATATCAACTCATCCGAGCATGGCCATGCATTTTCTAAGTCTCACTCTATCAAGGGGCCCGAAGATATCACTCCCGTTACATAGGAGGGACAAATCCCATCTTGATCATACAAATCCCTCCGCATGATATGTGACATACCCAATGACCTCCTTCAAGTTCACTCAGTTACGAGCAACAAAGGAAAGTATCAAAGTATGTGACTCACATGTAGGGAACCTTGATGATCTTAGGTCGAAGGACTACATATACCATGATCACTATGAGAATCACTTATGACACTCATATAACGATCCATGTAGTGTTCTCATGGTGGGTCGGTCCAGTACACAAGTTCTCCAACTTGTACCCATATGTAGACTACATATCTCATATTAGTCTCCACATATGCTAGTCGTTATGTATTATTGCAACCCGCTCCATAATAATACTAGACCAGGGACTTTTAAGAATATCATTATTCTAGGGTTACAATTATGTTTGTTAAGTTACGCAGGAACAAAACAACAAACATAATTGCTGGATTAATGCCTTAATAAAATATCATGACTCAATGTGCAAAAATAAAATCATCTCATGACTGGCTTTTGGGCACAACACTAACAAAGAGAACTTTTCGAGGAAATGGGGAGATTATAAAGCTTTTTAGCGGGAACATTGAATTCTTCATATGAGTGGAGTTGGCAATGGCAGAGCAGTGGAGGAGAGTGGTGGTGACAGGGCATGGGAGGGAGACTGATAAGGAAGCTTAGGAGGAGGTGGTTAGATTGTTAAATGAAAAAAAAATTAAAGCTTTGTAAATCAAATGGAAAGTTTTTATGGGTTAAAATTAGTTTTTCATCTTTTTTTCCATCCATCATGTCTCAAGTTAACAAAATATCCAAAATAGAACACTTAAACAAAGTTAGGGACTTTCTATAAAAGAAATTGAGGTTAGGTCCAAAATGGTACAGGAATAAAAATTTAGGAGCCACAAATGCGATTAACCCCTAAAAAAGTAATTATTATACTATGTACCTATGTTTAATTAAACATACTAACCACCCTTAACTCTTTCTATATAAGCCACTTCTATCAAAAGAAATTGACAAAATTGCCTCAACCACCATATCTTCCATCAGTATTCGCATCTGCATAAGTGTCAAAGGTAAATATGTAAAGTGTCTAAAGAAATTGGGAAAAGTGTCTGAAATAACGTGCAAACTATTTATTTTTTTCAATAGCATGCAAACTATTTGTTTTCTGTAAAAAAATGTTAAGTAAAAGTGTTTGAAGTAATGAGTAAATGTGTTTGAAAATAATATGTAAAAATGTCTAATTCAGTATTTGAAAGTGTCTGAAGTAATTTACAAATGATTTATTATTATTAGAAAGGGTAAAATCCATATTTAGTCCCCTAACTTTAAGGGTCGTCCTAATGTGGTCCCTTAACTCAAAAAGTGACTATTAAAGTCCCCTAACTCAACTCGCGTGTCCTATTCTGGTCCCTACCGTCAGTTAAGGCGTTAATTTGGATGGAAATTGCCTACATGGCACCCCAACTGCCACTTGGCATCCTCTTTTATAACAATAAGTGACAAGACTGAAAGGATAATAAATCTATAGGTAGAATAGACACAGATGAATAATCCTAAGGACCCAATACATAATTTAACCCAATCTTCTTCTTCTTCCCCAATCTTCTTCGTCGATGAGCAAGATCTCATCGATTTTTCTCTGCAACTCAACTCCGCCTCCGACGAGGAGAAGATTCCACTGGAGCTGGAATCCAAGCACTTTCAGCCACTGCAGAAGCAACCCAGGAAGCGTGGTCGTTTCCAGTGGAAACAGGAACTATAGACGAATTCAATAGAAGTGAAGCATCCGGAAGCTTCTCCGTTGCAGGCCTCGGTGCCACAGAAGAAGCAGCATCAAAACTACTTTCGATCAATGACTTTTTAGTCTGGTTAGAAAGCTGTGGAGCTGCGGAAGGTAAAGCACTGAGGTTTCGATCCACTGATGCCATTTTCGTCTGGTTAAGAGGCGGTGGAGACGGCTGATTTGGGGGTCGTGGGGATGGTTTTCCGTCGAGTTCGGCCTGCTTGCTGGGCTCGGAAGCTTCGTCATCCAAGGAGGAAGCGTAGTCGACCAGAGACACTTTGTCTCCTCTTTGCTATTCCAGTTGCAATTTCCTCTTCTGCGATTTCACCCTCATCAAGAAAACGACAGCTTAAAAGGCTTCTTCCTAAGCCATTTCTTGTTCCTTGGGAACAAGCCTTTTGAACAGAAGAACACTTTGGGAGCTGGGAGTGGGAGTTTTGTCTGTCTGAGTGAGGATAAGAGCAGGAAGTTGTCTGAGAGGGAGAAATCGCCAGGAGGAAGGCGCCCGGCGAGCGACTCAATGTCTGCCTTGCCCAGCAAATTTAAACGCCGCCGCCGTTGAATTGCAGGACCACCGTTTGTTGTTGGAGTTGCGTAGGATGGCCTGGGTTAATGTTGTTTTAGGTCCTTAGAATTATTTACTTGTGTCAATTCTACCATGATATCTATTATTATTTCAGTTTTGTCACTTGTGTTTCATAAAAGAGGATGTCACGTGGCAGTTGGCGTGCCACATAAGCATTTTCCATCTAAACTAACGATTAAACTAACAGTAGGGACCAAAATGGGACACACTAGTTAAGTTAGGGGACTTTAATAGTGGCTTTTTGAGTTAAGGGACCACATTAGGACTATCCTTAAAGTTAGGGGACTACATATGGATTTTACCCTTATTAGAAAATAAAAAGTGTCCTAAGCAATAAGAAAGTGTCTAATTGGGTATTAAAAAGTGTCTAAAGAAATATTTAAAAGCGTCTGAGTCATTATGTAAAAAATTTATTCTCTTTAAAAATAACTATATGAAATAATAAAAAAATTTATGGATAAATGTATAAAAGTGTCTTAAGAAAAATTAAAAAATGTCTGAAGTAATATACAAATAAATGTCTAAAATAATATATAAATAATTTGTTTCCTTCATAAATAAATGTATGCGAAAATAATAAAAAAGAAGTGTTTAAATAAATATTTAGAAATGTCCAAAGTAAAATATAAAATGTCTAAAGCATTGTTTGTTTTGTAAATCCGCTGTTATGGGTTTGAGTGTTATTTCTCCCTTGGTTTGTTAAAGCCGATTCTCCTATGTCACCATTAGGTTCGCCACTCGAGAAGGAGGGGAAGTGGAGGTGCCTGGAAATGATGTGAGGATAACTGAAATGAGTGAAGATAAGACAAAGATCTTTCATTGCTGATTCTCCCATCGCCAATGATCTTCTTTTTGATGTGATTTGATCTCTGATGCAAATGATGGCAGATCGACCATTGCAATAAAGAATGGAGGTTGGAGGTGAGCCGTTTCGGAGATCGGAGATGAGCAATTTGGAGATCAGAGGTGTGTGACGGATATTGGAGTCTGAAGTGACAGAGATCAGAGATGCGTGATAGAGTTCGGAGCAACAGAGTTCGGAATTCGAAGCGGTGATCAACGGTAGCAGCAATGAAAGGGGGAGAAAGAGAGAAACAGTTTGAGCGGTGGCAATAGAAGAAAGAGAGAGAGAAATAGTTTGAGAAATAAAAATGAAGGTAATAGGTAAAATTGTAAAATCAGCACCATATCAAATTAAACATATATGCACAATATCATATGTCTAAAAAAGTGATCGTCCACCCAATAGAATCATCATCGTCATCATCAGCCCTAGTGGAGCACGGGCTCATCGTGAGATTGAGAACAGAGTAACAGAAATTCGGCCCGTTAACAAACCGCGGAGTCCAGCAATTCTTGTTCAAGACTTCAAGTCATCGTTTCCGTTTTGCTCACTCGACGCCGTCGAGTTACCGTCGAGTTACCAAGACACCGGCGTCCGTCGATTGTTGGTTTCACATGCCCCCTACATTTGTCCCTTCGCCGGCGTATTTCTACCCTCTCCTACCCACCGAAACCCTAAAACCCTCCTCCGCTCCTAGTCGGACGATGAAGGATCGTCCTCGGTCCTCCGTCTACGTCCCTCCCCATCTTCGCCGGCTCGCCAGTTTGTCTTCTGATGCTCGGTCCAGCCCTCTGACTTGCTTGAATAATATGAACAACTCCCGTGCCCACTCCCACTTATCTCCCGACGACGAGTTGCCAGACAGCGAGCCTGAATCGGCTTATTCAACGGTGAGTGGCCTTTATAGAATTATAGTATCGGAATATTAATTCTTATTCTTCGTGCTACTGTTAACCTGGGAATGGCTTTTATTACAACTGACTGCTTATTTTCGCCTGCATGCACTGCCTTTTAGTCTTCTGCCGATGGCTGGAAGATGAGATACTTGGAAATCAAGAAATAAGTTACCTCATTCAGAGCATCTACATTCTAAATTGATATAGTTTTTGCATGTCAGATTGCTTACTGTGGAGCTAGGATGATTTTGGATGTCATTTGGGTGTTCGAACAAGTCAATCATGATGAGTGATGACCTGTAGCAAAGTGGTCAAGTTAGTGTGTATAAGCTTCATTTTGTAAGGCTCATGCTGTGGTAACTAGGGTTGGATTAAGTCCTGGGAGCACGAGACTCATGCTGAACATCAGTTTTTGGGAAAACATCTTAGCAGTCTTGCTCCCAGGCAGTAAGAATATGAGCGCTCAACTTAAACTTGGCCTCATGACACTATTCTGAGGCAGCAGGATTGTGCGAGGTCCATAAATGAGCCTTAGACCTCTGAACTAACTGGACCAGTGACCAGTCACAGCACTACTCAAGGCGTTGATAATTTAAAACTATTGCTGGTCTTGCCTTCAGGGTTGCAGTTTTTTCTGAAATGAAATAATCCAAAACTCTAGTTCACTTTATAATATCATCTCATTATCACCTGAAACCAAGGCATGGTTCAGAAGCAAAGTAAGAAAAGATTGGCACCTGGTGCAAAATAACCTAACTTCAACTTAAGTTATTAGACTAGCCATTATTTCCATCTGGTCTTTCTCCTTAATCTTAGTTTTCTGTTTCTAAAACAGAAAACCTCATTTAGCTCTCTCACATGCTTTCTGAGCTTTTATACTTCAGCTAGTGTTATTTGACTGCTTCTCCAGTCTTTTTATTCTAGAGTGGGTAAGGAAATGAAGAGAATGGCAAACAATCTTTATTGGAGTATTTTCCTACAGCGGAGGAGAATAAGCACCATGAGGCTTTAGTTAGTAGACCTTGAATTTCGATTGATCTAAGTAATTTACACGGGTTTGCTCAATTTAGTTGGGTTACCTACTCACTTACGTTTGCGTTCTGGGGATGTAGCTGCTGCAGCTGCTCTGCGTGCACTGTTTATGCTGGTTAGTCCTGCCACAATTTACTGTTCCCATCCACCAGTAATATTAGCAGTCTAAGTACAATAATGAAACTATCCTGTTAGATAGGTTTAGTTCTAAGAAAAAATTGAATTTGAAATGTAGTTTCAGAACTCAATAACCTTGATATGTGACTGATTGCACAAAAGTAGCATATTTTTTCTTTGCGAGGATTAGTTCTTTTCATCTGCTTTTGCTTGACAGTGCTCCTATATACTTTCAGGTGTGAAGTGTTTCAATTTTTTTTGGCTTATTGATTGTGATTAATTTTTTTTTCTGAATTTCTTTTGTTTTTTTTAATTTATGTGGCTCCATTATCTTTTATATTGTCTTTCTTTGTCAGTATAATTTTAGTTCAGCTAATGAAAATGAATGGAAGCAAAAGCTGGAAATGTTTGTACGTGACAAGAAGAAACAGGAGTTGATCTCGAGGGAGAAAAAAGATAGACGAGACTTTGAGCAAATAGCTGCTTTGGCTGGCAAAATGGGTTTGTATAGGTATCTTTTAATATCATTGATTTGTAAACATTCTAAACTAGCTTTTACGTGAAAAGAAATCTTTAGCATTTGATTCAAATTGGCATTAAAACTTGAAATATGTTGGCAGCCATTTATATGCCAAAGTTGCTGTTTTCAGTAAAGTCCCCCTCCCAAACTACAGATTTGACCTAGATGATAAGCGCCCATTAAGAGAGGTAATGTTGTTATAGAATAAATTTTCAAATCACTGTTAATTATGTATTTATGTTTAACTGAAGCCTTTTTGAGATGGTAGGTGGAGTTAAATGCTGGTTTGTTGAGGAGTGTTGATGCTTATCTTGAAGATTATCTTTCATGCAAGTCCAGGTCCTCCTGGAGTGCCGATAGCTGTTCAATTTCAAGTATTTCCGCATCAAGGTCTAGCAGTTATGGCAGTTTAGCAACTGATGATGGGCTTCTTGATCAGTCAGTTCCTCAGGCTTCAAGCATGCTTCTCGGGGAGAAACTTCTTTGCCGACAGAGTCTGCAGCTGTGTGATCAGCAACAAGCATGGCAGGTCCATCTTACCTTGAGATCTAAGTTCATTGACCTTTTCTGGTAAATAAAACTAAGTTGGAAGCACACTAGCCTGCTATTCCACTTGTGGCTAGCACTTGTTCATATTAAATCTTTAGTACTAAATGCTTCTTTAACCCTCTTGAAGAAGGAAACTGAACACATGTGTGTGTGTGTGTGTGTGTGAGTGTGTGGCAAAAGCATTTTACTTAAAAACACTGATGGCTTCCATTTTTGTGTTCTTTTGAGTCTGATCTTTAGGCTTGGTTTGAGAGGGCTTAATTTGGTTGGTGACTCATTTCTATTTTCATAGGGTTGGCATCCTCAGGTAGTTATTAATGAATGTTTGGGTAATTGAAAGAAGTATGAAAAAGCATCAAAGGGATGAGGAAGAAATTCTGCTACGTGTTCAAAATTATTTTCCATTCAGAACATTGATAATATTCTGTGCAAGAAAGGTTCTATTTCTTTCTAGCAATTCGTTATATTTAACAAAGAAAACTACGTATGACTGAGCTCTTGTTGCTTTGTGATCTTCTATTTATCTATGTATGTTTAGGTTTGGTTATTGATTTCCTGTTAGTTTGAATAGGAATCTCCTGAAGGTCAAAGAATGCTAGAATTTCGTCGAAGTCTTCCTGCATTCAAAGAGAGGGATGCTATATTAGCAGCTATTGCCAGAAATCAGGTAAATTCAGACATCTTAATATGTTTGTAGAGACTTGTAGGAAATGCAGCCTTCAACTGCAAATGTTGAACTAGAACCCTAACCAACCCCCCCCTCTTCTAAAAAAAAAAAAAACAGAGAACTTACTTTTGGAAGTAACTGTGCTCATGGAGGGGCTTTTTTCCCCTTACCTTTTGCTGTTAACCATGAAATGGTAAGATCTTGTATTGTAATATGTCAATGAAAAAAAATGCAAATATCTTTCTTTTTGCAATGAATTCTGGAGGTAACATTTAATCATAATATTGATGTTATGCTTAATCATTACCTGTTGTTTGCGGTTTGGTGCAATAAACAGTAGCAATTTGTTATTCTCCTGCCAAAATATATGTCATCCTGTTATAGAAGAGTAAAAGATTTTGATATGTAATACCACTGTATAGCTTGATCACACTAACCAGAAGAAAATGAAGAAAGAATGACTATCGTGCATGTTCCTTTGACCATTGATTGATTTTATATCATATGGTTTTTTACTGTTACCCTCTGAAATTTGGGTGATATTAGACTCACCACTTGACGTTTGGAAATATACATTGCCCCCACCTTTTTAACGTTGTTAGTCAGAATTATGGATATTACTGTTACACTCCGTGGTTTGAAAATCTACACTTTCACCACTTTTTTTTTTTTTTTACTGTCCTACTGTAACTTTTGAAATCCTAATTTAATCTATCTAGTGATTGTCTTCCAATAAATTGACATTTATTGTACTATTTTTTACAATATGTACAACAGTTAACAAACATTTTAAATGATTACTTTTCCTTCCTTGTAAATGTAAAATTATATTTTTTAAATATCAATTAATTGTTAAAAAAAATACCAAACAACTTGAGATAGACGGTTTAAATTAGAATTTTAGAAATTGCTGCCAGACACTGTAAAAAGAAGCAAAAGGAAAAATGTATAATTCCAGACCTCAAGGTGTAATTGTAATATTAGCCTATGTTTAGGGAGGGAAACTGTAATTTTGACCAATATTTGATTGATGGCGTTAAAAAATCAAGGGGGTAAGTTTATATTTCGAGACATCTGGCTGTATGTTTAATATCACCCAAAGTTCAGGGGTAACTGTAACAAGGTACAAATGAGAAGGTGTTTGGCTTTTATTTTGCCCAGAGTCTTGTACCATTAGATTTTCAAAGGGCTTGTGAAACCGAAACTAAAAACAGTAAGTATACAATGTTAAGTGGGGCCATGAGATAGGTTACCATATAAAGAATCCCTAGAAGAACTACGGCCTCGTTTTCTTCAAGTATTCTTTGATGTATTTGAGGAGAATAGGAGAGTGCTTTTGATGGGGTGGAGAGTCACATCGTGAAGCACCAAGTGACTTGGTTGGACTCTGTAGATTTTCTTTTGTAGGGTTATACGAGTATTATGGTGCCCGCGCTTTGCGGTGGTCTAATCCATGTTAATATTAAATAAATATAAATAGTAGTGATCATTGACAAAAGAAAAAAAAATTTCATAAAAATAAGAAAAAAAGAAGTAAGAATCGAGATAAAAAAAATCAAGGTAAATTTTTGGGGCAAAAAGAACTAACAAAAAGATTGTAAGTATCAAGAGATAAATGTTAGTGGTTAAAATGTTCTTTTAGAAAACAAAAATAATATAAAAAAGTTGATAAAATAAGACAAATAGTGAGATTTCAATGATAATAAATGAGGTTTAATGATTGATAAGAAAAAAAAAAAGGTAAAAAATGGTCTTTAGACCAAGAGAACAAATGTAAAGATTTCAGGAATTAAAGGCTTAATCATCAACTTAATAAAGAAAAAAATAAGATAAAACATTAACTAAAAAAAATAAGCTCCAACCATATAAAAAAATAGACAACTCTTATATAGCGATTAAAGTTTTCTTTTAAAAAAAAATAATAATAAAAAAAAAAAAGGTTAAATGAAGTCATTATGGTTCATTAGAAAAAGAAAAGAAACAGACAATGATTTTCAAGATTTTGCTTTAGCAGATAATAAATAAAAAAGAACAAAAAAATTAGTGGCCAAAATGACAAATGGAAAAACCCTTGTTATTAAGTTTTAGGATTAAAATGACCAACTAATAGAAATTAAGGACTACAATGGGAAAATGTATAAATTAATGTACTAAAAATGCGTTTGATAAAAAAGAAACATGAAACAGACTGAAATTGTTAAAAATAATTTCACAGACCCTCGTAAAAGTGATTTCTATGTGAAAACAAGATCGAGTTTAAAAAAAAATCAATCACATAAAAAAACAGTAAAACACAAGGAAAAAAAGAACATAATGGTCATATACAGTGATTTTCATTGTAGATTGTAGATGAACAGTAAAAAACACATCCTATTTTATAATATATTGAAGTTTTGATAACACACCTTGTAGTTGGAACTTTTTAAATAAATAAAAAAATAAATGAAAACATTAACTAAAAAAAATTAGCTCAATCCATATAAAAAAGTAGGCAACTTTTATATAGTGATTAAAGTTTTTTTTTTTAAAAAAAATAATAATAATAAAAAAAGATTAAACGAAGTCATTATGGTTGATTAGAAAAAGAAAAGAAACAAACAATGGTTTCCAAGATTTTGCTTTAGCAGACAATAAATAAAAAAGAACAAAAAAATTAGTGGCCAAAATATAAAATGGAAAAACCTTAGTTATTAAGTTTTGGGATTAAAATGACCAACGAACAAAAATTAAGGACTACAATGGGAAAATGTATAAACTCATGTACTAAAAATGCATTTGATAGAAAAGAAATGTGAAACAAATTGAAATTGTTAAAAATAATGTCACAGGCCATCGTGAAAAGTGATTTCTGTGTGAAAAAAAGATCAAGTTAAAAAAAAACAATCACATAAAAAAATAGTAAAACACAAAAGCAAAAAAAAACACACAATGTTCATACACAGTGATTTTCATTGTAGATGAACAGTAAAAAACACATTCGATTTTAGAATATAGTGAAGTTTGGATAACCACACCTTTGTAGTTGGTATTTTTTTCAATAAATTTAGCATGAAAATAAGTTTTAATAAAAATTTCTCTCCAATAGATTCATATTAATCAATTAAAATTTTGATTTATTTCAATTTTTGACTTGGGTTCTATTTATATTATATTCTTATCATTAAAATGATTAGTTATGATTGCAATACAATACTGTGAAACAAAACATTGTATGTGTTTCGAAGTGATATATATTTCCTATGTTATAAAAAATAATTTCCTATAATTTTTCATATTAACTCAAAATCCAATTTTCAATATTAATGAAAAATTTATCTAGAAAAATTTACTTTTAATTTCAACAATAATGGACTAAATTATTTTAGTAAACTATAGACCTTAAAGTAAATCATTGGTGCTATAAAACTTAATCATCAATAATAAAAAATGACCAAAACATCATGATGTATATAATTTATGTTAATCAATTAATGCTTTAACTATTAACTTAATAAAGATAAAAAGAAAAAAAATGGACTAAAGTCGAATAAACCATAACCATAGTCAAAAGTTGGTAAACTATAATGATTAAGGTTTCATTTTAGAAAACAATAATAAAGAAAGATAACAAAAAAAAGTTTAGACCAACAAAAAAACAGAAAACTTTAGGTATTAAGGGTTTAATAATTTTCTTAATAAAGTTCAAAAATGATTTTGGCATTTATAATGCAGGATAACATTGCACAATTTACATGCAATAAGTTTTTTCAAATTGTGCACTATTTTAACTAATGAAAACTCAGAATCAAACTCATGTAAAGCGCCTCTGCATTATGTAAATTGTGTATATATTTCAATTCATCAAAATTTTGAATCTAACCTATCTAACTAAACCTTTGAATAAAACCATGTAAAAGAAAAATTTTTGGTATTTAATATGGTTGATGAAGGAATGTCTCTCATTTTCTTTTAAGAATCTATCATTTTAAATTTAAACAAACAGTATTTTATTTTTCTCTAAAAGTTTCCAACAGATTGAAAAAGTTGGGGACTATTATGGTAGAATTGTCATATTGACCAAACAGGGAATTTGATCATTCAACCTGTGAAGTAAAAAAAAAAAAAAAATGGAAACTGCGTTTGGGGTTTGCCATAAATTGGACAAATATACTCGCAGTCCCTGTAATATTGGTCTTGAAAAGTATTGGTCCCCAAGTGTTATTATCTGGTGATCTTACCACCGCCAAAGAAATAGTCTTCAGTGAAAGTTGGGGATCATTCTGGCATACCTGCCATATTCGAGGACTAAAATAGATGTTTTACCATAAAACCTGGAAAAGCAAAAAAAAAAAGCGGCGAAAGGGGTTGCTGTTGATAAACAGTAAAACCCCTTTCTATCTTTAGAATATAGTATAATATAATTGGTTGTAGTTAAACAGAACTCAGTGGAGCTATTTGCCTTAAATTTTTTTGTAAGAGAAGTATGTATTAGTAAAGCTCCAGGGGGGGGGGGGGCCTGCAAACCCGTTGACAAATAGTATGTGCAAAAGATTAACTCCATCTGTACAAAGGATTTTTTCAGTCACCCAGAATCCTAAAGAATCCAACAATCTTTTTTTTTTTTTTGGGTCTTTTGATGAGTACTTCATATTTATTCTATTGCTGGCCACTCATTTGCTGCTCATTAATATCACCTTTTTTGTGATTAAAAAATAGAAGGCTGTAAAGATTGTAAACCTTGGAAAATGTTTGCGTGAAGATGGTAAATTTCACAATAACAATACCCGGAAAACAATCTGTACATTGTATGTTCTAGGAATAGAAAACGTGCAATAGTTTTGGTATTTTCAGCAAACCATGTTGTGGCAATGGAAAGACTTAAATGTGTTTGGAATTTGATTGCATAGAGGTGGGACATATAATTTTTTTTGACATTTTTTAGCATCAAATTGTGTTTTGAATCAGTCAGGTGTTGTACCATTCAGGTTGTTCTCATATCAGCTGAAACAGGGTGTGGCAAGACCACACAGATTCCTCAATTTATTTTAGAATCTGAAGTAAGTTCTCTACGGGGAGCTGCATGTAGCATTATATGTACACAGCCCCGTAGAATATCTGCAATATCAGTTTCAGAGAGAGTTGCCTCAGAGAGAGGGGAGAAGTTGGGCTCATCTGTGAGTAATCTTTTACAACCATGAAGAAATCTGATTTTACTTATTCAAGTATATCTAACAACTTGAAGTCTCTTGGGGCGGTTTTTAAAGGTTGGGTACAAAGTACGGCTTGAAGGCATGAAAGGCAGGGATACCCACCTCCTCTTCTGCACTACTGGAATTTTATTGAGAAGGTTGCTTGTTGATAGAAATCTAAAAGGTGTAAGTCATGTTGTTGTGGATGAGATTCATGAACGAGGAATAAATGAAGGTAAAATCCCTTTTGTATTAGTTTGATTGTAGGTCAGTTCCCATTCATTGTTATAGTTTTTTTTTGTATTTTTGCAGATTTCCTCCTCATCATTCTCAAAGATTTACTCCCACGCCGTCCTGATTTGAGGCTGATTCTGATGAGTGCAACTTTAGATGCTGAGCTTTTCTCATTGTACTTTGGCGGGGCTCCTGTGATTAGCATTCCAGTGAGTGATAATTTGAGAATGCAAGTAGAAGTACTTTACCAAGCAGTGAAAACTTACATTTCTTGTGCAACATTTTAGGGAAAAGAATATATCTGTTGCTAGAAAATGAAAAAAGAACTAGTAGTCATCAAATTATATGGGTTTGGCTGCCCTATCCCTCTGCACATTAGTAAGAGAAATTTCCATCAATCACCCATTGTCCAAAGCTGAAGTATTAAAGTAATCTTCAACCTATGAACATCAATGGAACTTGGTGTTAGAAAATTCTTGTTTTTTGTTCCTCAAGAGCTAACCTAAAAAATTGCGGGTGTTGCTGATAAAGTTGGGGTGATTGTAGCGAGAAGTGCTTTTTGCGTACCTCCATTACTTTGTTGGCACACAAATCCTTGGTTTTGGCTTCTCACAATGCCTCTTTCCCTTCCAAACTAGTATTTTTGAAGTATACAAACTACAGTAAGTCAACAATACTGGGCAAGTTCTTCCCAACAGTATTGTGAAGACAGTTTCTGTAATCTTGGCGCATGCAGTTTAGTCGCTTGTTTAGTATGACATGTGAAGAATTCTTGCAAACTATAGACTTTTTCTTTGGTTTCCTTTGTACTAACTCTTTAGTATCTAAAAATGTGAAGAACAAATATTTTAAAATTGAGTTAGGGGCAATAGCTATGCACACACAAATTGCTTCTTGTTTCTTAGTTTGGTTCAATTTGAGGTATTCTCCCTGCTAGCTATCAAGGTAGGATATTGTTCACCACTTCTACCTGCGATCTTAGGCCTACCTAGTTGCCCATTTTTTCTTTCTGCATATCAGTGTATGCATTTTAGTGCTACCTCTTTTTCTACCTTGGATACAACCAAACCTTCTAATTGATATATCTTCTTAATTAAGCATACTTTACCTTAGTACAATCTGATTATTAATCTTATCCTTAAGTGTATCTTCATGCTCTATCTCAAGAAGTCCCATTTTGCAGTAAGGCTATTCTTACAGCCATTTCATAGATTTCTCTTTAAGTGTAAGCACACTATTATCAACCAAGCCTTTGATGGAACTCCTCCATCCTCTAACTTGTTCCCATTTAAGTGAATCAAATGGAAATTCAAAGTTAAGGAAGTTGATCTCCTTCAGATCTTTTTATGCTTCTTTGGGTCAAATTGGTCCAGGTCTTCTTCTATGTGATATACGTTACACAATAAGTGCTGTTTTTCTCTTTTTTTGGCTTCTAATATGGTGATTGATAATTTTTCAGCCAGGAATTAGAACCTGGAGCTCATCATTGTTATTATTTTATTCTTTATTTCTTATGTTATAGTTTACAGCAAATCAAATGCAAGTAGAAATTTCATCAATGAAAATAAAAAGTAATAAGTATGGTTTAGTGCGTATATTTGATTAAATATTTTATATTATCCGATTTATAATAGATAAGTTTCTTCTGTTCTAATGTAGGGTTTCACATACCCAGTTCAAATACATTTTCTGGAGAATATTCTGGAGAAGACAGGTTACGTATTGACCCCGCACAATCAAATTGATGATTACGGCCAAGAAAGAATGTGGAAGATGAATAGACAAATATTAAGAAAGAGAAAAAGCCAAATTGCTTCTGTAGTTGAGGTATGCAAATGTGCGTGATGCTATTTTTGTATTGCTTCACTGTAGTCTACTCTTACCTCATTTTCTTGCAAACTTGAATGAAACAGGTTGCACTCAAGGCAGCTGACTTTGAGAATTTTTCCCATCATACACGTGAATCTCTGTTTTGTTGGAATCCTGATTGCATTGGTTTTAATCTCATTGAACATCTTCTATCCTATATATGTGAGAACGGAAGGCCTGGTGCCATTCTTGTGTTTTTGACTGGATGGGATGAGATAGTTTCCCTCAAAGATAAACTTCTAGCACATCCTATTCTTGGAGACCCAAGACAAGTTTTGCTGCTTGCCTGTCATGGTTCAATGGCAAGTTCTGAACAGGTATATTCTCAGTATCTGATGCTAATTGAAAAGGTTTATTTTGAAGCTGTTCTTTTTGGCCTTTCATGGTTGTTGATTTCAATTTGTGAAAATTTTGCAGAGGGAAATATTTGAAGAGCCTGAAAATGGAGTCAGGAAGATTGTGTTAGCAACTAATATTGCTGAGACTAGCATCACAATTAATGATGTAGTTTTTGTTGTTGACTGTGGAAAGGCCAAGGAGACTTCATATGATGCACTTAATAATGCACCATGTTTGCTTCCATCATGGATTGCCAAAGTTTCTGCTCAGCAGGTAAAGTTTTTTCTGATTCAACTGTTAGATACCTCTAATAAGAAATTAACAAAAATTGGCAATATTTTAGGCCAGTTTCAAGTTGCTGTTGATGATACATCCATCCTTTTTTTTTTTTTTCCGTTTCTGATAAACTTTCACATTTTGTCTCAAGATTTACATGTATGTTGCACAAATCGTCTCAACATGTTATGCTGCACAAGTTTTTCTTTATGAAATTCCGGGTTATCCACAGAGAAGGAAGATTTGCTCTGATTACTGGGTTTGAAAAAAAAAAGGGAAAAATAGAGCTGCAAAAGTGAGGTGAGAGAGACCCTCAAACAGAACCCAGCCCACTGCCATGGCCCAGCTTTCTTATTTATTGCTTGAAATCATAAGACTTCCTAGACCTTGTAATGCTTCCAAATTTCACTTGTTTATTTCTTTTGGTTTTCTCAATTGATGCCAACTGCAGTCCGAACATTCCCAAAAGCAAGCACTCAAATTACTATGGTGCCATCATACATTTGTGTATTTTCTTTTGTTTGGTCCCTGTCATCTATCAGTAAGTTGGTACTATTAAAATGATCTATTTTATTTCAATTGTTTTGGCTCCCTTTTTACATGAAAAACATATTTTTGTCCCCCTCCTTTCTTTATATCTTTATCATAGAAAAAGAAATTTTTCTTTATTTGCCATGTAAGGATTTGTTACTAGCAGATTTTTTATTTAAAAAATAAGTAAAATAACTTGTAGTTCAGACATGCTTCCTGATAAATTTATTATTACATAAACATTATATTTTCGTGTTTATAGGAAAACATATGCACCATATGCTTTATATTTAATGAATCTTTTTGATTCGATTTGATTCCCTGTTCTTGATTAAAAATTTGAGATTTTGAATCTTGATTGAATTCTTGATTTGACACCTATGGTTTGATTGTCTTGAGTTTTACTTGTGGTCATTGATTGTTTATCTTGAAGTTGGTTCATAAAAGGATTTGAACAAACAGATGCCAGGTGTACATTGTTTTTTATTAGGATCCCAAGTCATTTTATCTTTTCTTGGTTAATTTCTGTTGGGTTGGCTGTATCCAAATTTTTTCATTGTTACCAGCTTTTTATACTGTTACATGCTTGTCTGGTGAATATGTTACTGTAGTACTTTATCTAGTAGTAATTTTTCTCTTGCAATATATTTCTTGGGTTGTTAATGTTTGCATGCAGTTTGTAATGTAATAAATGAATTTTGTATCTAGAGACGAGGAAGAGCTGGTAGAGTACAACCAGGGGAATGTTATCGTCTTTATCCTCGTTGTGTGTATGACACTTTTGCTGAGTATCAGTTGCCAGAAATTTTGAGGACACCTCTGCAATCCCTATGCTTGCAAATCAAACGGTTGAGACTTGGAAGTATTTCTGAATTTCTTTCAAGGGCATTGCAATCACCAGAGTTGCTAGCGGTAATACATGCACCTCTTATGTCATACAGCGGCACTTTTATCTTTTGCTTGTAAAGAAGATGATTGCTTTACGTACGACTGTAAACTAGATAGATTATTGAAGGCTGTATTTGTGTAGCAAGAAAGAAAAGGCTGATTTGCTGAGAGAAAAACTCCTCCAAACACGCTGAACTAGCTGAGGGAGCCTCCAAGATTAATGATCTGAAACCTCAACTATGAGGGTTAACATGAGTAAGAGACACAGGAGATTGATGATCATTTATCCTGACCATCTGTAACTTAAAAACTGCCATAAGATAGATTAATGATTAAGTTAAAAATTTGCATGTCATCGACTCAAGTTATTGATTCTCATCTTTGCCAGTTTAATCATCTTGGTGATGGTATAGTAAAAAACATGATGAATGTCAGATGAAATACTTTTTCACCATTTTCACAAGTTGGATAAGTGTGCGATGCTCTTGCTTTTTAAGCATTTTCTTGTTCACATTTGATTGTTTCACTTTTTAAGAGGATTCTGAATACAACCAATTAATAAAAAGTAAATCACAAATCTGGAACAATCTGAACTTTATCCTGAATCTCATTCGATTAAATGTTCTCAATATTATTTGTTTTGATGTTCTTTAGAATTTATAATAATATAAATGGAATTACATGACAATAGGAATAGCTGTCACATGTTCTGTTTTTCTCTGTTGTAATTAGATTTGGTAGAATTCAGGTGTCATTCATTTGAAAAGTGATTGTTACTACTCATTTTCTCTGATGACAGCAATTAAAAAATGGTTTGGAAATAGTTATGCCATTAACAAGCAGCACCATTCTATAATGCTAAAGCAGTTAGGTTCATGTTCTTGATTCATCAGTCTGCACTAGAAACAAATGTTCCAGGTTGAATATAGGGAAGATCTGATATCTGAAAAACACCAAAACACCAAACTTTGAAACCTCAGCACCTTATCTGTGGCATATGCTCAATAGCCTGAAAATTTAAAAGAAAAACAAGGATGATGTAGAGCATGAATAACTTTTTATAAGATAAAATACAACAGTGGTGCAGTGAACTAAGCTCAAGCTCAAACTATGATTTTCTGCTTGTCTTATCCTCTGCTGATGATTTTAATGCCATTAACTGTCTTTGTAGGTTGAGAAAGCCATTGAGTATTTAAAAGTCATTGGAGCTTTGGATGACGATGAAAATCTCACCATCTTAGGTGAGGAAAGCTTTCTGTCCCTGATTTTAAACATCTTAAGGGGTGTAATCCCACATGGTCAAGTTAAGGGGTGAAATAGTGCTTTAGATTGTGGGAGGCCTCTAGCCACTGGGAACTGTGCTTTGAGTCAGACGCTTTGACACTGTATTAGAGCTTAATTTCATTGACAGGACCGTTTTTATTTGTATCACTAGTCACTTGAAGGGCTGTGTTAAGTGTTGAGATTGCACATGATTTGAGTCAACGGGTTTGCTGTTGATTTATGTTGTGGTGAGACATCTCCACACATTTCAAACTGTTTCTGGTTATGTAGCTTTAACATGTTATTAGAAGCCAAGTTTTTTCATTGGGCTGTCCATTAGTTGTTAGGTTTATTGTAGTTATCACAGTCCACATCAAATGCCTGTTCTTAGTCTTTCATCGGTCTGCAGGGGGATATGTCAAGTGGTGTATCCCAGGCAGTTGAGGGGTTTTCAAGTGCTTTATGGTAGGCCTGCATGGTCAAGTTAAGGGGTTTAATAATCCTTTATATTGTGGTCAGCGTTCTCTATATATTGTCAATTGTTTTCAATTTGGATGCTTTAACATGCTATCAAATCCCAAGGTTTTTCATTATCCCATCCATCAATTGTTATCCTCATTGTCTGACATGGTTCATCTGATATATCCATTTTCTGTAGTTTCATTGTTTTACACATGAGGAGTGTGTAAGTGGTATTACCCCACATAGATGTGTTGAGTGGTATGTTACTTTGTGTTCAAACCTCCCCACCTATTGCCAATTAGTTTTGGGTTATATGTTTTGACAAAGATCTATTAAATTTTTTAGAAATGTAATTTTAAGCTTTTGGCAATACCTGATTCAACTAATTTTGAGCAGGGCACTATTTGACTATGCTTCCAATGGAGCCAAAATTTGGGAAAATGCTGATCTTAGGTGCCATTCTGAATTGCTTGGATCCAATTTTAACTATTGTTGCTGGTGCAAGTGTCAGAGATCCTTTCATGATACCTGTAGACAAGAAAGATGTGAGTATGTTGCAATATGCATTATTACTTCTCTGTCACTGTTGTAGGCAAAGTATGAGCAACCCCCTCTTATGATTTTCTTTCTCCCTCTGGGGAATTGTGGGAAGCTTTCTTTTTCATATCATGCACCAATTCTAAAGGAACATTCTATAAACAACGTTATACCAAAGGTTAAAACATCTTTATTTGATGAACACTACACTAGTGTAGGAAAAAAAATATCAGAGGTTTGCGGTGAATATGGTTGTGCTTGTGGTTTAGTCTTATGGATGTCTCCAGAACTGAATTTAGGGTTACAAGAGTGTAAGGAATATTAAAGAGAAGAGGAGACATAACCCTGGGACATCATGCCTCTGTTGCACCAATGTATAGATTGCACTACAGAATCCAGTGAAAGCATAATTCTCCAGCATTTGTTGAATCACGCAGAATTTAGAAATCCCATTCTTTCAGGACATGGATTCCTATTTTACTAGTATTTGGATTTTCTTTCAAAGGAAATTGGCACAAAAAATACAACACCCTGTAAGGACTTCATTACCAACATTCTCTAGGAATGCAGAAACAGTTCTTGAATTTCCTCGCGTTGTTGAAAGCATCAAACCATCCTTAATTTTCAGAACTTATAATAGCACTACTAGGAAACAATTTCCTTTTACCTTTCGGCTTTATAATAGGGATAAAAAAAAAAAATCTCTGGAGTCAGAATTGATATTCTACTAGGAAACATTACTTCACCTGAACTTTAGAAGGGACAAACAATACAGAAACTGCTTCGGTCCGAACTGATCATCCTAGTTTTTCCTATTTCCACAAGGATGATATGCTTTTTTGTTTTCTGCATCACTGGTATAGCTCATCTGGTGTATAAATTTGTTGCCTCCAATTTGCTTTGGAAGGTAAGGATTCTTAGGGTTTTGAATCTGGACTTCAAAATTTCTATTGCATGATTGAATGAGGGTGTGTGAATATCCAAGTATTGTGGCTTGTTAAAGTATGATTATGTGGTTTAAAAATTGATAGATTTTCACACAAAAGGAAAATCACTGGAGATGGAACTAGAGCATAAATTATGATTATGTGCTTTAAAAATTGATCAATTTCACACAAAAGGAAAATCATTGGAGATGGAACCAGAGTTAAAGTTCTCAACAAGCCAAGCAACAAGCCAAGAACTAGAGGTCAGAGAGAGAGAGAGAGAGAGAGAGAGAGAGAGAGAGAGAGTTTCAGCCTTCCTGCTCCCCTTGCCTAAACCAAAGAAGAAAAGGTCCTGTGGGGAGAAGACATCTTTTGACTGTGTAACTGATGCTGGAAAAGAAACACATGTAGGATTTCTAAAGGGTATGTAAGGTTAGAATATCTTTAAGTTTCTAGTTGGTGAAAACCGAGTAAACTTCATTCTGATATTTTTATGGACATAAAGCTGGCGGATGTTGGCAGGTATCTTTGCTTTGCTTTCTGTTTGCCTCTCTGACTGATGTGGACTGTGAACGCAGATCTGAATTTCGGGAGGTCTTGTATATGGGCTTTATGTGGGTTGGTTGTAGGCCTATCTTTGATTTATGTACTATTTCTGTGATAAGGCTCTTGATAATGTCTTCCCAGCCATTGGATGGTTAAGTAGCACTGCAAGCAGATATACACTCCTTTTGGGGGGGGTTTCTCTGAAGCATTCTACAAGAGTTAGTGTAGGGCGAGAGCGAGGTGGGTAGCACACCTCAAATCACCACCTGTTAGGTGTTGCAATGGTGATGGAACTTATGAAAAGCAAAGAAGTACTCCTGTAAAGTTTTGCTATGGGGACGGAACTCTCTGGGTTTGTTAATTTTCAAATGGATTTTCTTGTTTCAATTTTGCAAATTATAGGGGAAATATTTACAAATGGTTGTCAAGTTTTCAGGTTTTTAATACCTCAGTTTCTACTTTCTTTGACTTTGTAAAAGAAGAAAGGTATTGTCAAAGGCCAGTAGGATGTGCACAACATAAGTAAGAGAGAGCTATGAAGAGGGCCTCCAGGAAGTGGAAAAACAACTAAGTTCACCATAGGTATTAACTTTCCAAATGCATTGAACTCAAAGCAGTCTTGCAGACAGACATTGGGGGAGCTTTGGCTGAACAAGGACGATAGGAATGCTAAATATTTCTGTAAAATTCCCGTTAATTGTGCAGGAAGTTAGGATCATAATCAATATGATTCTCTGACCGATTCTAATTAGAGAATATGCTTTTTAGGCAGATTTTCCTACTATAGTTTAGGATGCTAATTTCCATACATTTTTATATCTCCTGCTATATAGGCACAAAAAGATGTAAAGATACAACAAGAAACATAGAAATTCTTATTCTTTGCTGGCTTTCATGGTATTAGAGCTAGGTTCCCTCAATCAAAGCTCATCATGATGGAAACTGACTATAATAGCTAAATTTCCGATGCCCATGACAATGAGGCTGATAGCTCCTCCATCGTGGGGTTGGCATGACACTTCTTTCACATTCACGGTGGAAAAACTCCATGGAAAAAATTCCCATGAGTGGGCTTAGTCAATCAAGCTAGTAATTGATTGCGAGGGGAAGTTAGGATGCCTTACTGGAGAAACGAAGAAACCTGCCTCGGCCAACCCTGCCGCCTTCCATAAATGAAAGTCAAAGAACTCTATGGTGACTGCATGGCTCATGAATACCATGGTGCCCTCTGTCAAGAGGACTTACATGTATTTGATGTCTGCCAAAGATGTGTAGGATGCCATCTGTGAAACTCACTCTAATGTAGAGATTACATCTCAAATTTTTGAGATTAAAATGCAACTTTGGCTGATGAAGCAGGGAGATAGGGGAGCCACCGATTACTACATGTAATTGTTGGCGTTTTGGCAAGAACTTGATATGAATTCGGAGGAAGAGTGGGACTGCCCTAGCGACAGTGCGCAAACATTGAGTAGAAGAGGAGAGAGTTTTTGAGTTTCTTGCTAGACTTAGTTGTGACCTTGATGATCTTGGTGGTCAGATTTTGGGTCACTGTCCATTCCCATCTACACGAGGTCTTCGCTGAAGTAAGGGGGAGGAGCAACGACGTCATGTGATCGTTGAAAAAGACTGGGTCATTATCTACCAGGCCTGAAGCCTCAGCTCTGGTTTCTAGAAGTCTAGTGGCTAGGTGAGGGCCAAAAAAATAGAAAGGGATGTGTGAGCTTGCTGGAAGCCTAAACCTTAAACCAATTGAGAGTTTTCGAGATTCTGGCTGGATGATATGCTTCTTTGTTCTTTCCTATGATACACCTCGCTACAAACTTTAATAATTTTTCCCCATCACTCACCTTAGCCCAAGTCTTCCTCCTAAAGTATGTTCACCCTCATCATTGCAACAAGTTGGACCCTCAAGCCCTTAAGTGTGTGTTCATTGGTTATTCTCTGTCACAAGGAGGACAAAAATATTATGATCCTTCTACGGAAAGGGTACATGTTAGTCTTGAAGTTTTATGTTTGGATTTTGATCTAAATACCATTGATTCTTTCCCAAACGCTGACCAAACACTAAGCTAGTCTGCCAAATTGAGTCAACTTATTCTAAGATGCCAACCGTAGAAGTAAACTTGAACTTAGTGGGAGATGGACGAACTCTCAGTGACAAGGAGATGCTTGTTTACTCAAGGAGGCTGAAATCAGGGCATAGGGAGAACCTTACACTTGAGGCACCAGTTGAGTTGGATGCGGTGATAGCTTCGTGTCACCATGAGCCATCGTTTCTTCCAGGTGTGTTCCATGATATTGACCTCCCCATTGCTCTTAGAAAGCAACTTTGTTCATGTACTCTTCACCTTAATTCCAAATTCATATTTTATAATGCTTTGTCAACCAAGAGATTCCAAAAGAAACACAGGAGGCTCTTATAAATGCGTCTGGGTTGCACCTTATCCTCCGTATGCTCTATGGGTAAATTTATTTCTTTACCCTCATTAAAAATATTTATTTTTCAGAATATCCTTTTCATCCCTTGCCTCCGCTCCTCTGAAATCTACAATTACCTTGTGATTCCTTCTTCAATGTCTGCTCCAATGACCGACCATCATCCCCTTCAATGAGTTAGGACTCACCCAAAATGGTCGCCTCGAGTTTGGACTGTGCTCTTTTGAATAGCGCAATAGAGCTATTTTTTTTGTTGGTGGCAAGCTGGGTCACAGTGGCAATGGTGCGATTTTTGCCAGAAAGCACCGGACCTTTTCCTTTGCGATGGATGCAATGGAATGGAGAGTGGATTTGTGCGGGTGGGTCTAGGGTGTGTGGAACACGAGATTGAGGAGGGATTTTAACAGAATGGTTCGAGTATCCTCTGCTGAGAGGAACTTTTTATTATATAGGGAAGAGCACCAACTATACAAGGAAACTGAAGCTACCTCAATTAATTACATGGAGTGATCCTGGAAACCTATACATGGAAAGCTAAATCTCCTTTCCTAACAGCCAAGATTAATGAATCATTTACAGCTATTACTTTCTATAAAAATAAATATGGCTTTCTATTGACATCCCCCCTTAAATTGATGCGGGTTATCTACAAGCATCAATTTGTTGGTAAGAAACGTGTGAGAGCCTTAGTGAAAATATCTGCCACTTGAAGATTACTAGGTACGTGGGGAAGAGAAATAGTCTGAGCCTCAAAAGCCTCACGGATAAAGTGGCAATCAACCTCAATATGCTTAGTGCGTTCATGAAAGGTTGGATTGGCAGAAATGTGAATTGCACTGTTATTATCCGCATGAAGAGGAGTAGGACAGCGTTGAGGCAAACCAAGTTCTGCCAATAGCCCACGTATCCAATGTATCTCAGCACAAGCTTGAGACATAGCTCTATATTCGGACTCCGCTGAAGACTTAGAAACACAGTCTTGTTTCTTGCTTTTCTAGGAAATAAGAGCTGGTCCAAGAAACATACACCATTCCGTAGTAGAGCGCGTGGTGTCACTACACCCAGCAAAATCAGCATCACTATAAGCTACTAGATCAAGTGAGGTAGAAGCAGGGTAGAAAAGGCCTCACGAGGCTGTGCCATGGACATAGCGGATTATTCTTCATATCGCAGTCATGTGTAGATGCCTAGGAGATATCATAACAGAATGGTTCGAGTATCCTCTGCTGAGAGGAACTTTTTATTATATGGGCAAGAGTGCCAACTATACAAGGAAACTGAAGCTATCCCAATTAATTACATGGAGTGATCCTGGGAACCTATACATGGAAAGCTAAATCTCCTTTCTTAACAGCCAAGATTAATGAATCATTTACAGCTATTACTTTCTATAAAAATAAACATGGCTTTCTATTGACAGAATTGACGCAGAAGAGACAAGGTCGAAGGAGCAAGGAAGAGAGGCGCAGGTCACTTAAAACCAGTCTATCTAAGAAGACAATTGGTTTTAGGTTTTTTGGGTGAAACCATATGTTTGTTACTTATTTTCTCTTTTTTACAAAGGAATCCCTCATCTTTGTTTTAGACATATGATATGTATATTTATACACAACCATATATTCACATGGGAAAAACTATACCTACAAAGTAATAAAATATATACATTCATCTCGTATCAAACATGCATATCAGTTATTACTTAACCCAAACTAATGGCATTGACTACACCTGAACTTTTGCATGGTGGCGAAATTTAATACAATCCAGATTCTTCTTTCAGTGGCAGCAAATTTTGATTGGCCTTTTCATCAACTGGACATCGAGTTCACATTCCTGAATGGTGAATTTGAAGAGGAGGCATTCAGGAGTTCTCCAAAGAAAGGAAGGAAAAGTTTGCAAGTCTAAGAAGTCTCTCTATGGTCTGAAACAGTCGCCAAGAGCATGGTTTGACAGATTTGCACGAGTAATAAGAAGCCAAAGATACCAACAAGGGCCAAAGATGGTAAGAAGACAGTCCTGATTGTGTGCGTGGATTATATAATTCTCATTGGAGATAATGTGATGGAGAGCCACAAAATTTGAAGTTAAGGATTTGGGAGAATTGTGATACTTCTTGCGGATGGAAGTTGCAAAATCAAAGAAAGGGATTAGTGTCTCACGAAGGAAATATGTACTCAACTTACTAAGACTGGTAGCTTGGATGTAAGCCTAGTTACACCTTACTTAAGCTGGAAATAGACATAAAGAGGATGGAGATTTAGTGGATAGGGATAGATGCCAAAGATTGGTTGGCACGTTGATCTACCTATCATACACTAGACCCGTCACTGCATTTGCTGTTAGTATTGTAAGCCAACACATGCACTCGCTAAAAGACACTCATCTACAAGCTGTGTACAAGATTCTCAAACATCTCAAAGGTCCCCAGACAAAGGACTATTCTTCAGAAAGAATGTCAACAGAAATGAAGAGGTATTTACAGATGTTGATTGGGCGGGATCTAAAGAAGAGAGACTATCTACAACTGGTTATTGCACCTGTGTGGGGAAACTTAGTGAACTGGAGAAGTAAGAAGCAGATTTGTTGTGTCCAGGAGTAGTGCTGAAGGTGAATTTAGAGCAGTTGCACAAGGAATATTTGAAGGACTTTAGATGAAGCAAGTATTGGAAGAGTTACAGATTATTTCAACACTGCCTATCAAGCTCTACTGTGACAATAAAGCTGCCATAAGCATATCTCATAATTCAGTCTAGCATAACATAAAGAAGCATGTGGAAATTGACAGACATTTTGATCAAGGAAAAAATTGAAGAAGGAACTATCTGCATAACGTATGTCCCCACTAGAAAACAAACTGCAGACATCTTTACCGAGGGACTATTGTGGCCAGAATTTGAGGATCTCATATCCAAGTTGATCTAATCAACATTTATGATCCAACTTGAGGGGAATTGTAGAAATCCCATTAATTGTGCAGGAAATTAGGATCAGAATCAATATGATTCTCTGACCTATTCTACTTGGAGAATATGATGTTTAGGCAGATTTTCTTTAGTTATTATATTGTAGACATATGTCTAATTAGACATACTAATCTAGCCCTAATTCCCTATAAATAACCCATAATCTAGTAAATAAATTGATTAATTTACCCATGGATCAAAACTCACCCTCACTCTTGAAAACTCACCTCTGCCGCTGCCGCCACCGTCTCCTCCTCCGATGAACTGTCATCGCCGCCAGATCTTATAGTCATCATCCGGCTCCAGATCTTGCAGCTGCTCGGCTCCAGATCTAATCGTCACCCGCTGAATCTCGTTGATCACCAGCCCCGATCTCGTTGATTATCCGCCGGATCTTGCTTTTGATCGTTTCCTGGTTCTCGTTGTCACCCACCGAATCTTGTCGTCACCTGCCAGATCTCGTCGATCACCCGCCGGATCTCGTCAATCACCCGCCGGATCTCGTCTTCACCTGCCAGATCTCGTCCATTACCCGCCAGATCTCGTCATCACCCATCGGATCTTGTCAATCACCCGCTGGATCTTGCTTCTGATCATTTCCTCCAAGCGCGTCCTTATTGCTTTCGAACAACAAAAATGTCTGCAATAAAATGTAAATGTGTCTAATATAGTATGTGGAAGTGTCTACAAAGTAATATAAAATAAATTATTATAAGGTTAAATTAAAAGTGTCTAAAGCTATAAGAATAAGTGTCTGATTAAATATTGTAAAATGTCTACATAAACATATAAAAGTGTCTGAACAAAAAATAACAGAATTCCTGAACAAAAAATGACAGAATCAACTTGTGAACAATTTATTATATTTAAAATATAATAAAAAAAATATCTGAATTAATAAGTAAAATTGTCTAATTGAATTTTAAAAAATGTCTAAAAAAATATATACTAGTATCTGACTAAATAATTTCTGAATAATTTGTTACCTTTAGAAAATAAATGTTTGAAATAATTAAAATAAGTGTTTGACTAAAAATATAAAAGTGTTCAAATCAACATGTAAAATTGTCTAAATATTTAAAGAAATGTTCAAATAAAGGTATATGATTCAATGTCTAAAATAGTGTCTAAATAAAAATTTAAAAGTGTCTAAAATAATGAGCAAATGTGTCGAAATAAATATTTAGAAGTGTCTGAACCAATACGTAAACAATTTACTATCCTAAAAAATAACTATTTGAAACAATAAAAAAATGTCTGAATGAATGTGTAAAAATATCTAAAGAAAAGTTACAAAATGTCTAAAGCAATATGCAAACAATTTATTTTCATGATAAAAAAAACATATACGAAATAATAAAAAAAGTGTCTAAATAAAAAATTAAAAGTGTCCTAAAAACAACTAATAAAAAAATTTATTTTTTTGGAAAACAAATTGCAGTCTCTACCTATTTCCTTCAAACACTGATCTCCTTCTTTGTTCGCCGATCTCATCACCGCCATCTTCACTCGTAGATCTCTTCTTCGTTCACCGATCTTACCTCCACCGTCTTCACTCGCCGATCTCTCCTTCACTTGCCGGTCTCACGTCAGCCGCATCGATCTCTCCTTTCACTTGCTGATCCGCCGATCTCACCGCCACCATCTTCGCTCACCGATCTCAGCGCCTCCATCTTTGCTCGCCGGTCTTACCTCCGCCATCTTCACTTGCCGATCTCTCCTTCCCTTGCCGGTCTCACCTTCGCTGCGCCGTTCTCTCCTTTCACCTGCCTATCCTGTCGATCCCCTTCGCTTGCTGATCTCAATCTCCTTTGCTCACCGATCTCCACACTGAACGCATCGTTTGTCTCGTCGTCTCTCCTTGGATCACCTCGAATCGCCTCCTTGCCTCGGATCTCATCTTCTCTTGGTGCTTGACAGAGATCGGCACGAGATGGAGATCAGAGTACAAAGCTGCAGTCAGTGGCTGCGACGACGAGAGGCAGAGAGAGATCCGGAAAGAATGGAGAAGCGGTGATTGGAGAGAAAAATTTTTGATTTAGGGTGAGGGGTAAACTTGTAAAATTACCCTCTATGTCTTCACAATAACCATGGTAGATTTTTTTGCTATAGTTTAGGACACTAATTTCCATATACTTGTACATTCCCTGTTACATATAAGCCACACAAAAATGTAAAGATACAACAAGAAATATAGAAATTCTTAGTCTTTTTTGGCTTTCAATTTCCACCTAATGGGAGGAATCCCTTTTCAGAAAAGCAAACTAGTAATTCCTTTTTGGTTCGGATGTTTAAACTATTTCAGAAAGTAGGACTGAATGGCAGAACATACTCAGTAAGCACATGACCAGCCAGTGTACATGCTCTACTTTGCTAGTGGTTGTTCCACTGATTGGGTATAGATATGATGTGTCTTTCTTGATTGCAGTGATACAAGAAATTTTGATGCAAAATTAGAAACAGATAGCAAAAACTCATCAGCTTTCAGCATTCTTTTCTCCTATGGTATGGCAGGCAAATTAATTTTTTGTTCACCCTTATTGCAGTTAGCAGAGGCTGCAAAATCTCAGTTTTCTCACGGTTACAGTGACCATCTTGCTATTGTTCGTTGCTATGATGGCTGGATAGAAGCAGAGAAGGATTATGCTGGCTATGAATATTGCTGGAGCAATTTCCTCTCACTACAATCAATGAAAGCTTTAGATTCTCTTCGAGATGAATTCAAGTCCTTGCTAGAGGAGACAGGTCTTATAGATGGCAACACAGCTAACTGTAATTTATGGAGTTATGATGAGCATCTCATCCGAGCAGTTATTTGCTATGGCCTGTATCCAGGAGTCTGCTCTGTTGTGGTGAGTTTTATGAGGTTCCTTGCTAAAAATTTTACATTATTTCTTTTGCAAAGCATGAACCTGGAAATTATGTGATCATCGAAGTTTCAGTTTCCTATCTCATATGTGATTAATCTCAGGCTCAGTTACATTGCTCTATGTGTTCTGCTTTCTAGTTTAACAACACTATTTTTCAGAAACTAATTTTAGTTGTTTTTTGTTTATTAAATTCTTCATGTCTAATATATTCTTCTACAGTATAATGAGAGGTCATTTTCATTGAAAACTATGGAGGACGGGCAAGTGTTTATCCATTCAGTAAGTGTCTGCTTCAGAGTATTTTCACTTTCAAACTGCAAATCATACTTCCTTTTTCCTATTTTAGAAATCGAATTTCTATTGTTCTTTCTAGAACTCAGCAAATGCTCGGGAATCAAAAATTCCTTACCCTTGGCTGGTTTTCAACGAGAAGATAAAGGTGAATTCTGTTCTCTTGCGTGATACCACAGCTGTGTCTGACTCGGTGCTTCTCCTGTTTGGTGGAAATATCTCTGCTGGAGATATGGTAAAGTTGTCTTTGTGGACTCTAGAAGTCTTTTGTTTTCTCGTTCATGGGATATCTCTTTCTTTATATTTTTGATAGAAAATGCAATTCTAGGAGTGGTTGACTGGAGTGCCGTTAACCTCTCAAATGACATTCTGATGGGTTATGTTTTTTTTTTTTCCTTCAACAGGATGGGCACTTAAAGATGTTAGGTGGGTACTTGGAATTCTTTATGAAAACTGAAGTAGCTGAAATGTTTCAGTGCTTGAGGAGAGAATTCGATGAGCTGATTCAAACTAAAGTGAGTACATGTTAATTATGTTAATTTTCCAACTGTTGCGTTTGTGATGCTAATCTTTGCAGTAGCTGCACGTTTGTTTTAATCAGCTCCTGTACATCATGCATGTGGAGTTCCTCCTGTTTGACTACTGACGATCTGTTCTGCAGTTGTCAAATCCAAAAATGTCGGTGCATGCTCATCACGAGCTAATTTCAGCAATACGATTGCTTACCACAGAGGATCAATGTAGTGGGCAATTTGTACTTGCGCGTCACCTTCTAAAGCCATTAAATGTGCGAAAACAACCAAGTTTGGTTTTAAGCACAGAAAGTGGACCAGGGGGTGATAATTCGAAAAGCCAGCTTCAAACCCTTCTCACCAGGGCAGGATATGCGGCACCAACATACAGGACTCACCAGTTGCAGAATAACCAGTTTCAAGCTGAGGTGGCATTCAATGGGCATCAGATCATGGGCCGGCCTTGTAACAATAAGAAGAGTGCTGAAAAGGATGCTGCTTCGGTAGCACTGCAATGGCTAATGGGCAGCGCACAAGCAGGCCGTGAATATCTCAACCACGTGACTACGTTGCTCAAGAGAAGCAAGAGGGATCACTCAGCTACCACTGCTTAGTCACAGAACAGAACTCTGAACGTTTGGCTAGGCGGGAGTGTGGTTGCATATTCCTGCCCAGTTCTAAATAATGGGCCCCTTGACCCCAGTCCTTGGGTTTTAGAGGAATTCAATCTCTGTCTTAGAGGAGGGCCGGGCTAGACGAAAGAAAAGGAAGAGAATGGACGATCAGCGGCCAACTTTAAGACAAAGGAGAAAGAGTGCCAACTGCCAAGAACGCTTGCCAGTAATGTTGAAGGTCCCTTTAACATAGCTAATCTTTTGGCATTGGTACCGAGTGGAGCAGGACCCAATATGTACTAGCTCGTCTATACACAAAGATGGTCACGATGCCTAAAGCCGTCGTGCTATGTACCACCCAGGACCCTAGCTATACGCTTCCTTTCCCAGTCATTCTCTCGATATTTTTGTGCCCAATGTGTATGATCAGCAGAAATTGCTTAGGTGGCTTCTTTAGAGAGACCTTATACGAGGTTGTGTACAGAAGTTAATAGCCAGAAAACGCCCCTGGAGCACTTCTTGTAGGAGAATATTTCACTCAAATGGTGAGTGTAATGCTTTCTTGTATGATTTATTAACAAAAACTCAAGCATTAACATAGTGTTAAACATCTGAACCCTCTGGAGTTGTTGCATGAGATTCAAGGTTCGACTCCCATCCTATTGATCCTTTTGATACATTTTTTTCCAAAAAAAAAAAAGAAAAGAAAAGAAAGAAAAAAAAAGAAAAAGGGAAGCTATGAAGGAACTGCGGAGAAAATCACTTCGGCATTTTCGGTTGCGCCTAGTTTTCTACGTAAAGTGGGAGGAATCCAGATTTCTCTCCTTTTGATCTAGCAGGCCATGTTGTTAAACTTGACTGGGACCGGTTGAACTGACAGGAGATACAACAGGCTAAGTGACAACATTTTTAAAATTGCTCAAGTCAAAACTCAGTTAAACCTGGAAAACTTAATTCATCCATTATATGTTTAGTTTTGTTCACGTAGATGAAACTGGATTTATGTGAGTTTGGTACTTCTTTTTTTTTTTTTACCATGTGGCTTGGTAACTCCGCTGACTCAGTTTTTTTGGATTGATGCTTTGCTAGCTGTCCAAAAATTACAAAATTAGAAAAAAAGTACAAAATACTTGAGACAATGACTGTATTGATGTTTTTTTTTTAACTTTAAAAACTAAATGATTATCTATGCACATATTAAAATTAAGTATTACTTTATTATAAAATTTGAAATAGTAACAAACTTTTATTATATGATTTATGTATGAAAAAACATGGAAGTAAGGTATATTTTAAATAGCAACAATAGGACATGTATGCAAAGTGCAAGGATGCTTCTGTGTGAAGGCTTATGTGCATTGTGGTTGGCCCATCCAATTGAACCAATTGAATCGGTTGATCCGCCACTTGACCACTTTTATGAGTCGCTCTTCGCCTTAGGGCCGAGTCTGACAATATTGTTGCCAAAATAAAAGGTTAGATATGAACCTATATGCTTACTTGAGCATGTGTAGAATGTTGAACTTGACTGAAGACAAGTATTTCTAGAATAGATGACAAGATGCCTTTCTTTTTTCATGAGCGAAATACTTCACTTTAGTTGAGTTACATAATAAGAGGTAGCCCTCTCCCTAAAGAAGTAGTCAATTTAATGATCTAAGGCTTCACGCTAAATATTTTTACTAGTTGGGGCAGCTGACCATTCAATACCTGCAAGGTAGTAACCTATACTAAGATTAGCAAAGTTGGATTTCTAAGCAGGGTCATTTTGGTGTTTCTATATTCGTAAAATTGTAAAAAGTCATATCTTCCAAGATTCTACAAAAATGCTATTAGAAAAAAGATGAAAAAAAAAATATAACAATCTAAATTATTTTAGGAAGATCATATTACACTACATTTTCACTTACTAACACTCTAATACCATAAAAAAAGTGTTATATCATCAACATATAATACAAGAAAAACAAGTTCTACAATCCATAGTTTATAATAAGAAAGAACATTTCAAGTATTTAATGGTCTGTGGAAAACATGGAAGATGATGACCAATAATATATCAATAGTATCATATTTAGAGTTCATATTTATCATCTTTTTTCTCTTATCATTTCACCATTTGAGAGGATAAACTCATTTAGCAAACATTTTTTCCATAATTGGCATTTTCTTCATTTATACCTATATCTACATAAATTTGATAACCAAGGTTATAAAAGTTATAGTAATGGAGAATAATCAAGTGACACAAAGAGCCCAAGAAAAAAAAAAGAGTTAGAGATCATTTGTGTTTTCTTTTTTAGTTATCTTTAAATTTCCTTTTTTGTTTTAACTCTGAATTAATTGAGTTTAGTTGTATAAAGATTGAGATGTGCAATAAATTTATATATTTTAGACTTACCATCAATTTTTAGCCAAATTTCAATAAATCTAACATGAAAATATAGAAACATAAAGTCTTAGAAGTGTAGTTTCTAACATTCAAGTTGAGGCTTTACTTGTTTCTACCTACATATAAGTGTTTTTGGCTTCTAAAGTCATAGAAATGTAAATTTTAATACTAAAATCAAGAGTAATAATGTGCTAGACAACAAAGAATAGTAATGTAAACATAATCTAGAACACTTAAGAAAATAGCAAAGAAGAAATTTTTTTTGTGCAAATACTTTAGATTCTTTACAAGGCTTTCATAAATTATAATTTTATGTGATTATATGTTTAAAATGGTTTAGTGAACGAGTTTTCTGTCCATATATATTATAATGAGATTTTTCAACTTATCATCAATTAGTTTTATGTTGGATACTTTAACATGACATCACAATTTAGGTTTTATGGACTCCTATAGATGTCTATACCATATCATTTCTAATTTGGCTCCAATATTGCTTCTAATTCTGGTTGCACATGTCGACAAATTGAGAGTTTGCAAGTAAAATGAAATATTAAATCTCACATGATTCAATGAATGAGTTTTTTTGCTTTTATATATTGTAATAATGTCTCCTCACTTATCAAATACTAATTTTAAATTAAATGTTTTAATAAAAATGATTTATATTGAGTAAAATAAAGCATCTCTTTGTTAAGATTAAGCATTGCTTCCATATATGATATACTCCTAGCAACTTTATTCTCCTTTTTGTATCGTCTGGAGCTTATGTTTCTTCCTGCATCTTCTGAATGTTTATGCTACTTTTATTTGATCCTATAAACATTAAAATTCATCACTCTTAAAACGATCTGAAAGATTTTAAAGACCCAGGATCACGACATTATTACCAACACCAAAATTGTTGAGTTTCCCGAATACTTCGACGCATCAAACAAACATACAGGCTTGAGAGTAAAGGAAGCCAGATTCTGTGAGTTTTATGAACTTTTACAAAATACATGGTACTTAATAACAGAGCGTCAAAACTTTAAGGGCTTATAGTGGAGTTATGGTTAGTCTTTACCATAAATATCTGGTCGAGAACCTCAGTTAGCAATAAAAAGGATGGAACGGAAAGTTAGCAACAGAAGGCCTTGTGGACACAGAGATGGGAAGCGCGAGCACGAGCACAAGCGCTGCTTTGATTTCTCATTTGCACCCACGCCATTGCTGCTTCAATCGAAAGCTCCAGTCAGCGAAGCCGAATCCGGTCTTCGTCAGTCGTTCCGGTGAAGGTAGATTGATGTTGTCTTCTTCGTTCACCGGCCGACGGTCGAGCTTATCTGTTTGCTTCGCTGCTGTTGACGATGATGTTCAAGAAAATCAGCGAGAATCTGGTAAGTTCGAATCTGTATTGGCCTAATATCTCGATGGGAGACCGGCGCTTTAGACAATGGAAAGATTTGTTGTGGGACGCCTCGGACTAGTTTGGTCCGTGCGGGATTAAGTAAAAATAAGCTTCAAATTCATATCATTGATGTTTGGTTAGGCAGGTTTTAAATCGAATCCAAATTGATTGCCTGGGCAGTATTGGATAGGAGGAGAAGAATAAGGTAGTTAAGGGATGAGATGCTTTATCAAGAGTAAGGAGTTCGTGAAGCTAAGGGGGCATTCCCCCGTGATTATTGCATGATTAGAACTAATTATTTGTTCGTTCATAGCCTTCCTGCTTCTCTACATTATTCATCTGTGCCAATGTGAAACTAGATACTGCAAATATTCCTGTTTTAGCACACATATTCTTATTACCAACAAACATAGCTTATGTATGGCTGAAATGGGTTTAACTGTCTTGTTTTCTCCAGTCACTGTTGATTTCTGGAACTTGAAAATCCATGATGTGTTTTTCTATGGTCGGGAAGCAAATGGTCTGGTTGCTTTCTATATTATGGTGTTCTCAATCTGGTTCTTGAGCTATTGATTACATGGTTTCATATAAATAGCATTTAACTGAACACTGTATACTGACATTTCTTGTACAATCTGTAGACACGGTTAATGTACTGGGAGAAGGAATGCAGAAAATGGAAAAAGATAATGAAGAAAGTGCCATCTATGACTTTCTGTATCCTGATAAAGAGCTCCTTCCAGATGACAAAGAAATGAGCATATTTGATCATCTTGAAGAGCTACGCCAGAGAATATTTGTATCAGTTTTGGCAGTAGGAGCTGCAATTTTGGGATGCTTTGCATTTTCAAAAGAACTTATTGTAGTTCTTGAAGCTCCTGTTAAAGCACAAGGTGTACGATTTCTGCAACTAGCGCCTGGTGAATTTTTCTTCACAACATTGAAGGTCAGGTTCATTCAGACCTTAACCTTTTAGTTTTTCCGTGTTGGTTCACGGTTATATCCATTAAGAGAAGATTTTGTGCCTGTGTTAAATTTTTGAGCTCTACTTATTATCATATAGGAGAAAGACACCTCAAGACTTTAACAACTATAACGCTATCACAAGTTTTCCATGAATTACCTTCATTGTTCCACCAAATCGACATTATAGCTTATTTTTCATTAGTACTGATATGGTCTCAAATGCTTCATTTAGTCAGCCCGTTAAGTTTGGTCTAGATATGTTTTCTCAAGTTTGGTCATATGGTTGTAGCATCCCTCAACCAATTTGAAGTGTTGAGCCTGTTAATCATAGCTTATAATGAGCACCTTCACATTGCCATCTTATAACTCTTCCCCAAAATAATCTGCTTGGTGACAATTTATGTCCCAATTCCATTTTTTTGTCAACTTTTCCTTGGTATTTGAAGATACGTGTAGCCTTTGAAACATCATAGGCTTGTCTTTGACTTGCCTTTAGAAAATATTGAATTAAATTAATTTCTTAAAAGATGACCCCTAAAAAAATCATTTGACATGTCCTCCTTTGGATGCAATGTTGGTGTAGAGGATTTAGTTGGCTAGCTAGCTTAAGAGACCAAAGAAGGACTTTTTGTCTCCTTAAACCTTAGTCAAGCCTGATTGATGGGTAGTTTGAACTTGGGAGTTAACTCGTGTTATTGAAGTGATTAACTCAGCTGGCCATGATGTGTGGTAGTTCTGCTCCTATGATCTATGTCAGCATTAGTCTTGCCAGCTTTACCAGTGCATGGTCAGAAACCGTTATTTGAGGAGGGTAATAATGAGAAAAACTTAGTGTGTGTTAAGCTGCTGTACAACATAGAAGGTGGGAATGACAGCTTCTGATTAGAAGGGAGCATCATGCCAATATCCAGAGTAGGTCCTTAAGTGTTCTGTAGGTAATTCAACTCAATCCTATTCCTAAAGGAGAATAAGTATCAAATGTCAATGATCATTAATATCTGCATGAACCTGTCAACAAGTTGATTCTCATAATCATTAAATTGAGTTGATGCATGTTGTACATTGAAATTGTAATGCATGGTTTGATAACAGTTTTGACTCTTTCTGCATTTGCATTGGACTATGCTCAGATAGATTCAGTAACAGGAGAAAAGAAAAATTAATGCAATTGAAAGATAAAAGCATTGACCTACTTGAAATTTGAGGCTTTATTTAGAATGCTGCAGGTATCAGGATATTGTGGTCTTCTCTTAGGAAGCCCTGTGATTGTGTACGAGATCATAGCCTTTGTACTTCCAGGCTTGACCAGAGCAGAAAGAAAGTTTTTGGGTCCTATCGTTTTAGGCTCATCTGTGCTCTTTTATGCTGGTATCATTTTCTCATACATGATTCTGACCCCAGCAGCTTTAAATTTCTTCGTTAATTATGCGGAAGGTGTTGTGGAGTCATTGTGGTCAATTGATCAGTACTTTGAGTTTGTACTGGTGCTCATGTTCAGCACAGGCTTGTCTTTCCAGGTAAATTTGCAGATGTATCTTACATGATATGAAATTTTATTGAATGACAAACTTTTAGTTAATTGCAGTCTCATGCTGAGATTAATCTCTGCCAACAGGTTCCAGTTATACAATTTCTTTTGGGACAACTTGGTCTTGTGACTGGAGATCAGATGCTTTCTATTTGGAGATACGTTGTAGTTGGTGCTGTTGTTGCTGCGGCTGTTGTAACGCCTTCAACAGATCCTCTTACTCAGGTGCTTCTTGCAGCTCCGCTTTTAGGTCTATATTTAGGTGGTGCATGGATGGTTAAGCTAACTGGGCGATGAGCTAAAAGTCCCTCATAACATGCTTTTATGGGTATCAGCTCATAATTTGTACGATTATTAGAGTGTATTAGTATTTGGTTTGAAATGGATGTGAAAGTCATACACGAATCTGGGTAGCACCTCAACAAGCATTGCACATGGATAAAGCGGAGATAAGGCAAACACAACAGGTAAACTCCATATTCGGTCCCGTTCTTTATTTGTTTATTTTTATTTTTTTGTTCCCAACCGGGTCACATAACTTCATTTTATCTTAGCAAGGTCCTATAGCTAATATTTCATGTCTTATCTGAGCCATTTCCATTATTTTTCCCGTTACTATTAACGGAACTCCAATAGAAAATATCCAATTTAATCCTTGAATTTTCTTCACCCTACTTCCAGCACCATAAATTCATAGATCTAAGATTTCAACCACCGCTCTCCTCTTCCTCTACTAATCCACCAAATGCCTCATGCAAATCCCTGTCTCCCTCAATGACTCCTCTACGGCCTCCAACCAGCCTGAACATTCAATTGACTTTGTCCTAGCGCTACCTCTCCCAAGCCCTGTCTTGATTTTGCCAATTGTCGATTTCTGATTGCCCATTTGTCCATTCAATTGCCCATTCGCCCATTCGAGCTCTTGTCGGAAACCCAAGAGTGATTGTGTCACCCTCCTTTCCTCCGACACTAACGAACTTCGGTCTAGCTAGGAAGTGGTCATTGGTATTCGGGGTGGCAGGTCCAAGTGCTAAAAAAGGAATAGCGAATGGAGATGCAATGGAGCTAGGTCGAACGGTTCCAAGTGCTGAAAAGAGAACGATGAATGGGGTAGGTGAGGCTGACCAACGACGAATTAACTTGACAATGGAGAGTGGGCACACGAGATGCAAGTTGCCAGAGCATCAAAGATGCCTTTCTACTGTGTTGGTGTGTTTTCAAATTTGGGAGATTAGTTTCTGAAATCGTTGAAAGTATCGATTTCTTAATATTCTTTGTGGTGAAAATTGAAAATTTTGATAGCAATTAGCAATTGGTTTGAGCAACTAGGCAAGAAGTAACGATTCCGAGGATTCCACGCTCGCAACCGGGCAAGAAGTAACAATTCGGAGGATTCCACGCTCAGAAGCTAGTGCTTTCGCGTTGGATTCTGGGGAGTGATAGTGGCGTGGCCAAGAGGAGGGAGGAGGTTTTGCCGGCAAGGTTCTGGGTTGGTGGTTTCAGGTAGGTAGAGGGAGATTGTGAGTGATGTGAAAAGGGGTTCTGTGTTGGTGGTTTCTGGTGGTTGGAGAGAGAGTGGCTAATGTGAAGAGGGTGGTTGAAATGTTAAAAACAATTCGTTTGGCACTTTTAGCTGACTTAAATCTTACAATTTGTTTTTTTTGGCCAAGTCAAAGAACATAGTCCTTTAACTCAACCATTGGTTTGTTTTGATATTTACGGTACATGCCACGGTTCCTACCATTTATCTCCTGGTTTATTCAATCATAAACCCCTCAAAATAGTCCAGCATTTGCATCGATTTTAAGGGGCATTTTCTCTTCCAAGCTACCTTCCTCCAATTTTCAACTAACTAACAACATAATAGCGTTCAGCACGACTCGGCAACTTTTGCCATTACAGTAGCAATGCTAGAGGTCAGGGATGGGGGGAACGAGGGGGAGGTAGAAATAGAGGCTACCTGAGCAGATCGGACATGGGTGGACAGACACTGGCATTGAAACTCATCGTATAGGGGTATGTGGTTGAGATGAAGACCAGATCAAACCAGGCAGGCGGCGTAGCCTCGGCAAGAACTTTGTCACGTGGTGGTGAGGGAAACGGGGCCAGCCAACGACATGGAATCAGTTGGGAGCTAGATGGAGCAAAGGGTGTGGCAGCTGGGTGCTAAAGGAGCGGAGACAGTGCGTGCTCTGTGACATGGACTGTAAATATCAAAATAAACCAATGACCGAGTAAAAAAGACAGTGAGCCAAGCTCTTTGGCTTGGCCAAAAAAAAAACAAGAAATGAGATTAAGTCACATAAATGCCAAACGGGTTGGCTCTTAGATTTATAAATTTTAGGGTCCTCAGAGTTAAATGAAGAAAATATAAAAATTAGAGTGAACATTTTCTATCAATTTTTTTGTCAAAGTTAATGATGAAAGTGAATGCAGAAACTCAAACAGGACGTAAAATACTATCAGTCAATGAATCTCATTAGAACAAAATAAAGTTATGTGATCAAATATGAAGTGTACCCCATACACAAAGCACGTTGCCAAACTATGTTTTGCTTCCATAACTTTAGATTTGACAGTAGTGATGTTTTGAAGAACATTCGAGTGGAAAAGGCAATTATTGAAGAGAATTATGTGCGTCAAAACAATCAGTTTGTAATACTGAAAAGCAAGGGTCGGAAATACTTTAATTTACATGGTGACCCCATTTAGATGTGCTCTAAATGCAATTTGGATCCTTCAACTTGGCAATCAGCTGTTGTCGCACACTATCTTTACTATTTATAGGGGTGTAAAATGAATCGAGCCTTATAAAATAGTTCGAGCTTCAGCTCGTTATTTTCATTTTCGAATTGAGCCTAACGAGCTTCGAGCCGGAACTCGAGCCATATTTTAGGTTCGAATCCTTAACAAATCGAGCTCAAACCCAAATACGTTCGACTCAAACTCTTATCGAGCTTAACGAGTTTGGTATAATATTTATATATAGTTTATTTATTAAAACAAAACATATATCCTAAAATCCTAATTTATCCATATGAAATGCTCATTCCTTATTCCCTACTTTCTGCCTCAAAGTTCAAAGTCTCGCCTCACCCAGTCACCAACCCTCACGGCCTCACCGTCATGAGTCACAACTCACCTTCGCCTCAATCTCGTCTGCAACCTCGTCGTCGCCCGTGCGGCCCGGTCTATCACTACCCCACCATCGGTTGCTACTTCTGCTGGCTATCACCATCTCACCTTTTCTAGCCGCATCACCATCGCAACTCGAGTCTTCTTGTCATCGCGCCGTCGAGCCTGAGCCTGCTCTCCATCGTCCATCAGTCACGCCGTTGAGCCTTCCCTCCATCGTGCCATCGTCACCCCATCGAGCATTCTCTCCATCGAGCCTCCCCGATCTCAGTCGCACAAGTGTTGCCCCCACTAGTAGCCACCCGAAATTCGTCCCAACAACCTAGCTCCTGTCTGATTCATACGGTTCTTGGTTAGTGGATGTGTTTTTATTCTAAAATTATGATGATTTCATATAATTTCACAACTGGAATAATTTCACAGCTGTTCCTCTTGTACTTGCTCTTTTGTTTGCTTTATGATGCAGAATTGAGCTTTCTTTACTACTATACTCCTATTTGCTTACGTGATTTAAACAACAAAAAAAAATTGTCTTGCCGATTATTCATTATAGTTCATAGCTAATACGGCAAAGTACAATGTTTAAATCTTGTTTGCTCAAAGTACAACAGATTAAGGTCTTTTAAATGAGTAAACCAGTTTTATGTAAAGCTCAACTTTATGTACCTGCAAAGTTAACTTGTGGTTTTTTCGTGCTCGGACAACTTGGAGGCCAGAACAGTATAATGCTTGTTAAATACTCTCTTGCAAACAGCAGTCCAAGAGAACTCTCATTATTTCTATATCCAGTCAATAATAGGGAAACCAGAAGCAAATGAAAAATAAGCATTTTTTTTTTCTCTTTTCATTTTTAAATAGTTTTGTTTATAATGTGTAACAGATATTATTGATTAAAAATCAACGCTTCTAACCTGCTTTCCTGGCAAATTCAACCTTAGAAGTCTTAAACTCCTATAATTTTTTTAGGGAGTAGAGCAACCGGTGATGATCAACCTACCAATCTAGGATATGGCAATATGTTTTCTAGGTATGTTTCTTGTGTGATTTATCATGACATTCATAACCTATATGCTTTATAGTGCATAATTCTAAATTTGTTGCATAATTTTGAAGTTACTGCATGTAATCCAGTCCATAGTTTGAGTTGAAATGGACTTTAATGAGACAAGTTTAAGCAAAGAACAACCGAGAAGGATGCACCTGAATATTCCTTAGCTCTCTAAACATCTCATATAAAAACGACATTAGGTAAAGTGCAGGGATCTAAGTTGTTTGTGGGAAATGTGGAGGTTTTGTGTTTTCTCTTCAATGGATAATGAAACAAAAGAAGGGAAAAAGAAGTTTGATACAAAGTTTCTTTTTGCAAAGCCCTGCAGATCATATCATTGATAACCATTTTTTGAAATTCTTTCGCAGACTTTTTAATTTAGTTTTGTTATCTCTTGGTTGTCAGTATTTCTTTGCATTCTACACCATTATATAGGGTCTTGTATCGTAATGAAACGTCCTCCTTGTTATACTGGTGATTGTTTTTCACTAGAATCGTAACTATAATTGTCTATTGGGGTATTTCATTAACAATGCACCCTTTCTATTCCTAGCTATTACATTTTATTGATTTATATTTGGATGAGTGATGTTGTTAGTATCCTCACAATTTCCAAAGTTTAATAATGCTACTCATGGCTATGTTTATTTTTGTAACTTGGAGTGAAACTACTGCCACCGAAAGAAGCAAATTTCTTAGGAAATTGTTCTTAGCAAATTTTGTGAGTTCACTTTAAGGCTTCAAGAATAATTAATGGTGGTGATGCACATTCCATGACCTTTTGCTCTTATTGTTTGTTTGGATGTAAAGTAGTGAACCTTTAAGACAAATTTTTATAATTTGTTGTTTCTGAATATTTCATGAACTTGGTTGTTTAAAGTTTGTATAACTTATTTTGAACTCGGACGAATGTCCTTATTTATATGCTTGATGGGATGCACCTTGATCATATAAGTTTTATGTTATTTTATCATGTACAATTAGATAATTCGAATCAAGCTCGTTAACGAGCTCAACCATGCTTTTCGAGCTCGAACCGAGCTCCATTATTCGAGCTTATGAACCAAGTGCATTAAGCCTCTCAAGCTAACAAATCGAACCCGAGCCTACTACGAGCTGAGCTCAAACCTTGTTTATGAAGCCCGTTGAGCTCGAGCTCGAGCTTGAGCCTACTCCAATATAAAACGAGCTGAACTCTATCCTGGCCTGTTTGAGCTCAGCTCAGCTCGTTTATACCCCTAGCTCTTTAGTCACACTTTGCAACTCAGTACACTGTAGTCCATTGGTCATAGTACATACTTCATTTTTTTAACATTTCAGATTCCCGACAATAACTTGGCGCTGATGATGTGCAAGACAAATTATTCTAAAAAGGGTACTGCGCAAGGAAGAGGCTGAAGAATGCTATTCCAAAGTTGTCCCCCGAAGAGATTGTTTAATAGGAAATGAAGTAGACGTTCATTCGAAGCTCTAACAGGCTAAGTGGGTAGGGCTTGGCAGATCGGTTCCCTTAAACTAAAAGATTCAAGTGCTAGTAAGAGGGAGGAGAGTATGAGAAACCAAACTAACTCGACCTTGTGGCGGGGACTACTACCCGGTAAAGAAAATTAAACCTCTTCGAACTTCACCAGTCCAATAATAAGAGGAGCTTAAAGAAAAAGAAATGGTTTCATGAACGATGCAACAACCTCGGAGAAGAAATTTGAAACACCGTAAGCAAACAAAACTTAAAAAGAAAAAGAAAAAAAAACAAAGATTCTATAGCCAGTTAAAACGTAAATCACATATTTATACAACATTCTATCTCAAAATCCGGAAACAAGAAGTTCACCTACCTGGGAACAGAGCCAGATTTATAAGGAGAATTGCCAAATACAGCTGTGGTCGGGCAGTCTTTGGCCCAATGCCCAGGTTGATGACATTTATAGCACTCAGAGCCACCACCAGAAAACATTCCCCTGTCTACTGATTGTCTTGGACAATTGACAGAAGAGTGGCCGGTTAAACCACAATTACTACACGACATATATACACCAGAAACACTGGTCAGCTGAGGCATCATTTGATTAGCCGATGCTCCATGTTCTTTACCAGCAGTTGCTCTTTCCAGCATTCTACTCTGATCAGCTCCAGTTCCACATCCAGAAATGTTTGTCCCAGGGTGAGTAGAGGCAAAAGGATCAGAACTAACATTTTTTATCTTATCAATTAATCCCAAAAGATACCTCGATTCTGACATGAAATTCACTTTCTCTACCTTCATAACAGTTGACTTCACACGCTGCTCATCACTATAAGTTTCTTCTTTTACTTTCAGTTTAAATAAATATTTTTTAAACATCACCTGACGCATAATCTCCATGAACTTGTCATCATTTTGATTTTCATACTTCAGACAATACAGTTCCTTGGCAGATATACCTATGAGCTCCTCACCAGCCTCCTGAAATGCTGTCAGCCATGTTATACCCGTGTGATCCTGAATCTGGAACTGGATTATATATCTGTAGTCGCAGTCATCCACAGATCGATCACATTTATCACACCACCACTTCCCATCCCCATTATTTGTAACTTTCTTGCTGCATGGACGATCAGCATTGTCTGGTTTGATTGGACAGGCAGTATAGCAGAAGTTGTCAAGTTTGATATATGTTATTGTAGCAGCAACAGTAATCCAATCTGGCTTCTCCGAAGTCCCTAACTTCTCATCTTTTATCTGAGATATAGTCTTCCGGGAATCTGTCTTTCCAACACTTGACATGTCCCTAGAGATAGAAATAGAAGGCGTGTTTCTTCCTTCCTTGTTAAACCACTCCCTTATTCTATGAGCCTCTGGAAGGCCTGGCTCTATAAACAGCTGGCTTGTGGAAATCGTGCCCACAGCCTTCCCATTAAAATCACTGACTCTGCCTGATTTCACAGCAAGCACTGGAGATCCGCCATTATCACACATGCTTTGCAGAGTTTGTCCTTCCGAATTGCAAAAGCTTCCCCACAATGTTAATTCAACACTTCGACCAGACATATCCTTCAAGTGAAGAGTTCTCTTCTGAGTTTCAGTACCATTCTTACGCATAATAGAAGCAGCAGGACTTATAAATGTCACCACACCGATAACATCAATGATCGAATTGTTCTCAATGCTCTCAATTTCACGTATTTCACGGAAATGAAACACCTGTCGGGGAATAGAGTCATCATCGTCCGTGCACATCTGTACCATTGACGTGATCTCTAGAAAAATTTCATGATCATTGCTCAGATGGTTAAAATTTTTCTGTGCAGGCCTTAAATTTCCCTTGGAAATCAAATAAATCCTGCCAGCTTCAATCTGGCTGAAAAATTGATCAGCCACAGCATTGAAGCAGGTTACACGTATTTCTCCACCATCAGCATCAAGAAGATCAAATGAAAAGACTTTACCTTCACCTCGAGCATTGTTATAGCGTCTCAGCTCTCCCTTTACAGTTACCCGAGCCTTGATTGTCCACTTACCAACATAGGGATTCAAAGTAGTAATTGGGACTATTCTTGCTGGAGCCTCATTTCTTGAAATTGGTCCTCTGCTTGCATACATTGGAGGTGGCTGCTGATAGGCTGAGACAGTAGGCCGATTGAATGTGCTTGCAGGCCTTGAAACTTCTGCTCTAGGGTTATGGAATACTGTACTTTGACCACCATAAGGCTCATGCATTTGTCCTGTTGGGGGAATACCAGTAGCAGGCTCCACTTTGGAACATTCCAATGATGTATTAGCCACAGGATACCTTGCTGCCACATATTCACCAACATAAGAACCACCATGAAACTGATTTATCCTTGGCTGCTGCAAAAAGGTGCCACGAGCATTCTGGTTATCATTTGTCCCATAAGAAACTGAGTTTCCTCCACCAAAACTGCGATTGTTGCCCGTCACTGTCCCAGAATCCGGGTCATCCTTTGTCCCATAAGCAACGGAGTTTCCTCCACCAAAATTCTGGCCATTCCCCATCACTGCTCCAGATTGATCAGTAGAAGGCTGCATAGGCCTAGAAAATCTAGGCGCCGGCACAGTCTTCCCAATAATTTCCCACTTTTCAACGAGCACCTCCAATTCAACAATAATCACAATTCTGCAGGCAACAGTAATGCAAGAAATGAACTTGAACTACTTAAGAAAGAGGGCATAAAGCAGAAATCTTAATACAAGAACAACTCAACAACAAACACTTTCCAACAAGGCAAGAGGGAAACACAATTCACAAGCGTCGAACTGAATCAAACATAAGGAAAAGAGCATTGAAAACAGAAACATACAGGCGATCTTGGACCAAGTTGCAGATAAACTGCTTCAACCGGATGACCGAGCCGACCTGAACCCTTTTAGACTCGACGAGATGGTGGCTGTTGCCGCCGAGCATGCTCTGCACCGTCATACAGCCGTCGGAGAGCAACAGCCGAAGCCTCGGCTGGATCTGGGTCTTGACGGAAGCAACGGTCTTCATCTCTGTCACCTGAAGCACCGGCTGGAGGTCATTCCCGTTGGAGACCTCTTTCTTCATTATACGCTCCACGGCGCCGGTCGTCAGAGTCACCTCCATCGTCCTACGTGTGCGATTTCGCGGCTACTGGGAGGGGGAGAATCCAATTTATAGCAATAGCGGGAAGGAAGTCGAATCGAACCGGAACCAGAATCGGGTTTTGGCGTAGAGCCGGGAACATAAGAACCCTAGGACAACCAGAGTGGAAGTGAAGTAGTAAGGTTTTGATTGGGAGGGAGGGAAAACCGCCAATTCTCGATTTTTGGACTTCTTTCCGTTTCCGTTTTTTAGACATCATACTTCCAAAAATACCAATCATGTCCTCAACCACACCATCCCCAAGCGTGCCATGTACTGCTCCGTCCTTACACGGTAACACTTGCGCCACAAAATCACTATAAGCCATCAGCCATACCGGTGGCTATTCGGTTATTTTGGTTTAAACTGAATTAAATTAGTTAATTAAATCGGTTTTTAGTTTTTGATTATGGTAAATTGAATTAATTGAACTATTTAGAAAAATTTATTAAAATCAAACCAAAATATCTCAATTCAATTTGATTTGAAACCAAAATAAACGAATTTACAAACATCTTCTTGATATCGTGTGTGTCTTTTTTTTTACATTTTCTTCTTATTTCTCTAAGTAAACTTATCACCCCCACGCACAAAGGAGGGGTGAGGGTTGGGTTGGGCCATCTAGACCTAAATAATAAGTTTTAGTAGGCTATAGGCAACAGTAGAAGCAGATCATCAGGAGCCCAAAAATGTTTTTAAAAAAATTCGGCTAATTCTGTTACCGAATTAACCTACCCCTCCAACCGAAATTGAATTTAAAAAATTCAGCTTTAACAGAAACTTTACCGAAAAACCAAATAAATCAAACCAAAAAACCGAATTAATTTGGTCTAATAGTGTTTTCGGTTTTCGGTCGAATAGTGCACACCCCTAGCCAACCATGCATGTTTCCTAATCAGCCCAAATCAACCAACATTTGCTTTTTTCCAGGTCAAATAAACTACGTTTGCTTATTGAATCAGTCATATATATATATATATATATATATATATATATATAAACACATTTTCATATCATATGAAATTGGATTAATATAATTTGAAATTGAGTTGTTATTATATGAAACTGGAATTGTACACACACATTGTATGAAACTGAGTTTTTAGTGTGTGAAACAGGAAATTAATTGTATAAAATTGTGGTGGCAGTATATAGTGGTGGAGTTTTGAAGGTATAAATTCTCATGTAGGAAATTGGGTTGCTATTGTATAAAAATGGGTTGTTCTTGAGTGTTCAAACTTGTATTAGTAATGTATGAAACTGAATTACTATTGTACAAATTTGGGTTCCTATTGTATGAAACTAAGCATATATATGTATGAAATTATACTCATATTGTATAAATTTTGAGTTTTGATAGTGTATGAAATGTAAAATTAATATTGTATGAAACTAGCTTTTGTTGTATGAAACTAAGTTGGTATATATACATATTATGTAACTGACTTCCTATGGTATGAAAGTGAGTTCTTCTTTTTGTGAAAATGAGTTTACATTTTATGAAATTGAGATATTAATATACCAAAGAGAATTCATATTTTACCAAATTGATATGTTGATGTAAGAAATAAGATTCTTATTTTATAAAACAGTGTTCCTATTGTACACAATTGGATTCCAATTGTATGAACGTGAAGTTCCTATAGTACAAAATTGAGGCATTAATACATGAAACTGTATTCATATCATACGAAATTAAAATTTCTATGGTGTAAAAATTGTAATGTACACAACTAGTTACCTATTTGTAAGTAACTGAAATGAAGATGCATGAAATTGGATTCAATATTGTATGAAATTAAACATTTTTAGAGTCTCCAATGAAAATAATCCTAATATGATTGCTCATAGTAAGAAAAAATCAATAATAACATATTTTATAATTACTAGTGTTGAGTTCCTGTTGTATAAAATTCAAATGCTAATATACTAATCTGAGTTTTTATTATACGAAATTAAAATGTCGACGTACATAATTGAGTTTCTATTGTATGAAACTAAAATTTTATTGTACAAAATTGGGTTCCTATTACATGAAATTGAGTTTTCATTATATGAAAATGAACTTTTCATAGACAGAATGGTGAGAGAAATACTAAAAATAATAATTTAGGATTTTTTTGGAGAGAATTGTGGGATAAAATCATAGAAGAGAAAATTTGGAAAGAAATGAGTATGGAAAAGGACAAGATTCTTTGATTTTTTACTAGATTTTTTTTTTTATGATTTTCTTATTTAAACTATAAAATAACATATTAAAAACTTAACATTGTTAATTAGTGTATATACACCGAGAGGATGGTGTCAGACCTAAAATTTGTTTCTAAGAAGTTATCAATTCAATGATACCCGGTAATATTTTAAACGAGTAAATTCTTTTAAGGATCCTTTAACTAATTTTTATATCCTAAATAAGTACTATACTATAAGATTGTCCCATTAAAGTATTTTATCTCATTATATGTATCCAAGTTGGATACTTTCTATGTATTTCACCATAAAAAGGGACAAAAATTGTTGATGTGTCCTATTTTTAGCCTAATCAATGGCAAATGATGATGCCCATGTAGATCACATGTCATTGACATCAATAATGTAACATTAATTAAGACTAAACTAATCATAAAATTAACAATTTAGGTCCTCTAGCTTTTCAAATTAATAACTCTAAATCTAAACCTTTAAATCTAACATTTATACCCCTAATCCCATCTGATGAGCAAGAGACAACTGCTAAACATTAAACTTTTCAATCATTGGCGATTCCAGAGCCATCATCGGCGTTTCAAATCTGACAATAACCATCATCGGTGATTCAAAACGGTGATTCCAGAACCATCATCGTGATTCTAGAACCATCATCAACCGATTTCTACCTCGTTCATCTCTATGTCAAGAAATCAAGAACCATCAACACAATTCCAAAACCATCATCGTTCATCTCCATTATCGGCGCCTCCAAGTCGAATCTTTGCCTCTAACCTGAATTGTTGCTTCGTTATAGGTGTCAGCAACCCAGAACGTTGCTCATCATCAGTGATTCGCGGCCACCAACCCGAATCGTCGCCTCGTCATCATCGTCTTGCAGCCACCAACCCAGATCTTCGCTTTGTCATCAGCGACTCGTGGCATCCTTGTGATCGGATGAAAAGCACTCTAGAGATCTCATGGTGCCGGCGATTTCGTGGCGACAAAGATGGAGATCTCGTGGGGACGCGATGACTAGCAAACTAGGGATGATGACGAAAGGACTTTCGATCTCGTCATGGTCCAGCATTCGGAATGAGACTGTGAAGAAGGCCGCGTCGTTTCCGATGATTCATCTCCCCTCCTTCTCTTGTCTCCGATGCCGAGAACTCAATGACGATTGTCGTCAAGCAGAAGGATTTAGAAGTTGCCTTTCGTTCATTGGATGAGATTAGAGTTGTAAAAAGTAGATTTAGAAATCTAGGTTTAGAATTATTTGTTGGAAAAACTAGATGACTTGAATTGTTATTTTTTATTATTTTAATCTTAATTAATGCCAAATCATCAATGTCAATAATGAATGTGATCTACATCAGTGTCATTTGCTGTTGATTGGGATAAAAAATGGATTGTGCAACAATTTCTGGCCATTTTGACAGTGAAGTGGATAAAAAGTATTTAATTGAAATATATATAATAAGATAAGACACTCTAATATGGTAATTCTAAGATAAATCACTCATTTAGTACATAAAAATAAGCTAAGAGTCTCTGGAGGAAATTACCATATTTTAAAGAGACTAGGCTTTACCCGCAATATTTTAAAGAGACTTGTCTTTGTCAAAAAGCGGCCAATATTTCAAATGGGGAAAAAAAGGGAAAACTACAAATTGATCCCGTGAGAAACAAATCTCGCTCTTAATTACCCTCCACGCTCTCTCACTATAGCCGGCTAAAGGTTTGAGCACTCTATGGAGCTCATCTCCCATCTCCATCCAAGAAATAGAAGCCAAATAATAATAATAATAATAATAACACAGATACCTGTAATTAACAAGTGCAAAGGTTTTCCCTTTCCTGTTAGAGGGCAAGTTGCGCCAGAGAACAAAATCCAAAATAGTTGCCGTAAATTGTCCATTCTAATCTACATTCACATCCTCAGTGACTCTTCAAGAATCCTCTCAATCTCCTCCAGAAGCCGCTCCTTTTCTTTTGTCAACTCATCGTTCTGTTTCTGAAGCTCTTCTATCTGTTTCGTTTGCTCTGAGTCCTTCCTGTGAGATTTTAAAGCCACATAACACGCTTCATGCACCACCACACACACACACACACACACACACACACACACATATTGCTCTACAACTTCTGAAGAAGTACTCTCTACTGATGCTTTATTCTATACCGAAGTGACATGAATCATGTTATAAACATTAGCTCCAATGTTTTCCTTAGATTACCTGTTCATGAATGACAAGTTAAGTTTGAGGGATCGCACTTCCTTCTCAAGATTTTCGGAACGCTTCAGGAGTGCTTGCATGTCTGTTGGGACCGCTGGTGTCAAATTCCGCTCTTTTGCCTCTGCCATTCTGCAACCAAAAATTGAGACACACCCAAACTATAAGGATGCTATTGCTAGCCCCAACCTTTCTTTAACATGTTAAGAGGACAGCTTACAAGATGCTCGAGGAATTTCTACTTACTTTCGTGATCGTTCTACCCTGCGTTTTTTCGTTGGATCAGCTCTGTCCACTGCAATGTTTAACATTAACTTTTAGATAATTGATTATTATTACAGTAATGTACAATAAATATGATTAAGGTGTTCAATATCACAACCACAAACAAAAAGATATGTCTTGTACAAATATTTTACATACTATTCAAAAGACAATATAAGGGGAGAAAGAAGGAGCTATAAGTTCATAAATAATTACAAAAGGACATCACCTGAATCTGCTGATGTTACTGATCCATATCGAACTAAGCCTCCTATCTGCTGTTCAAACAAAAAATTGAAGATTATGATAAAAGCCTGAAGAATATAGCATTGAGATAAAAAGCACTGGTTTGACAAAACATAGAAAACGGACCTTCTTATCATCCTTCAAGTTCTCAATTATCTGTTCTCTGAAACCTGACAGTTGAAACACACATTCACTTTAGCAAACAAGCATGTGTCACGCTAAAAGTAACGGAAGAACACAAAAGCATACACAAAATATATGCAACCTATAATAACAGATAACCTATTCTGCATTATGGTAACATGTGCTTACAGGCACAAATACACACTATTGGCACAAATACACACTATTGGAACGTTCGACATAACGCCAAATTAGCTACAGGTGGGGGACATCATTGTAATATAAGATGGCAGGAAGGACTTCCTTTTACTAGAGAAACTTAACTAGACAGATCTTTTAGGCTTGGACTCTAATATCTATTCGGACATCCATTTACTCAGACCAAAGGATGTTATAACAAAGTTAAACCTGAGAAAGCATGTTAATGGATAACGATGGAGGTAAATATCCAAAAAACATCATTGAAGATATTAAGGTAATTTTTTAAACGAAAGCCAGAGACTAGCTCATGGGAGAGAGTATTTGTAGCTCCATTTTTAAAGGGAAGTTGCTGCGAAACTTCTTCAACAACTTTCTTGAATGATGGAATTTAACATCATTTTTTTTCCTTTTGAATTAAGCTTATGCTGTTTTGAATTTAACAACTTTCTTGAATGATGGAATTTGAAGCACAATGAAGTTTTTAATTGACTGGATATCCATAATGTATAAATTTTTAATTGCGTACCTTTAGCTTTCGATCCAATTTCTGAGTTTTTGGTGCTGCCAATTTCTTTCCTGGTGTTCTCGCAAAGACTGAAAGTTTGACCAGAGTGGCTAGGGCCATCACAAGCGTCAAATCTTGATGAAACTATTGGTGCAACTGCTGAGGACTCGCTTTGAGAAGCTTCTCGTGAAATTGTGCTTGCCTGAAACATGTTGGTCGGATTTACAAAACCTTCTGGATCATTCTCTATAACATTTTGCACACCAGCAGCCTCCTTTATTTGGCCATATGAGAATTCTATGAAATTATTATTCATCACAGCCTCCTGCCCTCCATCAAAATGATTGTTTATAATAACTTCCTGCACAGAAGATAGCTCATTGGAACTATCTTCGACAGCTTCTTTGTCAACAGGGTTACCGAGCTTTTTGCGTTGTAGCGTTCCCTTCAGCATGCTGACCATAGACGAAACTTTATCTGCGGAGGCTATCTGTGGATTATTCAATGGGGAAGAGGATGAATTTGACGGAGACATGAATGTCCCCAGTTGATTAGAGATCTCATACATGGACATATCATTCAAATCATTTGTCAATGAGATTTCTTCTTTCAACTTGATGACACCATTTCCTGAAGTGTCAATCAAGCTTTCCAAACCCAGTTGTGTCTGACCACTCTGCATAGCTGCATATCTCCTCCTGCAAAATCATTTTGAGGTCTGTAAAACCAACAAGTATTTCTATCTTCAAATTTTTGGAATGAAGAGAAGCATCAATGTGGACCCTGAGTGTGCTTATAGTTCCAATATGATATGATAAGTAACTTTACTTTGGAACCATAACCGTCTCACAACTTTTATATATACTGTGAATATACAATTGGGAAGAACTTGTACCGCAATTCAGAAGATCGGCTTCTTGTCATCGGTTGTGAACTGTTAAACCATGCCTGCATTTGTATGGGAGGTGCCCATTAATCTCTTAGAAAGGGTTTGTACTTTGTAGAAAGCTCTGAACTGACCTTAGCAAAAAGCAAGTTACTAGCCTGCAGCCCTTTGCCAACCGCTGTCCTGATAAAGATAAAGAAAAATTATGCTAGTATATCTATTTTCATGAAACATCAACCTTTGACACGAAATGCAACACGTAAAAGAGTAACCTACATGACAGAATTTTGAGCGAGGTATCCAGACACTTCATCAGCACCCGCATCATTGCTGTTGTTCTGAAGTGAATTGCCAGGTTGCTGCTGCCCAGACAAACTCCCTAGTTCTGTGGATATTCTGCATTTTTTATGATACGACAAAGGATACTTGAGTGAATAAAGATCTCCAAGTGAAATGAATAGTAACCAAGCAGAAACTACTAGTCCTAGCTACATCATCTCACAAATTTTGACCACAATCTAGTAAGTTCCATTTGAATCTATTGGGATCAATCTCCAATAAAGATGGCGGCCACAAAACCTAAGCTCTGATCATACTAGGTTAAAACATCAAACCTGAAACTAATTGGGAATTAGAGGAAAGGTCTAACCGCAATGTAAAGCTATAGAAACCCTTCCATCAAACCATATATGTAGGATTTGACCACAGAAACCGCAATCAAAAGAAGATAAACAGTCAACCGTGAAAATGAACTCACTTCCGTGATGCTTGTCTGGTACGGTGGGCGATGGAGGATGAAGCTGGAACTTGACTCTGCAAGTAATTAACACAAAAACAACTAGTTATGGAACTTAATCTTAAAATTCAGATTAGAAAAAAGAACTAGGTTTGAAGTGGTTTGCTTGCCTCTCCATTAGTGAGCCAACTACGGAAGAGCTCCTCGCTATCGGCCCGGAAGTCCTGAGCAAGAGAAAGATTCCTGAAGCCGGCGGCGGAGGAGGGGACGTTCGAGCCATCCATTAAACATTTCATGAACAGCTCCTCGCTCGAGTTCCTATAGAATCCCTCCATCGTCCTCCTTTTCAATTTCCAACAACTATCTGCTGCATAATACAACCAATTACCTCTCTATGTCTCTCTCTGTATCTCCTGAGCTTGACTGGTGTCTGCCCTGCTTGAGCCGGAAGTTAAGATCACAGATTTACAATTGCCATAACAGGTCCCTAAGTTATTAGATATTTCACATGAGCACCCAATTCCTTAAGGAGAGGTGCTACGTGTATAAAATGATTTGTACTTTTTTTTTTTATTTTTCAAATGACATGTACTAAAACTTTATTAAATCATACATGACACAATTTCATTAAAATTTGAAAAATAAGTGGAATCCGTTAGTTTTTCTGCTTTCAAACAAGATTTTGTAAAAGTTTTAGTACATTTAACAAAATTCTTCTTTTAGATCACCTTACACTTGCTTGATAACCTTTGACATAGTTGGAATTCATGAATTCACTTAGTGATTATGTGCATGTATGATACTTCTATGTAAAAGGGTGAAAAAATCTAATAGCAGTGAAAGGAAGAAATCTTTCATGTCTAGGACTTGATTCTTAACCGATCACTTGTTATGATAGTTTTATTGTAACCAAAAAACAATTTGGCAGAAGATTAGATATCCTTAATAGTTCAAGAAACTAGGAGGATTTTTAACCCAACAAAAAGAAAAAAGTACTAAAGAAAACCCCACTAAGCTATTTAAACATTAGTTTAGTAGTTCCTTTCATGAGTAATAAAGAAAAGAAGAAAACGGTGGCATCTTTGAACATTTGGTCTTTCTTCTGGATCATATTCTCTTCTTGTCTCTTTGCGAAAGTTTCCCTTTTGCCTGCAATCCACTGTCGGGAAATCGGCCATAAAAACCAAAGCATATTTTTCTAGCTGTTTTAAGCGACTTGATTGGAATAAGGGCTAATTTAATTGGGGAAGAATATATTTTAGACTAGGATATGTAATACGTCGTTACCCTTACCGCCTCTTCACAATGGTAGACGAGGGGCCTAAATGGTATCCATGAAAAGGATGTCTACTTTTTTAATATTTTGTTTGAAAATGTTGGAGCTGTTGAGATGGCCTTTTCATCTTTTCATGATCTAGACAAAAACTTAAAAGTAAAAATTAAGATGAGTTTATTCGAGTGGAAGAAGCGTAGACACGTTAAATAAAAAATTATAGCTTTGATATTGAGGTTTATGTATGAAGAAATTTGTTTCAAGAGATTAGTCTTTACCTACTAAAAGGAAAAATACAAAAATATACTTTTCAATGAAAATATTTAAAAAAAAAAGGCTGCATAAAATCGTTGAAAATGAAAGACAATAACCAGTTCGGACTTGAAAATCATAAACTCGGATGCATGTTCTTTTTGTTCCCAAACGGAAACGTAACGGCAAAGCATCTAAAGATACCGGGTAAATAGCATCAATGGTCTAAATCTTTAATTCCCATTAGAAATCGGTCTCTAACCTTCATTTCATTACAAATTGGTCCCAAACCTTTATAATTCATTGCATACTTGTCTCTAACCTTAGGCAGACACAAACACCTGAAAGAAAATTTATCGTTTAAATTATTTATTAACTATAAGAAAATTATGACTTAGTTTAAATTTACTAGAAGATAACTACCAAACAGTTTAAACTTATTAATTCTCATGAATTATCTGATATTAACTAGAAAAAGTTAAAGTAATTTTTGTGCACTAAGTTATGGGGTAATATTTATGTTATATATATAAAAAGATAACTTAGTCAAACTTAATTTTAAAAATTAAAAAAAATGACAAACATTGTGGGATTCACGGAGTAAAATCTCGTAATAAAGAAAATTAAAACTCAGATTTTGGAAAATCATAGTGTAACACATTCTTAAAATTATGTAAATCTTGCTATGCATGAAAAGAGTTGAGGATTGTTATCACGCATAAAAATATTAGATTTGAACATGACAAGGTTTTAGGTGAAAACACAAGTGGCCCAATTGAAAGTTGTTAAAACTTTAATCAGCAAGTTGAGGTTGGATTGGAAGTGAAAGATTGCGAGTGAAAGATTAATCACAATTCAAAACGTGACCTTCTTTTCACGTAACTCTCAAATTGGTATATTTACATTTAAAGTATGACTTTATTTCAAAATCAAATTGTAATTTAACATAAATTACTATCATCACTTTAGTTTATGAGTTTTTTCTAATTATTAATTAATAGTAAATATATACATTCTTTTAAACATATATATAAAAAATAAAAAAAAATATACATATATCCTAAATGAGTCGATGGGTTGTATCTATCTACCTGCAACACAGGTACTACTTAAATCCTATTATTTTTAGGAGAAATTTTAGAATTAGTTAAACCCAAACCATTAAGATCTATAGGGGAACGAACGGATATAGCCTTGATGTAATATTCAAAACCTTTCTGCACTTTGTCCATATTCAGGCCCAACTGCTTCTTGTTTGTTGTTTTAGTTTATTTACTGAGCACATCATGCCATTATCGGCCAATACAAAAGAACATGTGCTGTATTTTTCATTTCCTTCGTTTCAAATTTTTAACTATCCTTAACAAGAGCATTTATAATTAATATTAGAATTTTAGGAAATTTAATACTGATGAATATTAGTTTATCAAACTGCTAAAGGTAGAAGCCACAAATAGATGGATTTTTTTAACTAACACTAATAGGAGGCGAGGAATTCATTTGAGAATAAGAAATAGCCTGGACACCACGTCAAATGGTAAGAGCATAGTTGAGGCAAGGACTCTTCCATCTTGCAGTTGCCAAGTCTGTGTAATAAGGCCGAGAAGAGTATGCAAACTAGAGTTGGATCCCTTCCCGGTACTTAGCGTTTCCACTTTGCCAAGCAGCTTTCCTTGGGTTCGGTTCTTTCAGTGTAGTTATGTGTAACTGGTTTCTGGGTTCGTTTTTGCCTGATCCAGGCGATCGCATTGACTCGGAGGCGCAGGTGCTTGGCCCTAATGATCTAGTTGCCGTTTGCTATGCCATTGAAACAAAATTGGATGCGTTGTTCTCTTCCTTGCAAAATAAAGAAGGTAAAACTCAACTTCAAATGCACATCAGAACAAAAATAATGGAGAATAAGGATGTTTCTTTTCTCCTTGGGAGAACTCATCTCAATAATAAAACAGAAAACAAGCACTCACAGTACTATCTACCGTTTCCTCACACGAGCTTCGCGCAATTCCCATCCCCGATCCCTCTAAAACTGATAATAATTCTAGTATGGAACTAACATGGGCAACAATCACCTTAAACTTCAGACCCGAAGGAATACCCCCAAACTGGTAATAGGACCCCATATCCCAATAGGAGGAAGCCCGAAACCTCACAAGCTAAACCAGTATGCTGCTCCCAAATTTTGGCTTAAAGATAATAATCATCACCATCCCATCGGCAACATGACAAAATAATCCTAGTGTAAGAAAGACCCTAACACTGAAGCATGATACGAAGAAAGTAGTTCCACAAAATTATAATCTGAATTTATCAGCCATACTGCATCACTTACCTACAAGAAGCCGATACGCAAGAAGTCATATAAAAATCCACTGAACTGGCCTTTACTTCACATCAGAGTAAATCAATTTGACATTTCCAAGCAAAACCATGGGGGGGAAATGCATGCAATTTATCTACACATCAGTGACTAATTGGGCCCCGTGTAACTTCAACAATCAAAACTTCAACTTAATTTTGCTATGTACTTGTGTCAGACATGGAAGTTAGATGTAGCTGCAACACATGGGCACTTTAAAGAGAAAGGCTGCAAATGTTCAGCAAAATGCAACACTTGACACTCAGTCATTCCCAATTCCAAGTAACCTAGATGGTTGCTGATCTTAATCAATTTGAAACTAACAGACAATTCCTTGCGCCATGAAAGAACCAGTCCCACAGCTTGTCAAGTGGGTTATTTTTCTATTCCTCATTCCCAATTCCAAGTAACCTAGATGGTTGCTGATCTTAATCAATTTGAAACTAACAGACAATTCCTTGTGCCATGAAAGAACCAGTCCCACAGCTTGCCAAGTGGGCTATTTTTCTATTCCTAGGGATGCATTATTCAATACATAAACACCACACATATATACCAATGTAAGTTCCTCACAATTTTCCTGAAAGATGACCTTGGGCATTAAAAACCTAGCATCTAATGTAACTCCCACCACTGCACACAGAAAAGTTTTGTTTCCCACATTCCAAAGTGCAATTGCTCAGACAGGTAAAGCAAGACTGGTGTGAAGCCATATTGACATAATAACCATCTAAAATAACATGCAAGTCAAGTATGAGAGGTAATAAATAAAAGGCTTTAATGCCTTCAAAGTCAACTCAGTTAGTTAAAATCTCATATCCGCTCGGATTAAGATACCATGATACCTTCTCAGTTTAATTGAACAACCATTAACCTGAAAAAGATGACTGAAGTTTCCATCTACATCAAAGTAACAACTTTAAAATGTGTTATACAAAGAGCTAATACCTGTGATCTAGAATATCTCGTCATCAGGGATATCTGGATTAATGTACTTTGGAACATCTTCCCACACCTCCAAAAAGTCAAATCTTGGTTTTACCTTAAATGGAGGTGGAACCAACGGTATGATGCGTTCTCTGTCAATCACTCCGTCAATTAATCCATATTCAACCGCCTCAATTGGAGACATGAACTTATCCCTATCAATATCCTTCTCGACTTGCTCATATGATCGACCCGTAAATTCGGAAATGATTCTTGTGACATTCCTTTTGTTAGCCATAAGCTCTTTTGCTTGAACTTCTACAAGTGCCACCTTGCCACTAATACCTCCAAGAGGTTGATGAATCATAATCCGAGCGTTAGGCATAGCGAGACGCTTACCTTTAGTGCCCGCACCAAGTACAAGTGCAGCTGTTGATGCTGCAATTCCAAGCGCAATTGTGGAAACATCAGCCCTCACAAGCTGCACTACATCCATGATGCCCATTGTAGCACTGAAAACCAACATAATAAAACAAAAAATCCATAACCATAAACCAAAACCCTCAGCCCACCAACTTGTAGCAAGGGAGAATAAAACAAGGGAATGGAAAAAGAATGGAACGAAATAAATAGCGAAAGCAAGAGGATGATGACCTTAAGGAGCCGCCTGGAGAATTAATGAAGAGGCGAATATCTTTCTTAGGGTTTTGAGCATCCAATAGCAGCAGCTGGCTAATAATGCCGTCGGCGACGAAGTCATCGATTTGGTTCCCCAAGAAGACGATCCGTTCTCTGAGCAATAGGCCCATAACGTCGGACTCCGCCCCTCGCCTGGCCGACGCCGGCGTCTGAGGGTCCGAGCAAAGCGGTGAAAAATTCGCCCCCGCCAACTTGACCTTTAGGGGCTTAGTCTCCGAAGAAAGGGATCGAAGAGAGAGGTTATCGGGTCTTCCGAAAGAAGTAGAAGACTTTTTCGCGGAGAGGGACGGCGTCAAGCCAGTAGAAGCAGTAAGCGAGGCCATGGCTAGTCCAGTGCGAGTGAGGAACGAATCAAATTGGTTCGAGATAAAATTTTGTCGAGGGGAGGAGAAATTTGGCAATTCTCCAAAGAAGGAATAAATCTATGCCTTGCTCATCAAATTTGCCATCGGGTCATATCAAAATGGTTATATTTGCCACCTAAAATTCATTCCTGTCAATTACACCACTCAAGTGTGGCCACATTATAGTGATTCCACTAAAAGAAAATCTGGGGATGGTATTAGTGAAAGCCCGATTCACTTGATAACTTGCTTTGCTTGACCTGACCAAGTCTAAGGTGTTTTGGCATTTCTGACAAATTAGCAATTGTACCTTCACCAAATAATAATAAGATTTGATGCTTCAGTTCGTAATGGGCCAAGCATTGTTGGGCGGTGGATAATGGATATACTCGCAAAAGTATTGCAACGTCCAGGTTAGTAACGTAAGTTCCTTTGTACTGCTGCTGGTAAGCTATTCTTTTTGTAGGTCTACCACTCTTCTGGAGTAGCAAGGGGGGTTACCACAAAAATCGGTACATGCAAGAAACCCGGCATGTTGACAAGTGACACGTTTTTTGACATTTCAAAGCAAGAAGCCTAAGGATTCATGGCCTTCGGATATAAACAAATCCTCTGATTATGTCCCGTTTACAAAGATAACAGAGATATATATTCCAGTACAAAACTGAGGAACCCTAAGGGACGTAGCACTTACGAATCCTCTGAGTATGTCCCGTTTACAAAGATAACAGAGATCTATATTCCAGTACAAAGCTGAGGAACCCTCAGGGACGTAGCACTTACGAATCCTAAAAAAACTAGAACATCCCTATTCGCACTATTCCAACAATGCGCATGGATGAACATACAAATATACAACAGATCCATTATAAACATTCTGTGTCGCCTACAAAACATTCCATGACGATAGTAAAAATATGAAAATTACCAGCGTCACAACCAACCTAAACCTTTTCAATAACCTAGAAGCTAAAGAGCCATTTGACCAGTGGGATAAAGTTATTTTGCGCCGGGACACCACCTCTGGCATCGGCAAGCCATTTTCACTTGACTCACTAGGTACTACATTTTGGGGTTCATCAACGAAGTTGTTAGTAGCCACAGCCTCATAATCGGCACATTCCTTTTCTACAGACTTTGTACCCTGCGATGAACAAATCAAATTAAGATCCACTCTTCATAAATGCATTGGTAAAGAATTTGGATTACCATCAGCTATCAGTTCTCACCATCCTAACAACCGACATCAAATTGGTTTCTTCCTTGTCAACCTTGGATAGCTTCAAGACCTCAAGTGGCACTCCTAGTCTAGATTGCAAACGCATTCTTCTAGCAGCAGTTCCCTGCACTCCAATATACGCAGTGTCGGCCAAAGTTTGTGGAGGACGTGATCTAAGCTTTATTACAGCTCTAACATTGTCATTGCTTCCAATCAGACTAGTATGATTGCTAGGTTCCTTGTAGTCATGCAGGGTCTCTGGACTTGCACTGGCAACATTCTGCCCTGACAACATGAAACTTGTTGGCAGAGGCTGAAGCTGCTCCAAACAAAAATGTGATATAAGATTTGATTTAAGAGCACAGCTACAAGCTTCAAGCATACAAATCAAGAGAAAATTATGCCTGCAAGACGAATTTGATGGACCAATATGCTAATAAGTAACAACAACATTATGGCACTTCAACTTACTGGCCCTTGAGTCACTTTCAGATCAGAGTAAACCAATGATTCACTGTAATCAGCAATGCTAATGTCGTTTGGGGCCTCAAATTCAACAGTTGAATTCCTCTGATTCTCAGACTCATCACCGGAATTATCATCAGAAAAATTAAGGAGTGAATCCAGGAAATCAGAGACATAGGTATCTGATTCATTTGAGCCATTCTGAAAATCCAGCATCCCATCACATCTTTTCATTGAAGGAAACAAGTCACAAGAAACTGGCTCTGACAGCATCTGCGAGTGCGAAGGAGAGAAAAGTTTACCATCCAGTGGCTCCATAACAGGATCGTAGAATAGGTCTAGAACTTTTTCAAGCTGCAGATCCTCCTGATAACAACAATAACAATATCAATGCTCAATACAATTCTAAAAAGAAGTCGGTAACTAAACTATAAACCAGAACTACTCCTCACCTGCATATTGCTTGCATCTACCACTTGTTCTTCATTCGAGCAGTTAGGCCGACTAGCACTAGTAAGTGTATTACTTGATGAATCAGCTGGACAGGTATCGGAAATTACGGGGTCTTGCAGCACTTCCACCGAGGGCGATTCTGACTCAGATTGCATATCCTCAGGAGAAGATTTGACTGTGGTAGGAGATGAAGCAGCAAGCTCAATTTCCCCAGAATTGGAAGCTTTAGCATTCTCCTCTTGTTTGTTGAATAAACGACAGAGTACAAATACGCCCTGCGTTATTGTTAAGTTACTATCTTGTATTAGCAATCCATGAGCAAAAATATGTACCTTCCTAACAACAAATTATAAGAAAATCGAAGCACCTCACCTGATCAAGATCGCGGATAGTTGTGCGGTACTCATGCATAACCCAGTGAGTCCTCTGGCCCTTGGGAGCCCGGCCTGTGTAGAAAACGAGGGTCTTCTTCATGCCGATCACTGTCTTGCCGGACTTGATCTGGCGGTCCTTGCCGGTGGCCTTCCAGTAGCCAGCCTCAGTGGCGCGGTTCAGACGGCTACCATTGGGGTACTTCCGGTCGAGCGGGCAGAAGAAGAACCACTCCTGGTCACGGCTCTTGACAATTGAGAGCTCCGGCAGGTCCCACGGCTCCCATTTACAGACGTCGATCTCGCGGATCACCCTGACCTCCTCCTCCTTGCCCTTAATCTTCAACCGGAGGTAGAAGTCGACCAGTTCCTCGTCCGTCGGCCGAAATCGGAACCCCAGAGGAAGTGAGTTCAGCGAGAGCATTCTCCGGTTTCGAAAACCCTAAAATTGAATCAAAAATAATTACTGAGAGATTCGGAGGAATGTCTTTTTCTCGCTTTTTGTATGATGAGGTTAGAGCTTTCGAACGAAGCCGCGAGGAAGCTTTCGATTCCGCGTTCGCTCGGCCATTCCGTGTTCCATTGCGAAACTACCGTTATACCCCTGTATTCTGAACAACGGAACGGAAGGCTCAAGGCAGGGATACATCACAGAATATGTTAAGAAATGAGTTATTCGACCAATGAAATCCAGACACACGTAAGCAACCACCAAACTAAAACGGAAGTTTCGCGCCACCAGTCAGTCTTTACCTCCGCTTGCTGGACTAGCCTCGACGGCCAGAAGCTGTTTATGTTTAGGTGGGTGTCACATTCCCAGATTTTGACAAAAGTTTTAAATTTATCATTAATTTTTTATTTTGAGATCAAATTATTACTAATTTTTTTTATCCCATATTACCACTAAAGTTTGAAAACTGGCTCAAATTACCTACTAACATCAAAAGACTAACGGAAGTCGGAAGATGGAGAAAGTAGTAGATTTTGAAATTTTAGGATGATAATACAACTTTTAACAAAATTAACGATTTTAGGTAATTTACCCATTTAATTGGTGTGAAGGTAAAAAGCAAAAATTTTGGTCCACATCGCTTGCTGCTGCGTCGGCTGGCTGTGCGACAACCGATGACCTCAAACAGCCACTCAACTCACCATTTGAAAGACTCAGTCAATTTATCCGTTTTCCTTTTCGACAATCGGCACTCCAATTTTGTTAAATCTTTTGATAAAACGTTGTCAAGCTCCAACTTTATCTGGGTTATCCATATCCACTTTCAAAATTCTAACTTGCCGATTAAAAAGTGGCATCACCTGAAACAATAGTAAAACAACGGGAATCGCAAACAAGGAACTGGAGGCACAGCCTCCTGTAGAACCGTGAGCTCTTGATCAGAAGCCTCCAACCCACCAACGACCATCGATTTTTCTTCCATAACTATAGAATTTCAATTCTCTCTCTCTCTCTCTCTCCTGAACTCTCAAACTTTGTGAGTGGACATTGGAGAGAATGGTAAGGCGTCAGTTGGACATTGGAGGAGGTCGTTGGCAGTCGCATAGCCAGAGCAACAGCCGTAGGCAAGATGGACCTGAATCCTTGCTTTTTATCTTCACATTGAGCACATGGATAAATTACCTAAATTTCTTAAAGTTTTTTAAAAATTACATTATCATCCTAAAATTTCTGAACTTGCAACATTTGCCCATTTTCCATTAGTCTTTTAGCAGCCAGTGGCCAATTTGAGTTAAGCAAGAAACATTAGTGAGAATTTAGGGCCAAAAAAAAATTAGTTACAGATTTGGTTCTAACCCAAAACATTAGTGGCAAATTTAAGACTATTACCTAATATTTTTTATACATGACTCCAAACTAATATAAATTATTTAATTTTTTGTTGTTTTGAATGGGATTTGGCTATGGAAACACGAGAATATACCTCACTTTACACCGCTAATCCCATCCATTTCTAATTTATAATAGACCATAAAAGTAAATAAAATCTTCTAAATCTCACCATAATTATTCCAAACCACTAAAATCTCTATTTCCATAATCCACAATTTCGTACAAATCTCTTCCTAGTATACCTCCATGGAATCAAAACCCTATATCTAAGCCTTCCTCCCACCACTTATTCACTACTCACTCCTTCTCTAATTGATGTTGTCCTCTGCTCCAACTTATCTCCCATGATGAATAAAACTGAAACCGCTAACCTACAATTTGCAAAATGGGGTTAAGTTGATCTATGAGTACCATTTTCAACTTTGTTAGATTTGTAGAGTTTGAGATTATATTTTTCCTCTTCTTCTTCGTTGCTTCTCTCATCTTTAAATATCTAGTAAGTCCTTAATATTTTTTGTGTATGTGTTTTATATATATCTCCATAGGTGTGATTTACCAATTTTCTTATCGGCTTGCTATATGGGTTTTGGTTGAGGAATTCAGTTGTATGATTTTGGTCTTTGGTATGTTGTTTTGTGATAACATATTACGAAATTAATTTAGGTACAATTGCTCTATTGATGATGGATAACATGGCTTTATAATATATAGTACAAAACTAATTGGCATATGAATCAAATTGGGATGCTAGTTTGTAGGTGTAAAGTTTTGAGAGTGTGAAATTCGATGTAAGAATTTGGGTAAGTATTGTATGAAACTCGATTGTTGTTGTTGTGCGTGTGACTGTATTCCTATTGCATGAAAATGGAAATAAATTATATGAAAAGGAGATGCTATTTTATGAATTCGAGTTGCTATTGAACGAAACCAGGTTCATATATGTGCAAATACAATAATGAAATTTGATGATACATCTATCATTTCATTTGGTAAGAAAACAAAGTGTAAAGACAATTCACAAATACAATTGAGTTTCTCATATACGAAATTAATATGTTTTGTACGAAATTGAGATTTTATTATATAAAATCGGATACCTATTATAGGAAACTATGTTTCATGCTCTACAAAATTAAAATTTTTCTGTACAGAATTAGATATCTAGTGACCAAATTGGTTTTCTATTGAATGAAAATAAATTCATGTTGTATAAAAATGAATGCCTATTATACAAAATTGAACCATTTTCTTATGAAATCTAGCAAAAACTCTCAAGACTGTAAATTGAATTCTTAATATATGAAATTGGTTACCTATTTATGAAACTAGGATCCTAATATATAAAACTCTCTAAAAACAATAATAACCATATTAACAAATATAATAAAATGAAGTTACAATAAATTATCCAATAATATCATCCTCCTTACGCCATGTTGACTTCCATTTCATCTATAGCGAAACTAATTTGATAAAAGGAAATTAATATCAATTATCCCAGCAAACCGGTCCCTTATCCACTTTGAACTCAGTTTTCTTTCTTTTTCTCTAATCAAACTTAATGGAAATATAAAGGAGGTTGATGGTGGAGTATTTTCTATTTTTAGAAAATTTTTATATTAAATTTACCTATCATTGTTTAAATTTTCGGTAAACAAAATCTAAAATTTTTTAATTTTCATTTAAATTCTCACTATGCAAAACTAAAAAAGTAATTTTCTAAATAAATTTAAATTTTAAGGGTAAAAATAAAAAAAATACTCCCTTCGTCCCATTTTACTTGAAACATATTCCTTTTTGGGAAGTCCCAAAAAGGTTGAAACATTTCCCCTTTTGGAAAGTTTTAACCTATCAATTTACGCTTTTACCCTTACTGAAACTCTCTTTGTAAAATTAACGTACGTACAAAAATCCATGAATTTGAAGTTCTTCACAAACATGCCATTATCTATCTTCAAACAAAATCCCTAGCTCCCTATTGTGAAGATGAAGAGGAATGCAAACAGCCACATCGATTTGGTCGTTTGAAGTGCTGATCAAGGCCATAGTCTACAAATTTCAGCATTGATAGTGACATTGAACGGAGATCCCATTTCTCATTGTCTTCTCCAGCTGAGGTAATGCAGATCATCGTCATTTGGTCTTTCTCTGTGTTTGCTTCTATGGTTGATTATACCCTATTGTTTACGTCTTTTTGTTTATGCTCCTTATAAGTGCATCTCCATTCATGCTCCTTCCACTGGAGCTTGCACCCTTTGTATATGGCTATGGAAAGTAGAATAAGAATCGATGTCTACTGTTTTTTGATCCTTTGATCGTGTCCTCTTGATGCTTCCTTGTTTGATGAAGCACATGAGATTCTTGCACTCTTACACATTTGATCGAAAAAGAAAAAACTTGTTGTTGTAGACAGTAGCTCTATGTCAAGCTCATGTGATTGACTTATTCCATCTTTTTTTCATTTATGAGAAAACCATAGCTATTAAAGTGTTAACTAAGTAGTTGTTCTCACTTAATTTAAACATTTGTGTTGGGAGAATACTTTGAACTCTGTAAAGGCAAGGATACAATTAAAGTTGGAGGAAGATGGAGAAAGTTTTGTTCGGCTACAAAATGTGTTTGCTTTTGTTTTCATTGTTCCATTGGCTTTTTTATGGCTTTTGTTTGGGTCTGTTCCTGTGCTAGATACCTACCTAGTTGTTTTAAATTTTTAAGATATCAAGATGCCGAATTAATTATACACAGTTGCATAATTCCTGCTAGAAATCATGTATGTCCACTGTTAGTGAAGTGTTTTGTCAAGCTTTTTATTGTGATTAGCTCTTACTGTTGAGTTAGGTTAGTAAAGAACATTAGTTGTGACTATTATGGGAGTCTTTTTGGACTACATATTTAATGAATGAGCATATATGGAGTTGTTAGTTATGTTCCAGATTTGCAAGTTAGGATTCAAGTTAGTGACTTCTGGTGCTGATTGTGGATATTGCAGTTGGTCAAAAAAAGACATAGTTACATAGTTAGGATTAAAGTAAGGTTTCTTTTGCCCTTTTTGTTTACTGATTGCAAACTTACCCAGATAAATATACAAACATAGTGTATTCACATTCTTTATAGAGTTCAAAGAACTATCCCAACTCAAATTACATGTTTACTTCTTTTGTTCGGCTACAAAATATGTTTGCTTATATGGTTTGTGTCTCTTTTGTTTGCTTCTTTAGATTGCTGTTATTGTTTGCTTCTTAAGATTGGTTAAATAGTTTGCTTCTCTGGTTTTTTTTCCCAGCTTCTCTAGTCTTTTGGTTTTCGCATTCTGGTCTGCTTTTCTAGTGAAAATAGATACTGCAGTTCCGTAATTGGAGATCATTATTCAATTGTGCAATTTGTGTAATTTTGCTGGTTGGCTGGGTTTTTTCACATGTTTGTTGTATCTTATGGTTAATGTTTCTCATTCAAATTTAATTGATATGGACGTGAAGTATGAATCTGTTTCATACTGTCTTTGAACTCATCTTTAGTTGCATTGTGCTTTCAGACAAAAAAAATTATCTACTGGATATTGAGATGTGCTCAAAGAAGCTACTGCCTATCAATTTACAGAACTATTGTTTTTACTTCCATTATTCTTTTTATTGGATATGTCACTGTACTAACATTTAACAGCTTCCTTTTTGCCTTTTTATCCATGGGGATATAATGATAGGTTTGGTTCCATTATGAATAACCAGAAAAATTTCCTATCTTCCAGTCAAGAAGTGAAAGCCAAGGGCCAAAGTCCACAAACAGAGACAGAGATTCTTGATATTTCTTCACAACATTCTTCAACACAAATGGGTTTCCCCCCTCCTTCATTGCTAGAGTTCCTTACTAGTACTTCACTGCAAATTTATCTTGCACCACCACCCGTGAAGCCAACCAACATGAGCAATGTTATGAAGATTGTCTCTAGACTCCCAGGTGTAGTTGAGGGAGATGATTTCTGGATAAAGGCTGCAAGATATTTACTAACTTCAAAGGGTGCAAGAAAGATGTTGGTGTATGAGGAAATGAATGAAGATCTGAAGGAGAAGTTTCTTCGAGCTGAAGTGGAAAATTTCAATAAGTAGGCATGGTTCCTGTTGTTGTCTAGTGTTCAACAGAGTTCAAGTGTAGGAACCTACATGTTAGGTTTGGTTTTTTTATGCATATTGGTGCATTTGAATATAGAATGGGAAGAATTGTTTGATTATGTAACTGTCTTTTGTAGTGTATGGGAATAGATCATCCTGATATAATGGATGACCCATGTATGTGAATATTCCTCTATGGTTATAAAAATTTCAAGTTTCTGGCTTATTTTGGCTTCCTTATGTTGCTAGCTTCTGTTTCTATATATGGAACTACTTACTCAACAAACTTGAACAGCTTCTGTCCTGTTAAACATGCATAACCTTCTGCAGAAACTATTGCAAATTTTTTCTAACAAAATTTTGGTTTTCTCAGGCGAGATGTTGCAAACATGTTGTATAAACAACTGTGTTAACTACTGCTGTTTTTTTTTTCAGCCACAAGTCCATAACTTCCTTTGTGGTTTTGCATGTTGTTTTGCTGCAATTTTTTTTGGAACAAGTTTGGTTTTTTTCAGGCACAATGTTGTAACCTTGCTGTATAAAAAATTGCAAAAACTACTGCTGGTTTTTTTTCGGGCACAAGACCATGGCTTTGTTTGTAGTTTTCCATGTTGTTTTGCTGTACAATTTTCAAGAACAAGGTAGACTTCATTCTCATTATGTTTTTGTGCAACTAAATATGCCAAACCAAGTTGGTATTCAAACCTAAACATTACTGGAACATGAAATCGGTTTATTTTGCATCAATGTGAGAAATGCTGCACATCCTTCTTTTTTCTTTACCTTCTTTGACTTTAAGCTAGATTGAAAGTTATGAACTAGAACTTTATAGGCACATTTGTTCCTATATTTTGGACTTGCTAAAGCCTTAAAAACAGTCATTGGATCAAGACAAGTGTTTCTGGCCTTACTGCTTTAAAGTGTACAACAGAAACTTGGCATGTTTGACCCAAATTTGACTTATTAACAAATGAATGAATTTTATGCTACAATCTTGCACTAAGTCAGCCCTAAATAATTTTGATTTGCTTGAACTTTCAAACTTTCAATAGCATGCTTGCACAAAAATTTTAAACCTTGATCATTGTACACTATTTGCCTATACAAACAAAAGTTATATACACTGACATATACAAAAACATAGGAGTTTCGGCTGTATTGCTACTGGATTGCAACTTCTGCTGGATTACAACAGTCACTGGATTACAACACCCACTAATGATAATTGAACAAAAGTTCAAAATCCAGCCATGAACTTGGAACTTTCAGACTTTCGATCCTGTAAATATGCCTCTGTTGCATTGACCAATTTAGGAGGCACATGAACTTGAGTTGGGATATTGCTTTCACGCATCAACCAACTTTTGTTGACATGTGGTATCTTATACCCATTACAGCCCTATGATTTCATAACTTCCAGCATACATAGTTGATAAGTAACAAAGGCATTATTCAAACTCTTAGATGGTAATTCCTCGAATGCTTTTTCTACAACAGCAACTAATTAATTAATGTTTCTCATGGATTCTTGTTGTTTCAGCGATTCAATTGCTCGAAAAAAATCTTAAATCTAGCACATTCATGTCAGGACTATTGAGAGGTTGGCAAACCAATTTAACATTTACTCCACAACTTGCTGCAGCTTCTTCGAAATTAGCATCATCAACCTTTATATGTGGTTTTGCATTGTCTTGTTGAATATAAATTGTCCTATTAAAAGTGCTTTCTGGCCACTTTTGACAAATTGCTGGTAGTGCCTTTTTGATCAAGTAGGCTTTAACCACTTCCTTTGTCACAGAAACTACCGCCTTGGTTTCCAAAGTACCAGCTATTCTATTTTTGCTATTTCTCTTTGCAGGTTCCTTATAGACAAATGGGAAAATACCAAGCTTCCCTAAAAATGTTGTGCCTCCCATTGGATCAAACCTTGGTCTAGCAACAGCAGCCAAGAACATCACTTTTGTTATGAATCTTTTACTTTTACAGCTGCGTAATGGCTCAAATTCAGCAAGCAACAAGTAATACTTCTCTACTTTTTTTGGTATGTAGAACCATTTTTCATCAATATGAATATAATCATACATGTCACTAAACAAAGGATTATGCATTGGAGAGTTTTTATCAATCATAGACAGGCATCATCTCAGCCTACCTTTCTTATTTTCATTTGTCAAGTAATGCTTTATAGCGTTTGTGTGTCGCCTAATAACCCCTTCTTTTATACGACGACCAAGGGTAGATTTTGACATCTCAATCTCTTTTCCCATTGTCTTGATGTTGGTTCGACGATGAAGAGGGAGTTGAAGCACTATGGATAAATCAATCTCTATTCGTATACGCCCAACATTCCTAGTTCTTTTCATGTTAACCTCAATACTGTTGTTGCTGGCAATTGTAACTTATGCCTGCTTCCATAATCTCCAAATAGTGGCTCGAGAAACGTTGCATTGAGTACATATGGCTAAGATGGTTCCCTTCTTTGTTTTTTCATTTGCCTTGCATTCCTTCAATAGTGCAACACAGATTGATAGCCTTTCTTCGTTGCTTAATTCAAGCCCCATTACACGTGATGTGAACTTCCTCAAGCTTCAGCGGTTGATTATGGAATCAAATTTCAAAAATTAGTTTGAAAAAAACAACTGAGGCAGGTTGATGAAATAGGTCTAGAGCAACATGATGGATGAATTTGCAACAAGGAAGTAAGGCAATCTCACAAATTCCCATGAAGGAAGTGAGGCAATCTCTCGAAACAGAGCTTCATGCTTTGGTTCACATTTGTTTCTTGTTCATTTGAAATCCAAGCCACTTTTTAGTTTTAACAACCATTTACAGCTACCGCGAATCCAATCATTGGAACAATTTCGCATTTTAATTCAAATCCATTGCAATTTTGACAATCCCGCCACAATAAGAAGCTGCCAATATACGTCAATTTACTCTTTTTCATTTTTTTAAGTGAGGGGGCAAATTTGGAAAGATATTTCATAAACCCCACACTCCTTAATCTCTGTGTTCAGGGAAATGTTTCAACAAAACTGGAACAGAGGTAGTATAATATAAATTACACATATCTTAATATCGTGCTCAGGAAAATAGTTCATCTTTAATGAGACGAATGAAATAGTTTTTATTTTAGTTTTTTTTTTTCAAAAGGAGCTAATAATTTCTATAATAGGAGTTTTGATCATAAGTTATTGCTATTAGAATCTATATTTTTACACCATTAGAAGCTATTATTGGAATAACTCTTTTTCCAAATCTTAGTTCGTGAGCACTAGGTGAAACAGAAACCTCAGAGGCTGAAGAGAACCTTTTCAGTAGTTGTACTGAGCTTACTTTTTTAAATATTAAAAAATAATTATTATAAATTTTTTGTCTAGAAAAAATATCATTTAAAAACTAATATTTTATTTACTTAATAATTACTTGAATCACATTTTTCTATAAGTTAATTAATTTTTTCTGTTCAATTTAGCCGCACGACGTTCACGAGACAGCCGAGTACTTGGATATTGTCTGATGGCAGACATGCAAGGAGTTAAATTTGGCTCCGTATTTAGTTTTCGTTTGTTTGTTTTAATCTTTCTTCTGCACCAAAAAAAAATTATTTAAAATAGTTTTAGAACTGCTCATATACAATTTAAGGAAATAATCATCATACATAAAATTAATCTCCAATAATCATCTGTCAATAATCTCATCAAATGCACCCTAAGATAGTGGAATTTAAGATTAGCGCAAGATTGGACTCAAACTCATGAACAGTTTCCTCAACAATATCTTTAAACTGGCAAAAACAAAAAAAAAACATTATTTTCGAAAACGATAAACAGAGGATACGACATTTCACCTCTACAAAAAACGCAAGTTCACATCTTGGGTTAATTGCGACTGTAGTCCTTAACCTTTTATTATTATTCTATTTTGAACCCAATCCTCAAAACCTTGTATAGAAAGTCCTCAACATAAACTTTTTGTTTCATGTTAGACATTTGGAGAACAGAAAAAGTTAAAATTGACAGAATTAGCCACATGACATAATAATCAACTATTAGTAATGGTGTGGAGAGGAAGAAAACTAATAAAAAATATGAAAATATGAAAAAAAGGAAAATAATAATAATAATAAAGAAAACCTTTGATTTCCTTCGTTCATGTCACCCCACTGCTGCCGTTGCCCAAATCACCATACATCCTCTCACGCCGTCTGTTCAAATCGCTGTCCATCCTCTCACGCTGTCTATCCAAATCATCGGCCAATAGGGTTAAAGAGTGTCGAATTGCAGAACAGGCCGGCCAATGGGGCCGAAAAGTGCCGAATCACAATGAAAAGGGGTTGAAGAGTGCAGGGGGAGTTGAGACCGTCGAAGGATGCGGAAACCTTCGTGTCAAGGGAATTGAGGGGCCACCAGAGAATTCAATGAAGGGAATTGAGGGAAGAGTCATGATCCTCCTTCTCTTCTTCAATTAGCATTGTTGGTGGGTAGAACGACTTTAGAGCAAAGGCTTGAGGCTTCGACTAGGTGGCCACAATGAGTGGGGATGATTGGCAGTGGTGGAGCAACAACTGAAAGTGTAAGGTAAGGTTACGAGAGGGTTTCAAATTTTTAAGGAAAAATTACAAAAACTCCCTGTGATTTGGTCTAATCTACACGTTGCCCCTTCCATTTTTAAAAGTCTACACTTTACCCCCTGTTTGCTTTTTAGTGTATGACAACAACTTCTGAAACTCTAATTTAAATTATTTGATAATAATATTCTAGTAATTTTAGGATTTTTTTTATTTTTTTTCACAGTCAACCAACTTTTAAAAAATACTATTATGTATTTACCCGAAGAAAAATACATTTATAGAAAGAAAAAATTGATAATTTAAAATGTCTATTAACTGTGAAAAAAATATTAGAGATATTGAAATTACTGGAAGATAGCTATCATATATTTACATACAGTTTAAAAAGTTGTATCATACAATGTAAAAAACACAAGGGACAAAGTGTATGTTTCTAGAAATAGAAGGGGCAAACTGTAGGTTATGACATACCTCAAATGGGTAATTTTAATTTTCCCTTTTTTTACTCTTTCTTCTTCATTTTTCACATCATTGCTAGGGGTCATTCATTATGCCACATGGCCAATCACCCCAAGCTGACATGCCACATGGGCAGTTGTGTTAATTTTAATGCTTTCTGTCATTCAAAAGTCCAAAATGGAATAAAAAATTGAGGTTGATGATTTCTCATGCATGATTTTAAGGTTAGGGTTCAAAATAGGACATTTATAAAAGGTTAAGGGCTATAAAAGCAATTTATTCTGTACTTATACGACACCAATTTCATATGGAAAAGTTACAATTACTCCTTGAGGTTTGCTCTAACCTATAATTTGTCTTTCTTTTTTTTGAAAACCTACACTTTGCCTTTTAATTCTTTTATAATATCCATTAACAACTTCTGAAACTATAATTTAAACTGTACAATAGTTATCTTCTAGTAATTTTGTTCTCTCTAATATTTTTTTTTATAGTTAATAGGCATTTTAAATTATCAATCTTTTTCTGTAAATGAATTTTTCTTCATGTAAATGCATATATGTATTTTTTAAATGTTAGTTAGCTATGAAAAAATATCAAAAATCTTGAAATTACTGGAACATGGTTATTAGATAGTTTAATTTAGGATTTTAAAATTTTTTTCAAACACTATAAATAAAGTAGGGGTTAAAGTGTAGGCTTTTAAATAAGTAGATGACAAAATGTAGATTAGATCAAACAAAAAACAGGGGGCTTTTGTAATTTACCCATTTCACATCCACCACCTCCCCATAGTTCATTGAAACAAGACGGAATTTGTTGGACTGTTCTAAAATACCCAACCTGTATTGATATCAATCTTTTCTTTCTTTTCCTTAAACTTTCTTAGAAGTTACAAATAATGATTTTTATTTTAAAAACATAAGTTTTAGTATATAGTACGAGGCGTTGTTACTCAGTCAGACCCTTATCACTAGGTAAAGCTGCTCAAAAGTGGACATGAGATAGTTTCTAGCCAATATACCATGTAAAGCTTAAAACATTTGTTGTAAAACACAACTTGGCTATGATACCAAAATGCCCAGGTTTTACTTAATTCCTTAATGGATGAATTTTAACTTGGTTACGAACAAGAAGGAACACAGAACATACTGAAACATGCATTTAAACTTCATTGAAATTGAAATATGTACTTACAACGAACTGGTGAATACCAGTTCATTACTTGATTACAAACTTGAAATGATGAATCAGAAATCCAAGGTTCACTAGAGCACACGAGCACACTAGACAATATTTAATTTACAGTGGGAGAAGGGGTGTTCAACACATGAACGAGAGAGCGAAAGAGAGAGAAATTTTTAGAGAGAGTTTATTTTCCAATAACTAGACTGAGGAAAGGAGCATGCTTATATAGGCGAAGTCTTGGAGCCTTTAGAGATAAGGTTAGCCAGCTTTCTCCAATCAGACTTCGAGAGAATTTGGGGCCACTAGGTAGTGCGCCATTACTTCTACTGCTGGGAAATAATTTTTTCGACACTGCTTAGACAACTGGCTTAAAAATTCTAGACAGCTGGCTATTGTCTTCTGTCGTCATTGCTGACATCACTTCTACTGAGGTTCTGTCGTCGTGCTTGTTGGATGATGATCCAATGCCTTCTTGTTTTTTCTGGATTAACTGCTTTTGGGTTGATTTGAAAATTCTTTCTTTCATTATAGCCATAGGAATTTGGCTATCTCTAAATTGTCCTCATTAATAAAACCGGTTGAGTATTACATCAAAAAAATCTTTATCTAGATTTTCTTCTTCTTTAATTATGATGATTTTATCAAAAGTGATGTTCTCAGGCAAATACTGATTAAGAATGCATTTGTCCTACCATTTAACTTTCCACACTCGTTCTAAGCAATGGGCAAAATAGGATTCAAAATCCACAACTTGTTTTTCATAGTGCCATTGAAGAATCCAAGGGATATGATTCATTACTACAAAGTAGAAATATGAAAATGACACTTGTTGTCCTTGCTTGAGAAACTGTTCTTGGTACATACAAAATCCTTCAAAGGATTTCATGATTTGTTCCAGAAAAGAGTCTCTGTATATGCCCTTTCCAACATACCAGTTATGAAACCAATTAGGGAATCTTCTTTGCTTGGTTTTAAAAAGGACCATCCATGAATGTTGATGATTTTTGTTCTGGTTATGGAATATTTTGTCCCAAGCAATAACATAATCCCAATATGAGTACAAGGTATTATCATATTTTCCTCTGGTTAGGATCCTCCTTCGACCAGATAAAACTTCTCATTCTTCAAATGTCCAAACCTTTAAAATTTTAAAAGAGGAAATCCCAAGTTCTGTAATAAATTTTTCCTTGGTCTCCCCATCATTATATTTATATGAGACTTTAGTTCTTCTCGGTTTATGTTCAAATTCAACCAAATCAGATTCTAGGAGTATTAACTCGAAAAATTGGGGTTTCTTGAGTGGCTGTAAATGCCACTGAGGATTCTGGTGGTCAGGCCAATATTTGTCTGCCAATTCAATTTCTGAAAGATGTTCAAAATCTTTGTTTCTGGAGAAAATAAACATTTTCTTTCAATTTCCTAGAATACAGTTAGTATACCTAAACTGGATCATGATATGTCTTGAGGCTTCTAAGACTTGCAGAAATGTTCTTTTGATTCATTTTTTGGGGATTCTTTTCTAAATTCCAGTTTCTTTTCTTGAAGGGTTCTCCTTTTGATTTTATCTTTTTATGATTTATTTCTTGGAAAGACTTATCATCTTTCTATGGTATTTCTAGTGGAAAATGGTGTTGGATCATGAGAACCCTTGTCAATTCTAGGTCCATTTGATAACAGGCCTCCTCCTTCATCATTTCGTCCGTGGATTCTTGATAGAGAATAGATTTGTCCTTTTGGGCCTATTGGGCCAAATTCTTTTCCATCTTCTTTCCCCTGCAAAAATTTTCTAGTCAAAAAATCAGGAAAGATTTGTTTCTTCGGCAATATATTCAATATCAAAGTCAAAAGCAAACAAAATGGCTTGCCAGCAGGCAAAAATTTACTTAAAAGCTAAATTTTTGACATCTTTAAGCAAAACAATTTTGGCTGCCTTGCAATCAACTCTAATTAAAAATTTCTTATTGAGGAGATATTCCTTAAATTTAGTCACACAAAGGACAATTGCCAAGATTTCTTTTTTAATTGTGGCATAATTACTTTGGGCTTTATTCCAAACACCTTAGGTAAATCTAACCAATTGCTCTTTGTTACCAACTTTCTGTTCTAATATCCCTCAATATCTAATGTCACTGGCATCTGTTTTCACAATTTTAGAAGTTTCTACATTGGAAATATTAACACAAGGAATTTTTGTTAATTCTTATTTTCATAATCTGAGCTGCTTTAGTTTGTTCTTGTCCTCAATCGAGAGGATTCTTCTTAAGACGATCAAACAAAGGTTTGCAGTTTTTAGCCAAATCTTTGTAAAAATCAGAAACATAATTAAGACTACCAAAAAAACCTTTGCAGTTGTTTCTTGTCCTTTATTTCATCAGGAAATTTGTCAGCAAAAATGATTGACCTATCAATGGGTCTAATAGTTCCTTTGTGAATTGTGTGACCCAAAAACCTGATTTTGGTTTGAAATAATTCAAGTTTCTTTGCTGACACAACTAATTTTTATGAATTCATGCAAGTGTTTCCAGTGTTGATCAATTGAATGAGAGAACATAAGCACATCATCAATGTAAACAATAGTGAAAGAATTATAAGCATTAAAAATCTTGTTCATAATTTTTTGAATTTCTGATTGGCATTTTTTAACCCAAAAGGCATAACATTCCATTCATAATGGCCGAATGAAACATTAAATCTTGTCTTGTACTTGTCTTCTTCGGCGATCTGGATATGCCAATATCCTGACTTCATGTCAAATTTTGAAAATATTACAGTATTATGGAGTCTGGATAATAAATCTTTTTTGTTAGGAATTGAATACCTAATCCATCTGAATGCTTTGTTTAGAGGTTTGTAATTAATTACTAACCTTGGTACCCCTATTTTAATTTTTGAGTTTTTGTTCACATAAAAAGCAGAACAGCTCTACGAAGAAGAGCTATTCCTAATTAATTTTTTATCTAGTAAATCTTGAATTTTTTTCTACAATGGGCCATTAATTCATCATTCATCTGGATTGCCTTACATCTTGTTAGAATGTTCTTCTCATTGAAGTCTGGTTCTTAGAGAAGACTTACAATGTGTTTTTTCCTTTGCCAAAAAGCATTAAGAATGTCGACACAAAATCTTTTTGAAAAGATTATCTTAAAACTTTCTATTTTTAAGTTTCAATTCAAGGTTTTCTAATTTTTCTTCAACATTTTTGTGTTTTATTTCATCCTGGAGACGCATCAAAACATTCTGTTTTCTTCCTAGATCTATGGTAAGTTTTTCAAGCAAATATCTTCTACGTGGTTCAGTAAATTCAAAAGTAATGTTCTTACCGAATTTCTTGGTAAAAATCCTATTCATACCTACCTTGAAAGGCATGATCGCAGAAAAAAATGGGGTTCCTAAAATTATTGCTTGATTCATTAAAACTGTAAAATGTTGTTTTATGCAAATATCATCATTACACACATCAGCATTTGTCAATTTAAACCTTATTGGGATGGTTTCTTTATTAGCAGCTGTGATTGACCCAAAGGATTTGTCTAAATATTGGTGCGGAACGATTGCTTCCTTGATACAATTTCAATCAGCGTCCGAATCAACCAAAATGACTGCTGTTATTTTAAATTGATTTTCTATTAACAAAGTCATTCTGCTGGTAAATCTCTTGTTTGGCATGGAATAAACTTCATTAATTTGTAAGGGCCTTTTTGGAGAATTCTTAATTTTTTCAAAATCCTCATTTTCTTGACTTGTACTTGGAATATTTTTTCCCTTTTGTTTTGCTTTGAAATTGAATTCTTCCATATCTTCCATGACCAATTCATCTTTTGGGAGATCTTTCGAATATCCTTCAAAAATTATAGAGCTCTAAAATGTCAATTCTGTGTTTGAGAGATTTTATTTCAGCATTTACCTCTAAAATTTCTCCCTTGAGTTCAACGATTGTTGGTTCTTTATGAATTTTTTTAGCCTCGTCCACCCTTTTCAAGATTTCATTTAAACTATAAACAAGAGGCTTGGTTAATTCTTTGACATCGACCTTTTTCCTGAAAGTTTTTCTTTCTTGATAAGCTTGATTTTCTTGTTTGCTAGCCTTACCAAGGTGTTTAAACAAAATTTCTTTTCTTAAGTCTTCATCATCAATTTTTCTTGAGATTTCTAAAATTCTTTCATCTTCTTCAGTAAGAACATTAATTTGAATGGTGTTTAGCTGAAAATTATCAAAAGTAGTTTGCAATTGGCAAGAATCGTAACCACAATTTGATCCGTAGCTTTCTAACTCAGATTATGTGCTATCTGGAAGACCAATTACGTTAACTTCTTTAGAACTTTCTGAAGTCTCTTCTTCTTTTTCATCTTCAGGTTCGTTATTGTTATTTAATAAGATTTGCAATAAACTCTTTTTTAATCCTTCATCAATTTCCAAAGAGTTTATTTTTTGCCTTGTTTTAAACTTATTAGCAAAGTAACCTGGTTTTCCACACTTCCAGCAGACCTTTTGATCTTTTCTAGATAATCTATTTTTTCTTAACCTTCTAGAGGTTCCTAGTTTTTCTTCTGATTTTTCAAATTTTCTTCGCTTATATTTCTTATAAGATTTATGCCACTTTTGTTTCTTAGGCTCATATTTAGAATATGGCTTGTGAATATCGTAACCAAATTGGGTACAAAATTTTCCCATTTCTTTTCTTCCTGCTAATCTTTCTCTTTTTACATGTTTATGCCATTTTATTTCATGACACATTTTTAACCCAACTTTTTTGACTTCTGCCATGATTTGACCATAAGTATAATTTTCTAGGTTAAGTTGATCTTAACTTTTTCCTTTAATGTGATCCATTACAAGTTGGCCAAAATGCTTGGGTAATCCTTGGATAAATTTTTCTTTCCAAACAATCTTCTCTTTTATAGACTCTTGTCAGGAAAGTGTCCTTATACCATTTTAGATCTAAAAGGGTTCTACATATTAGGTTTAAGAGTAACTCACTATTTCTGCTTTCTTTACTTGCTGTGTCACAAACAAAATGTGAATAAATTGTACAAAGTAAGGTGTTCACAATACCAGGTTCATTTGTTTGGATTAATTGATTTTCATGTTGGACAGTGAGAATTTTTCTGGCATTTCTTATTTTTTGCCTACCTTGTTCAGTTAGGCACTTATCCCACTAATTTTTTAACTACCATGTAAAAACGGTTATAACATTTCAGCAATTTTTGGGTTTGTATTATCGATTCTTTTCTAGCGGCCACTCCGTACATGATCATGTTCTGGATAGTGTTTATTATTTGGTTTTCTGATAGACCATCTATATTTCATTCTCTAATTGAATGTTTTTTATATTCAGCAAAATAAGGTCCATAGACATTATCTAGCCTTATATCAACTGGTGATGGCCTTGGTTGAGCATAAAGATGGGTTATGTTCCAATTCCAAGTATTAAAAGTTCTTTTCATTGGTCATCCTCTCCCCCCTTCAGAACAAATGCAATTTAATTCTTGTGGTTCTTGGTTTTAGTGATGAAAATCAACCAATTCCTGGATATTGGAGGTTTCACCAATGACATTAATATGAAAACCTTTTTATTTTTTTATCAATATCTTTAGGTTCATCAAATTTAATTGTTAATTTAGCTATTTGCTCAGTTAAATCGGTAATTCTATCTTTTGGTTTTAGCTTAAATTCTGGAATTTTTTTACGAAAACTTATATGAGATTTTGTGGTTTCTGGCAAAAGTTCTAGTTTAAAAATAGAAGCTTTTGTAAGGCCAAATTTGTGTTTGTCCAAAGCAGTTTCAATTCAATTCATTTGCTTACCTATGGACTATAGGTAAAGATTTGTGTAGTTATTTTGTTCAATGACATTTTGGAGATCCCTTTTATCAATGGCTTTCTTGGCGACTTATGGGCCTTCCGCATCGAACATTTTGAAAGGTGCAGTTGCTGTCTTGGATCCTTCTCCTAATATAACGGTAGTATCTGGTGGACGTGGAGCCGTAACTTCTCGTCCATCCTTGGTCTTGTATGTTAACCAAGTTTCTTCTAGGACATCAATTGTTGTTTCTTCGTCTAAAACGATAGCAGGAATGAACCATTCAAAGAATTTTAAATTCTTCTTAGTCCTCATGATCCTGTTATACCAAAGATGTTTAATTTCTTTTCGTTATTCTAAGGTATAATTGTAAAAAAACCATCTTCTTTCAATCTCATTTTCTTTTGACCAATAATCTTTATTTAGACTTTGGGAGTCAAATTTAAATGGTTCGGTTAACACATTTAATTGAAAATCTAAAAAACTAGGATTGTGAGATCTTACAGATCTTACATCATCTTCTTGCTAACCCTTGTCTAAGGTTTTCGAATCCATTTTATAAACTGGATGGGAAACTTGTTTAATGGATTCTCTAATTCCTCCTACAAGTTTCTCATGTTCAAATTCTGGAATATGAGAACATGAGGTTCTTGATGATGATGGCTTTGAAGGTTTATACGAAATTCTTGAGGGTAACCTTCTGGGTTCTAATTCTGAAAAATCAAGTTTAGTTACTGTCTTTACTAAAACGTATTTCAACTTCTCCATTTTCATATTCAAGAATTATTTCTAATTCCTGAGGTTTCACGGTTTTAATGAGTTTCTCATTTTAAAAAATTCATTTTTCTAAGAGCCTAATGTTTTTCCATTTAATTGGTTTAGGAACAACAACATTACTCTTCTTAATATTTGCTTTTAAAAGCAAAGTTTCTCCTCCCGTGTCAAATTCTAAGGCCTTCAGCTCGATCTAGGTTGTCATCACCTTGTAGTAAATTCTGTAGACCAAAGTGAGATTCTGGGATCCCTCAAGCATGTCAAAATCGAATGTCATGATATTCGTGGTTAAAAATTTCATTATGTGAGGATCTTTTAAAGACATAGTGAAATTTTGGTGGCAGTTGAAGTAAATCGGACCATCACAAAGACTTGATTCAACAATACCCAAAAGAGAATTAGAAAACTGCTTGTGTCTTTGATCTCTTAGCACGATTATCACCGAAGTGCTTAGACCATTTCTTGTTAAGGATTTTAGTGCAATTTGAATTAACCCAACATGCAAATAATTATAATGATTTTCTAGATGATCTTTGATTATGTATTTTGAAAACAATTCAAATTTGTGATCTTTTTCCATTATTGGAACTTTTTTTTCTACTGTTTTAATGACGTATGTCATTCTAAAATCAAAAGTTCCCTTTTGATAAACTTCCCATTTATTCATTTTGGGGATATTCCAATTTCTCAATTTTTTCTTGACATCTCGAATAAATATGCTTTGTGAATTTTTAACTCTCCTATGTCCCATAGTTTTTTCTTCTTCTTCTCTCTTTGAAGCAGACTTAACCAAGCTTCTAAAGATTTTATCCATAAGTAATTATTAATTAGTGTTAAAAGCTTTGGAAGTCTGATTAATTCTTAAATCAAAGAAATAAAACTGAAGATAAACTTTAGGGACTAGAGTGTCAAAAGATTAAAACTCCTGGTTGTAAAATAGAGTTTTGCAAAAACTTTTAATCTTTGAATCCAACTGTGGAAAAAGAGGGGGTATGGTTACGGGTCCTGTATTCCGAATTTGTTAGCCACCTTCCTACGCCAAAACAAAGGCTTAGCCCTTCTCAAGCCGTCGGTCCAACGAGACATGACCTCGACATAAGCATCATGAAAGCCAGCAAGAAGCTTCAACGGAGAAAATACTCGTACATGCTGCAAATTTTGGGCCTTGGAGGTTTTCCTCACCTTCCAAACCCGTTGCTGTTGCGGCTGCTCCCGCCGAGCTTTTCGACCGCCTCTTAGTGCCGGTTGCCTGGCTCTGAAGTTTTCCATATTTCCTCCTCATCCAACACCTCTTCGAGCCTTTGAAACTTGAGATGGCCAAAGTCTCCATATGTTTGATGTTCGGTTTCTTAACCAAAGATATTAGATGTTGTTTAGACGTGCGAGGTGAGGTCGAGCCTTATTATATAGCGCTCCTTAGGCCGAGCATAAAAATAAGCAAATATGGGAATCAACTTAGCTTCCAATAACTGTGTGTGTGTGGCTACAAAATCCTCCTCCTCTGAATCATTCTCCTATAACCCTACACGCAAGCAAATTGCTCAATATTCCTAAACGTTTGCTAGTTGCTACGAACTGTTTCTTAATCATTCTCCTATAATCCTATAACCAATCACAGGCCTATGGCCCTGATTTTGTAGCTTATGGCATGCTAAAGAATGTCCACCTTACAATGTTTGTTCATTTGCTTATCAATTAGATGATGAGAGTTGAGACTCATTTTTTTAATTCTTTTTAATTTCTTTTTATTAAGGATGCCACATTTCTTTATAAGTCCCTTGCTTTTTCAATTATTTGATAAAACATAACCAATTTAAAAGAATTTAACTCAGTTATTTCGTTTCCTGAATTGGTTTAAACACCCCCAAACTGTTTTCATTTTAGGATAAGCCCATCTAGAAACATACAAATTCAATAATATAAATTCAACCCGTAAAAACACGTTGGAGAAATTCCAGACCTCGTCTAATCCTTAAGAGAGATTGTTGTTGCAACAAAATAAATTGTGAAAAGTAAAAGACAAATTTAACAAAGTGAAGAAAGGAACCGCCAAGATAAAATAAATCAGGAGGAGGTATCGAGTTCAAGTTGGGAGCTAAACATGAGTGGACTAGACACCACAAAACTACAAAAACACAACATAAAATAAAGCACAAGCTGATTAAACATCACAAGGAGAAAACAATGGCCAGAGTCAAGAGTTGTGAAAACATATTGCTCAGTGCTTTAACACATACGTAAAGCACTAGCTATAACCTCAAAAAAGGTGTTAATTTCTATCCTTCTGTACAAGCAAGAGTTAGAATTCAGGAGGGCCTCCTTCCTGCCCGCACTGGATCTAGAATGGGGTAAGTGTCGTGGTTACCAATTGTCACGATTTCCATGCTGTGAGTGTCAGAGTGTGCACTCGGGAACTCTGATCGATGTGAACTTACGGAGTTTGTATGGCTTGGAGTAACTTCGTTTCGAGTCTCAGCCAACAACTGGAAGTATGCGTGAGGCCCCCATCCTGCAGAATCAATACAAGGATGAGCCTCAGACATGAGAGTTAATCATTTAAGCATATGCCAGAAACAGGTACAGAAATGGCCGGATTCTAAATGAAAATAATCAGAGCCACAAGATTTCTGTTTCTTAATTAAGAAAAAACAACAAACTGACGAAGTCTACCCAGTATGGAGCCAGTAGCAACTTATTGTCGTCTTTGTAATTTATCTTCTGTTTCATACTAAATTTTTATCGTCGGTTCATGATAGTTCATGAAAATATAGCAATAGAAGTGAGACGACTCAGAAATTTTCAGGTGGATACCAGAAAGATTTCAAATGCTCATACCAAACTCAGATAACATTACATTGTTTGATTCAACCAGAGACACCTAACAGACCCACTTGAGTTTAAATCTGAAGTGATTCACGGTGAAGAAGTCAACAGCTTGACTCAAGCAAACCCAAGCAAGAGAAACCCAAAGCTGGAGTAATTTCAACACAAAATGACCAAATCTCTTAAACAATCCTATGATTACATATTTGCTCATACCCAAGTGCCATGTAATTTCCAAAAACCAAAATACTTCTGAGCTAATAACATAGAGTTTAAATTTGCGAAACACAAACCACTAAATTATACTAGAGAAAAGCACACCTAGAAACAGCAGCAAAATGTCAAGGGCATTACTCCAAGGAAAAACACTAATAAAAGGTTCGCTGTTTCAATAGACTTGCACATCAAGAGACATGCTAAAAGAGATATTATCCCATTCCCATAATGATTAGATAAGAGATTTTCATAAGGTAATGTTGTACTAGAATCTACCCAGTATCCACTAACTGCCATATCCTTTTTTAGGGTGAAAACCAAATTTAGTCCCTTAACTATTCATTTTGTCCTAAAATGGTCCCTTAACTCTAAAAGTGCCTATTGAGGTCCCTTAACTTGAGCATCGTGTCCAATTTGAGTCCATCCGTCACTTGCGCCATTATTTTGGATGAAACTTGCCTATGTGACACCAATAATGCCATGTGGCTTCCTCTTTAACTGAAATGGGTGACTATTTTGTATAGAAACGAAAAATTTGAACCTAAACTGATAGAAACACAAAATCATATGACTTAAAATATATATCAGCCCCAATTGTCAAATTAATTCTCTGCAGACGAAATCACGACAAAGACTGTGATGGCGGAGGAAATCATGATGGAAAACAGAGTTAGCAACGATGACAAAGGTGGTGAACTAAATCTCAACGATGACGGAGACGATGATCGAGGAGGAAATCACAACAAAGATGGTGAGCTAGGGGAGGAAATTGATGATGAAATTGGAGGAGGACGAAGACAAGCGACGACATCGGCGACTAGCGCACAAAATCGGCGACTGCAAGACGAAATCGGTGACCAAGGAGGATGAAATCATGACGAAGATGGTGGCGGAAGAGGAAGTCGCAACAAAGATGATGAACTGGAGGAGGAAATCGGCGATTCCGTCTCCTTATCCCTACGATTCTCCGATCCCATCTCCTCCTACTCTTCTGAGACCCAAATCTTCTCTCACCATTGCCGCCATCTCATTCTCGCCATCAACCATTGCAGCTTTCAAACGATCGATATAGATGGAGAGAATCGGATTCAAACGAGATCCGAACACTAGCAAAGCATCCGACCAAATCGAAGAAGGTAGGGTGACCAAATTGAAGCACGGAGAAGAAGGACTGAGTCAAATGGTGCCGGCAAAGGAGTCGGTCGACGAAATTGAAGGAGGTGGCGACGAATCAAAGCACGAAGAAGGAGTACCGAGATAACGGACACTGAAAGGATCTCCTCTCCACTGGCCAACGGATCTCTTTTCCACCGGCCAATGGATTTCCTCTCCACCAGAAACATCGGACGATGCCAAATTTGAGAGAGAGAGAGTCTGGGAGAAGAAGATAATGTTGGAATATTTGCAATTGAAGTCCTATTTTTATTTGTTTGTGTCAGTTTGTATTTAATATTTGATTTCTATACAAAATGGGCACTCATTTTAGTTAAATAGGAGGCCACGTGGCATTATGAATGCCACGTGGGCAAGTCCATCCCAAATAATAGCTCAACTGACAGCCGGGACTCAAATTGATCACTTTGCTTGAGCTAAAGGACCTCAATAGGCATTTTTAGAGTTAAGGGATCATTTTAGGACAAACTGAATAGTTAAGGGACCAAATTTGGATTTTACCCTCCTTTTTGAGCTGGATACGTTAAAATAGTATACAAAGACCACTAGATCAAGAGTTAGATCGTGACTATGACTTTGTTGATTTAGATTTCATGACTTTTAATGACTTTCAGTCTGCACAGAAGTTATCCAGATAAAATACACCTACACTGTAATTAAACATAACAATTGACCAATTTCAACTGGAAATTGATGCTATAAGAAATGTGTAAAGCCAAATTAAGGCCAACCCAGAGAAGCCAAAAGGAGTTGACCTAAACTAAAGTTACAATGAGCTCCTGAATTAGGCCAACCGCAAATCAACATAAAGCCAACTTAGCACGAACACAAAGAGTCTGAGACAACTAAACACAACCGCCCAGCTTCTTGCCCCCTCTATGCATGTACTAAATAAGTTTCTTAACTCAAGTTCTGATACCCAAAAAAAAAAAGAAAAAAATTTGGTACGCCTAAATTAAATTGGATTATATGTATTCTACCATTTCTCGAAGTAGTAAATTACCTTGTGAAAGCGTAACTTTATTTTGTGAACCATTCACATGCTTTTTAATGCATATTTATGAGTGCTATATTAAACACATTAAATTTAAAGCCAATGCAATTATATGGAGGTGAATAAATCATTGAGCGAACAATGGCTAAGAAAAGTGAAAAGGGCATACCATCCACATCATAAGGTGGTGGAAAAAATTGCAAGTAACAAAATGATGCAACAACAATCCCTGCATGGAGAGAGAGAGAGACAGAGAGAGAGAGGATAAGTCTATGAAAGACATAAAATTCCAAAATCCAATATTAGCTCACATATACGAACCTATAAGACCCCCAGCAAAGACATCTTGCCAATGATGCCAATAGTCATCAACTCGAGAAATTCCAACTAAAGCTGCCAAAAGTAATGGAAAAAACACAATACAGAGTTTTGCAACGTGGCCCCTATGATCAAATACCCTAATCTTTCCCGACAAATACAGAGCCAGAAAGCCAAGGCCTGCAAAGGACCCTGTAACAGAGAACAAAATTCTGACATTAACGTCCATGCCAGAGGAGGCCTGGAAAAAGGATGCAAACGGAAAGAAAAATAAAAGACAAGGACATTCTTAGGGTGCATCTGGGGCAAATTATTACGAAGCAATTATTAGTAATTATTTGCTCAACTTGTATATCCATTAAAGCCTTAGGTGCAATTCGGTTTCAATTACTTTTTTTTAATATAATTAAATTTTTATGAATTTTTTTTCTTACTCAACCTAAAAAAATAATTAATAAAAAATTAATTACATTAAAAAAAATGTTATTCAATGGATTATTACACCTATAGTATTAGCTTTCAAGTGGCTCTGGTTTTCGGGACAGAAAACAATAAAGATGAAATAAGATATTTTGGATTCATCCACTTAATTGAAAACGAACTACACCTTATGATTTAAGTCTGAAAATCAATTTTAAAACAAATTCTGAAAAAAATATTTTTTAAGATGGGAAGAAAAAAATCACAAATTAATTACTTCATGAAAAGAAATGATTCAAGTGATTATTAGCTAAATAGAGTGCTAGCTTGCAAATGGCATTGGTTAAAAAAATAAAAAAGCAAAACTGAAAATAAGCAGTAAAACTTAACTAATCCAAGCCGAATGCAGCTTAATCAGAACAAAAGGAAGGACGGAATAGATGCATCTCCAATTTTTGGGGAATGGAAAATGAATATCCGCTCAATTTCAGTTTATGCAAAATGGTCCAGCAACTACACATCCAATATTTCGAATAACTAGCACATTCTTATTGGACATCTCATATTCTCAACTCTATTCAAGCAGCCTGCACACCAACGTATGTTATACAACCAGAAGTTCCTCTGCAGCCATTGTTGGTCTATCTACGGTATAAAGTATAAACATGAAAGAAAGAAAAGAGTAGCTGGAAAAATAGATAAGAAAATCAGCATTTTGGAAGCTGATAATTTATTCAGCAACCCAACAAGTTTATAGGCATAATATGCCATCAGTATTGACAGTTTGTGTTACTTTAGCAGTTGTTTGTCACTGGTAATTTATGTCATTGAGGTTACTTCAACTTATAGGGTCTTGAAAATTTTGTGGATCTGTAACAGGCCAGCAAATTATTAGGAGTTACAGATGCAGTTGTAGAAGAAATGGGGGCAGTTTGCACTATCAACGAAACAAAGAGAGAGCTGAAAGTAAGTAGCCAATTGTCTAACAAGGAAATATGAGTTTCAAGAGGTCGAAAGATTCCCTCTAACAAGCCTTTGAGACCAAGAGGTTCTAAGGAGCCCTAAACCGTTCCACAACAAGGATTTTCCAATAACTTGATCCAGTACTATGACAAATTGCTAGCAGAGCAAAAGGTTGCAGGAGAATCAAGAAAGAGTTCCAAGCAACAGTTTGAGGTGTCCTTGGCAAAGTATCAGGAAGACTGTGAGCATGAGAGAGAGAGAAAGAGAGTCAAGAGGACTTGTAGTTTTAGGTCAAGTTGGTGGTCGAATCATTCGGATGTTGGATCAATATGAGGCCTAACTCCTAAGTTGATCAGGAATTACGTCACTTTGGTTTCAAATTATTACAGGAACTTAATCCATAAGGTCATGACTGGGTTGTCCCAAGTTGATGCACTCTTGAGTGATGCTAATCGAATGCAAGTATCTAACAAAGATAAGCACTCAACAGGAAAAATAGCATAGTTAATGACTGTCAACAGCACAAAGTAAAGCAACAAAAACAAAATTCCTCGAGTTGCTAGAATGCTTACAAGAAGTGTGACCACTTGGGAAACTTTTGTGCCCTTCCTTGATAACACTTTTCAAACCAGTGCACTTTACACCCTTAATCACAGGATCAAACACCTATTAACACCATGAACCAGGTGGATGTTGGGAAATATAAGTACAAAGAATATTTTGTAGACCTCAATTAACAAATCAATTAAGCCAACTAGAGGGAAATCATAAACAAACCCCTTTTCCATTAGGAAAACAACGCCAAAAAAAATCTGGACGAGGTCGACCGACAGCATCTTTAATGGCGTCAGTTATAACTCCAGTAATAAGCACAGAAAACAGAAGACCTGAATAACATTGTAGTTCATCTAAAGTCAATAGTAAAATTGAAAACAAAAAGGCAATAACAAACTCACAAAACATAACAAGGGAAAGAACATTTTACCCAAAAGGGCATGATGCAGATCATAGACATTTGTCTTGACAAAGTAGAAGGCAAGAATGACACAGAATGGCAAGATTATTGCAATCATCTGTTACTAGGTAGAGAAGGACTTTCAGTGCCATAAATAGGAGAAACAAACCACATGTGAGAAAGTAACAAGACAAGATATTATACTTTCAAGGGAAGAACGTACTGGAACTGCCCAAAAGGGAACAGTATTGTCTTTTAAAGGGTATGACAGGTCAGTTAGCATATCTTGTCCAACAAAGCGATGAAATGGCTCTATGATGTTCAACACACCATCTATCACGATGAGGAGGATCAAAATCAGCCAGTCATGCATATGTGTTCTTGCGACTTTTGCCCCATGAGATCTTATAGTGGGAGTTCCTAGCTGAATTTCAGGAGGCATTTTGCTAGCTTCCTGCATAGCAATTACTAATGACTACCGGTTCAAAACTTCAAAAACAGAAACAAACCAAAAGAAATCCATACACAGTAAATACCGGCCTCAATAGCACAATCATATTACACCCTAAAACAGAATAAATTTTATAGCCCCTGAAAACGAACCTATTTGATGATCATAATCCACATGAGAGAACACAATAAACCAAGCACAATTTTTCTTGACGTAAGGCATAAATATTCCGATTGATGGATAGGGAAAAACAGGGGGAGAACAATGATCTTATAACTGTTGAAATGCAGCAGGGGGGGTACGTTTATCTTATTCAGAAATTAAAAAAAAAATGACCCTTTTGATGGAAACATATAGTATTACTGACTGTTCAATCACTTCATCACATTATTTCATTTCGTGACTCAAGCCCCCAATGCAGATACCATGCAGATAGAATTGTTCCTGCTGATGATACAAAATCATGAACTTGAGAGAATCTATTAGTGGATAGAGATAAAAAGATGCTACAGATTCGACATGACTTGAGCTTCACTCGGGAGAAGGTGGATTTATTAGCAAGTGAAGCATAATAGAGAGTTCAAACAAGAATGAGAAGCACTTTTTGAACTTGCACTTGTTAAATTAGAGAATCAATTATGAAAACAAGTGTTTTTCAACAATTCAGATTTTGGAAATAGGTGTCAGCACAGAAAAGAAATGGAATTGCTGATTCCTCTCAATGAAATTTTCCATGTTGAGGGAAATACACAATGAAATTTTCCAACAAAACGTTGCCAGAATCAGATGATAAATGCAATTTGGGTTTTCTCTCTAGTTCTACTTGGAATTTCGGATTCCTCTCAATGACATTTTCCGTGCTGAGGGAAATACACAACTGAGTCCACATGGAGACTCCCAAAGGCTCAGTCTGTTTGATCCCCTTCCCTCTTAGATCTTGGGAACGATCGACTCAAATAGATGCTCATTATATACTTCTTTTTCCTTCCCTTATTGAAAGTATGAATTAAAGTCTACAGGAACAAAGTGAGTGAGAGCTAAGAAAATATCCATATCAGTCACTTATCTCATAACCAAAGAGACGTAGAATTGAAGCAAACACAATCCTCCACCAACTACAAAAATTTAATTCTACCAGAATACAGTACACAAATTAATGCTTAAGATCACCGTGTGTAACATAATCCCTTCGCCATTGCAAGGGCAGAAATGGATTACCTAACTTCAGTGCGCAAAATCCACAGGAGGACCTAAGATAATTTCACAGTGAAAAAATTGAAAGAACAAGGAAGGAGGAGCCAGCCAAATCGTGACAGAGAAAAAAACAAAACGAAACAGTTGAGAGCAGCCATTTCAGTGGCATTATTGTTCTTATTCCCTCGGAAACGCACAGAACACTAAACACCAGAAAGCGCCCAAAAAGACCAACAAAAAAAGAACATCTCAGTCCGTAGTTTGGCAGAATTATGTTGAACAGATTCAAAAAGAAAAGTGAAAAAAAAAAAAGGAAAGAAAAAGAAAAAGTGCCTGGTCTTCGAAGAAGCGTTTGGATCCTCTGAAAAAGTTGATTTCCGGCGAAACGATCCAGCGGAGACGGAGAGAAAGACAGAAGCGAGGTAATATAATGAGTGAATGATTCAGGTTCACGCAGACAGCCAGCATATAGGGGAGGCTGCCTTCTCGAACGGGCGATATCTCTCTGTGTTTGAGTTTAAAAAATTCCAAATGGATAAGCGAAGCAAGCAGGATCCATAAAAGAAAATAAAAAAAGCAGGGTTTCTCTTTAAAAAAGGAAAGAAAAGTTAAAAAACTAAGAAAAAAAAAAAGAAAAGAAAAGAAAATGTGATCCGCGTTCTGCAATTTTTATTATTAATGGGTTAATTACAATTTACCCCTGAGATTTAGGTAAAATTTCACTTTACCACCTTCTATTTGAAAAATATACACTTTATCTCTTATATTTTTAATACAGTCCAACAACAATTTCTAAAATTTTAAGTTAGACTATACAGTTATCATCTTCAAATAATTTCAATCTGATAGTACTTTTTTTACAATTAATTGAATTTTATAATATATCTTTTTAAAAATTAAAAGAAATACAGAAAGAAAAAATTGATAATTTAAAATATATATTACCTGTAAAAAAATACTATATAGATTGAAATTACTATAAGATAGTTATCATAATATCTAAATTAAGATTTCAGAAACTGTTATCATACTATTTTAAAAGGACAGGGTAAAATGTAGATTGCTGAAATAGAAGAGGTAAAATATAATTTTACCTAAACCTCAAGGGGAAAAGTGTAATTATCCCATTATTAATTGCCATATAAATCTGCCTGTGCGCGGACAAAAAGAAGAAAAAGTAACACGTGTCTCTCCCGAATGGAGATAGGATAATCTTGTGAAAATGTGTTTACCTCGCTGGAAAGAAACAAATATTGACCAAAAAAAATAATGAAATGCAAGGTCTCTAATGGCATCCTTGCATCTATTGAGCCTTAATGCCAAACGTGCTCGGCTTGAACCACTAAATCTATGGCAGCCAATAGAGTCCCAACAAATGATCAAAGCCTTCTTGACCACACTATGGACTATCTTCATTAATCTATTAATTATTTATGCTCGAACTATGACCGCAAGGTAGGGATTTTTTTGGTTTGTTCCTTAACAAACCTCCAGGTTGTCATGAAGATCATAAGTTTTAACTACCGAAGCCTGGATCAAGCAACAACAGTTCATCATATTCAGTTGCTAGTCTGACTTCATCGACCTAACTTCTTATTTATTATAGAAACTAAGATGGTTTTAGTAATGTTAATACTTCCCTAAGATGCTTAGGCTTTGACTAGTATGTAGCAGTTGATGCTATGGGTTAGAGTGGTGGTTTGTCGTTAGGTTGGCATTTTTCCTTGTACATGCCAACTTTTGTTTGGCAATAGCCACCTTATTTTGTTGAATATTCGGGATGAATTGGGGCACCAATGGTACATTGGCTGTGTGTATGGCCACCCTAAGGTTGAATTCTACCGCCAGACCTGGGAAACTATATTGGAAGTTATTTCTAGTTATTAAAGGCCTTTTCTTTTAAACAGAGATTTCAATCAAGTCCTCAGTGAATCAGAGAAAATGGGGGGAAATGCCCATCTATTCCTCAGAGCACCACATATTCAAATCCTTTTTAGATTCGTTAGCTCTCTTACAGCTCCTATATGGTGGCCCTTGCTTCACATGGTCAAACCTTCAACATTGAGAAGACTTGGTCCTTGAAGTTTTGGATAAAGCTTACATTAAATCTGAATGGTTGGATTTGATCCCGGATGCCACTTTTACAAATCTTGGCGTTCAGTAGTCTAATCATGCTTCACTTCTTCTAGACTTCAACCCTAATCGGCCTTTTTATTGTCGACCGCAAAGGTTTGAGGCCTTTTGGCTCTATTATGCTCAGTGTAAGTAGGTTTTCAAATCTTTTTAGGGGACGGTAGTTCATGGCTTGCCTTTATTCAGGGTTGCCTCCAAGTGTAATGCTTTGATTTCAATCATTCGACACTGGAGCAGGTCTTGCATTAGTAATATCCCTACCCGGTTACATCAGGTTGAAGATAACCCCCAGCAAACTCAACTTCTCCTAAGTTTTTTGGATTAGCAGCTCATAATCCATGAACTTTGGAAGCAACATGTTTCCCTTTTGGTGGCAGAAGAAAGTATGTGGGCCTAAAAATTGAAAATTAAATGGCTTGCTTGGGGTGATTTAAACACTTGTTTATTTCACCAAGCAATAAAAACACAAGCATATGCACTCTAGAATCTCTGCTATTTGGATTGGGGATGATCAATGGCTATACAAAATGGAGGATATTCATGCTCATATCTCTGCTACCTTTTGTTCCTAGTTCAACCCTCCCCTAGAAGATTAAGGCCACCACTAGGATGCCCTTTATGCAGACATTATGAAAGCCTTTTTTTAGCATCACTGTGCCATTCTTCTTGCCCATTTTTCAAAAGAAGAAACCTGGAAAGTGGCTTTTGATCAAGGTAATTTTAAAGCTTCAGGCTAGATGGTCTTCAACTTTTTGTGTTTAAATGATTCTAAGGTGTGGTGGGGGAAGAAGTGACAGATGCTACTTTATCCTTTCAAAATAGAGGCTTCATGCTTAAGCAGGTGAACCATATCTTATCACTCTTATTTCTAAGTCGAGTAACACCTGCATTGTGGAGAACTTTTGACTTATCAATCTATACAACACATTATATAAAATTATTTCCAAAACTTTGGTTAACCGTTTGAAACCAATTTTGCAATCTCTAGTTTCCCCTACCAAAATGCTTTTGTTCCAGGTTATAATATTCAGGACAACATTATCATTGCCCATGAACTATTGCACGTCATCTTTTACACATCCTCATCTGCAAGCCTACAAGCCTCTAAAGTAATCCTCAAATTGGATATTCGGAAAGCCTATGACAGCCTTCAGTGGTCATTAATTGAAAAGGTTTTCTATGCTATATGATTCCCAAAAAAGTGAGTTTATCTTACTAGGCAGTATATGATGACTGTCTCTTACTCTGCTTTGGTGAATGACTGTATTACTGATTAGTTTTCTCCAATAGAGGGGATTCATTAAAGCAATCCACTATCCCCAACATTTTTATTCTCTGTGCCAAAGCATTCTCCAGCAAGCTACAAAAACTCCCATCTGTGGGCATTGTGAACGGACTACGAGCTAGCAGAACTGGTCCAAAAATTAGTCACATGTTTTTTGCTAATAACTGTTTTGTCAGTTTCAAATCAACTATGGGTATTATTCATGCTCTTAGTCAAATTTTGCAGGATTTTGATATAGCAGCAGGTCAACAGATTAATGTTCAAAAACCAGAATGGGTTTTCAGTCGCAATGTTTCTAACATTATGCAGAATAAGATCCTATAGGTGTTACATTTTCCAGTTAGTAATAGGATTCTAACATATTTGGGCCTCCTGTATTCCTAAGACCTATCTCGACATTCCTTTTATTAATTTTTTCTGGATAAAATTTGTAAGCATTTAGCCAATTGAAAATGGAATTTGTTGAACCCAGCTGGGCATCTCACGTTTATTCAATCAACTTTATCTTCCATCCCTATCTATGTCATGTTTTTATTAAAAATCCCTATAACACTATCAAATAATATGTCAAAACAATTTATCAGATTTTGGTGGTCGAGGTCTCAAGATCAACATAGTCTACATATGTGTCATCAAGGGCTTCTACATTTACCAAAAGGCCTTGGAGGGCTTGAAATTAAAGACCTGCATTTGTTTAATCAAATTTTACTTGCTAAAATTTTTTGGAGAATTTTTGTAGGCAGTACTGATACTCTAGTTTATAAGGATCTTTTGGCCAAGTATAGACATTCTCACTCAATTTGGACAATCAAGCTTTCGGGAAATGAATCTGTTATCTGGAGAAGTCTTCTCCATGGTAGAGCTCTTTTTCAGAATCGTGTTCAATGATTCATGGAAGATGGTTCTATGATCAGGGTTTGGGAAGATGCATGGATCCCTGGTATTTATCCAGCTCATCTACGTACATTTGCAAGAAATGTGTTTAAGGATCCTAATCTTCAATTTTCAAATCTTTATAATAATGAAAGTCGTTCTTAGAACCTCTCTCTACTCCAAAATCTTTTTCCTAGGCAAATTATTGATCTTATTTTAAACATTATCCCTACCATAAACATGGATTCTTGGGACTCTATCTACTAGCTTGGAAATTCTTCAGGGTTTTTTCTCTGTCAAGCAAAAATATAATTTTTAACTTTGAAAGAAGTTTATGGCTCATCTAAATCCTACAAGTGATTCCCACATCCTAAATTTACAGCAGTGGTCAAATTTGTTCGAGCCTCCACCCTTCATCAAAAGTTTAAGATTTTTTTGTAGAAATGTTTGTCAAGAGCTTTACCAATAATAAATAGCCTCGCTAATCATGGTGGCCTGATTGATCCACATTGTCCCCATTACCATACCCCATTAGAAACAATGTTCCACTTTTTTTTAGATTGTCTAGGTTAAAATAATATTTGGCGGAACTTTTGCTCTTATCTCTCTCCTACTTCTTATTCATCCTTTGATGAATGGCTCGTAACCTTTTTGAGTAATATGGAAAGCCACCTATTTCGATTTATAATTTCCACATTTTGGACAATTTAGATTAGTTGTAATGAATGTGCATTCTAGAATGCAACTTTTCACGCTCTATCATTGATTGTTAGAGGAAATTATCTAATTGACCAGCTTTCTATGGCTAGGGATCTCTAACAAAAATTGCAGCTAGACCTGTATAACCCTCATTCTCCATTGTGTCATGTTCAAGGACGTGACCGGAATTGATAACCCACCTGACGCCCTAATATCCTTATCACTGATGGTGCTTGGTGTAGAACATCTGCATTGGGGGCTACTGCTAGGGCTGAAAATGGGCCGGGCCGAGCCCGAGCTCGCCAGGCTCGAGCTCGGCCCTATCACAATTCGGCACTACTCGGGCTCGAGCTCGAGTTGCTCGAGCCCTGTTTTTTGGGCTTGAGCTCGGCTCGAAAATGCTCGAGGCTCGAATACAAATATGAGTTAAAAAAAATCTGAAATATATCCTGAATTTTGATAAAAAAAAATCTGAAATATATCCTCAAATATATCATAAGAGAATCTCTTTGATTATAACTCAAAGCTAAAGATTAAACAGATAAACATGAGTTACCACAGCGCATACTGCCTCAAATCAAGTTCTAATGTTTAGGCCAGCAGAAGTTTCCTTCAGCTATCAGTCAATCCCAATTACATCACTTACCAAATAGTATTATACAATTGCAGAAGGGCTAACAAGCACTAGATTCATTGCTCAAGATTTTAAGTACCTGTGAACTCTTTGTAGGTGTGTTGCTAGCACTTGATAGACAGTTGGCACCAGGGGCACGCTTCTCTGTTGCCAGATCAAATGGCTTTACAACAGTGCCTTTAGATGCAGGGGAGCCCAACTTCTTCTTTTCACTGGACCTTGCTTTCTCATTTTTCTCGTCTGGGAAGGCGGCATCATAATTTGCACTTTTGACGCCAAGCACCTCTTGCTTTTCATGACCATTTTCAACAACTGTCTTCTCCATGGTGCATTCTTTCACCTCATACTCATTTGACTCAATACCTTCTGATATTCTGGGAGCAACATCGACATTGTCATGAGGCAGACCATTTTGCTTATTGTCCATCTCTACATCTGTGAGATGCCTACCATCACACTGCAATAGAAAATTATAGCTCTAGCATCAGAATGAAAAGGAAGCTAGAGGTTTGGCCTCAAACACAAGAGCAGTCATTGTCAAGAGACTGCTAGGATATGAAATGAAGTTTTAAGAGTAGAAAACAGAAAGTAGAAATTTTCAACTGCATCTTTTATACAAAAGGACCAATTTTAGTCAAAACATAGAAAAGTTAGGCCAAGTTTGTGAAGAAATAAACAAACAGAGATAGATGTCATTAAATGAACTAATAGCAGTAGGAGGGCAAAAATCAGATATTTGTCTTCAATACAAAACATTAGCACCAATATCTCAAGTAAACCATTAATACAAGTAAACAAAAATTATTAAATTGTAGGATTATAAACCCAAATGAGTATCAGCAGAAAATTTCACTGATTACTGCCAGACAGTAAGGGCAGTTACTATAAATTAATTCGAGATTATATTTGTTATATATATTCACAATGATAAATTATTCTAATCGCTAGAGCTATAGTTGCAAGCACCAATAATACTTGAGAAGCACTCTTTAATTTTGGTGGTAGATATGGCTGGTTGAAGACGGGCTAGGTGAAGAAGAACAGGCAAAGGCAGCAAAAGGAACAGTTTTTATACCTTTCTCTCAGTTTCCACCAAAGAAATTGCGCAAGGACTGCTTCTACCGCACAACTCCTGCTATGTCAACAGCCATTTTGCTGCCTGTAACATATATGGCATTGAAGGAAGGAAAAACACCTGTAAAATACTTTTATACTATATTAATTCCTGATTTTCTTTCATCGACAAGATAAAGAAGGAAAAGCATCTCACTTACAGCAAAATGGAGTACTAGGTGGAGAGTCAAATAAGATCCGAGGAGGAGGGAAGGCAAGCCTGCAAGAAAAGAGAACAAACAAGCCAAATAAGAGAACAAGTAAGAAAAGATCATCACGAACACAGACATTCTTGGTGCATATGACCTGCTGGATCATTCAATCCATATGCTTTGACTGTAATTTAAGTAATAGCAGATAAAAATGCATCACTTATCTCTTTACAAGAGGAACTGTGAAAAAAATACCTTAAGAGATGAAAAAACAAGAGGAACTGTGAAAAAACAAGATGAAAAAATACCCTTCCTTGTTTCTGTGAAAATCCCTCTCTTCCTATCTTCTGTCTTGCAGGAAATATCTGCATCAAAGAGTTAAGTCAAAATGTTGAAAGCACATAGCCAAAGAAAAATCCAGATGCATGAACAAGTGCTGTAGCTAGTAAAACTTGTTGACCCAACATGCGTACTGCAGAACCACTATGTGATGGATGACAAAGTACTCAAAAGACCTCGGGTCTATTCTATTTAATAGAAATTGGAATTATCTCACCCGTGTACAACATAAACGTTTCTATTAAAGTGGCCCAACATTTTGTGAAGCCGTGACCACCTTATAGAGAGAGTACACTTTCACAATGGCCTGTAATGCTGTCTCTATAAATAACTTTAATTGCTAAATAAAATACAAAGACCCAAGCACTGAAGATTGCTAATAGATATACCTAAAATTTTGTTGGACCAACTTCATATCACAACAAAGAACTGAGAGTCAGCAAGTAATTCAGTGTAACAAGCCATATCCAGTTTGCAAGGTTAAAGAAAATAGACCATTAGGTCACTGGAAATGATAGGAATTGGTACCCGCAGTCAGATATAGGTCACTACCTTCTTGGAAAAGCATTAGGTTTTGCACACTCTGCTAACCCCACCAGGAATTGAGCTACCTGTAAAAGCAAGAGTTTATTCTTCCTTGTAGTCTATCCCATCACTCACTACCGCATTTCCTCGAAGGAAAAAGCACATTACTCTATATTAATAGGAAACAAGTAATAAGAAAGGATGGCAGACTTACCTCCCCTCCTCGGCGTCCAGAACCGTAGTATCCTCCTAAATTCATTTATCCATTGAATCCATCAATACATAAAAGTTACTAAGAATTAAGGTTTTCTATTTAAAAACACAAACCTATGATGAGAACATCAAGGTCGGAACCAGTACGAACATACTCGGGTTTTAATTTCAAGCACTTTCCACTTCGATCACTAGGTTCCCATTTCGACCCGAGGTCTTTCAAAACAATTCCTTCATCCCTATTTAAAAAGTAGATAGTATTACAATGAAACATATCCATCACAACTAAGTGAGCACTTGCATTTTGAGTACCAACTATTGTATTTGATGATCTTACGAGTACATTCAGAAGGTAAGAAAGGATAATATGCGAGACAGAATCCGAATGAGCGAAGGTGAGGGACAGGAATTACCAAGGCGCCGCCGAAGGGAGTAGCCGACGCCGTCGCGCCGAGTAAGTAACTGGGACTGGGTGCCGGTGGGGAGTGAAGGCAGCAGCCAGCAGGGGAGAGTCGGGACGGGGTCACGGGAGTCGGGACTCGCGACTCGGGACTCGGGAGACCGCTGGACGATACGACTGGCTCTGGATGGAGATCGATCGTCGAGTCGAGAGGCCGGGAGAGGGACGCGTCTAGGGCTAAGGGGAACTGGGGAAGGGGCCGAAGAGGGGTGGGCTCCTGGGACTAAGGGGGGAAGGCCCAAGAAGCTAAAAACCGAGCCTGTTAAGCTCGAGGCCCTAAAGGGCCGAGTATTTGTGGGCTCGAGCTCGGCTCGAAAATAATTCGAGCCCAATTTTCGGCTCGAGCTGGAGCTCGAACTCGAAAATACCCGGCTCGAAAATCTCTTACTCGAGCTTGAGCTCGAGCTACCCGAATAAAGCCCGGCCCATTTTCAGCCCTAGCTACTGCATGGATTTGGATGGAAATTAATGGTCTTCTTTGTCGGTGCCAAAGCATTATCCTATATCATTGTGAATATGCATTTGAGGTTGAACTTCGTGCAGTCTATAGAGCCTTGTCACTTGTGTTGGACCAACACCTTACATTAATAACTTTGTTAACAAATTGTTCTTTAGTTCCGCAGGTTTTATTGGGGGCCTTTGATCTAGGTATTTCCTTATTATTAAATAAATCAAAATTGGCTGGAACTTCTTCTTCTTCATGAATAGTTCTTTGATATCTAGTAATATACAAGCTTGGGAATGAATCTAATGGAAATTGAGGCCTCTGTTCACTCGGAAGATTTTTATTTCCTCTTTTGTGAAAGAGGGCAAGGGTGTGTGGGAGCTCAAATGAGATAAAATCTCTTGTCCATCTCTAGCAAGTGGTCTATCAAATCCTTCAATTGCTTAAATCTCTATAGCATTGTTCAATGGTAGTTGTGCCCAGACAAAAGGTCCAAATCGCTCATCAACTTGCTACTTTTTTACTCCTTTAATTTTTTTTGTACTATTTCTGATCACCAAAAAATATATATGGTTTTTCTTCATGTGCTTTTTAAGTGTTTTAATATTCTCTCCTTCATACATAATTTATAATATCTGATATAAGATACATAATCCGTACATTTTTTGTCATCGCTTCCACTTTTAATTACCGCTTCCACTCTCATTTTTATAACACATTTACTTATTTAAATTTTAAAAAGTGACATTTTTTCACTTTCACTCTCACTCTTGTTTTTTTTGACATTTTGTGTAACTTAATATATGACATCTTTGTAATATTTTTATATATTTTAATATTATTTTATTTTTCTTAATTTACATGTAAAAACTAAAGGTAAAAAATGTAATAAGTAACGTATAAAGTTTTTTAATCTCTATGTCAAATCTAAATATTTCAAAGAACTTGAAAAGATTTAAAAAGAAAAAGTATAAACCTCACAAGTCATACTCTTAATGTCTCTACATAGAGCCATATGATGTCACATCTATTGCATAGTGTCACGATATGCTGCTGCTTAACATAGTGGCAAAGCAAGACACTAGCTTGGGCCTTGTAAGGATTCAAGTCACGGCGAGGCATTCTCATCATATATGTAGCCAATAAAATTATCAAATGTACCTTGATATTCTCCAGGTTTTATGAAACAAATGATTTGACCTCCAATTTTAAGGAAAAATTACAAAAACCCCCCTCTGGGATTTGGTGAAACCTACGGTTTTATCCTTACTGTTTCAAATACATATACTTATCCCTACCAAATTAACTTTGTCATTCACAGTTATGAAAGAAAAGGAAAAATACCCAACATGACCCTTATAGCTTTCTCCCTAATGAACTTTGTCCCTAAACTAATGCTTCTAAATAGGATCCCATTTCTCTCTCCGATTCCACCGCACTTGTAGAAACCCTCACTATTGCCTCCTCCTTCCCCCTCTCAATCCGCCGCCTAATTAGAATGATGGTTGTCGGTTCTCTCCACCGCCTCTTCACCGCCAGTAAGCTCGCCGCATGATTAGAACACTTTTCTCACATGGCCTATGGTTAGAAGGGTAAAATCATATTTTCCCCCCCTTTTTGGTCTGACCGTGAATCACGATGTTAACTTTGCATGAGGTAATTGTAGGTATTTGAAACAATGAGAATGAAATTGTATGTCTTAACAAACCTCATGTGGTTTTTGTAATTTTCCCCAGTTTTTAAGATGATTTTGCAACTACTCCTATGCTAAATATATACCTAGAACATGTCCAAATATAAACAAGAATGTGTGTTTTTCTTTTTTGCAACTTTTAAAAGAAATTATTTGTATTGACAATTATAGGGAACATTCGGTGAAGATTAGTGTATAAGCAATTATTAATGCCTATTTTTAATTTATTTCTTTTTTATCTAGAATTAATTTTATTTGAAAGTTAATACTCTATTTATCTAATAATCACTTCAGCCTTATTTTTTTAAGAAATTAATTTTTATGAATTTTTCTGTCTAAAAAATTAAAATCATTAATAATACTTGCTCTTCACAAAAAATGTTCTAAAGTGATTTTTGTGCTTCTTAAAGTGTTGAGTTTTAATTGATATGTAAGTTGAACAAATAATTAACTTATATATATTAATGACTAATAACCACTTATTAACGATCTCCCTCAAATTCACTGTTGAGTGAAGCTTATATGTGTTGTACAATGTGTTTGTGTGTGAAGTTTTAGGATGCATTTGTGGGAGATCATTGATAAGTAATTATTGGTGATTATTTTTATATGTAGTGGCTATTTGCTTAGTTTATGTACAACTTCAAATCCTACACTTTAGAAAGCCTAACAAACACTTTTAGAAAAATATTTTTTACAAAAATAAGTAATTTTTGTTGATTTTCTTAAAAAATAATTATTATTATTTTATGTACAAAAAAAAATATGATTCAAATAATTATAGACAAAATGGGCAAATCACCTTCCCAACTTTTTCCCCTACTGGACATTAGCCACTGAATTTTTTTTTACAGTTAAAAAGACCATTAAAGTTTTCATTGGTTATGATATTGACCACTAAAATTTTGAATGTAGACAAATTAGCCACTCACAAAACAAAAGGAAAAAAATATTATGATAATTTTAGAATATTCTATTAAATTTGTTGAATAATAGAAATAAAAGAAAAAGCCATGTAATCACCATTCTCGTGGGTAAATTACAATATTTATACCAGAACTATTCATTGATACACATATGTCCCTGAACTAACAATAATAACACTTAAAAATTTTAAAAATAAAATAAAAGAAGAAATCAACTTTGAACTTTGCGCGGAAGCTTGTCTGAATCCCTTAAACTGTTAGGAAGAGGACAGGGAAGGAAGGGTTTAGGAAAGGGCAGAGCGAAATGCCAGCGCAAGGTCCTGCACGACAATATTCAGAAGATCACAAAGGCGGCAATTCGCCGCCTTGCCCGTCATGATAGGTATAAAACGACGTGCTAAAAATCTTCATAGAAAACGTGATTCGTGACAACGAGACCTACACCGAGCACGCCCAGATGAAGATGGTGACGAGAATGGATGTGGTCTACGCGCTGAAGAGGCAGGGCATGAGTTTGTATGGATTCGGCTGTTAATGCTAAGGTTAGGGTTTCAACTTTGAATTTGGGGATTGAAGTCTTACTATCATTAATTATGGAGGAGCCTGGCACTCCTCCTTGTGTAGCAATGGCCTCTACATCGGCAGTTGGAAGTATGATGCCTGGGTGCTTTCGAAATTCGGCTTGTGGCAGAGGAAAGAGACGATGAGGAGTAGAGGGTATGGGTTGAGTGGAGGGGTGAACTGGGGAAGGGCGGAGGAAAAGGATTTGATATTGTAGGGGCAGGCTGAATGGAGGGATAGTAATGGGGGCGGACTGGCAAAAGGTAAAGGAAAGGGATTTGATACGCCAGTTTGTAACAAGAACTCACGACTAAATCATTAAATGCAAAAACTTATGGGAGCTTTCTAACGTTGGACAAAAGTTTAGAGGCTAAGTTAATGATTATTCATTTTTTTTATGTAAGCTAGCCAAGTGTATATATAATGTCTATCGACATATTATCAAAATGTCCCAAATCATTATACAACTGGACAAAAATGATGGCAATAGTCAATATTCACTCAAAATATAACGTTGGTGATTAATTTAATTATAAAAATACGATGATGGGCAATTTGTCTAGCACAAAAAGCTTAATGGGGGGTTTTACCTATTTTGCCGGTGATTATATTAACTTTCAAATAGCATTAGTTCTAAATTAAATAAAAAATAAATTAAAAATAAGTGGCAATAATTGTTTTTCGCTTTAGCTCTCATGAGTAAAGCCCTAGGTACTTATAGCTATGGACATAATTAGAGGGCAGTGCAAAAAACATGCTTCTTCAAGCATAATATGGAGGTCCTTATCTCTTCATCAAGTATAATCCCATCGAGGCAATGGAGGACGCCCTCCAACCCTAGCTATCACCCATCTTCCTCTCTTAAAAAGTTTTTTTAATCTTGGCCTAATTGGCCAAATTTGGTTGGTTTTCCAATCGGATTTGGCCATTTTTCCTTAATCTTTATGTTATTTTTTTAAATAATTGATTTCATGAGAGTAGTTTTCTTTTTTGCTTTTATCTGATCTAGTTTTTTTTTGTCTCCCTAGCTAACAAGGCAAAAAAGTTATAGATTGAAGAGGCGGTAGTAGAGAATTTCACTCGATAGAGTCGCTTAATCTGCTCTCTCATAGTGGATTGGGAGTTGGCATTTGTTAGCCCAAGTGTTATGTTAATATGTCCTTTATTTTTTAGGGTTTTTCCTGTTAGTTTGTAAGTGCAAATATCGGGTATACTCATATATTCTCTACAGTTTTTGTGTATAAGGATCGCAATAACGCTATAATGACTTTCGTTAAGTTTATTACCTCTGTGGAATTGAGTATTTATATCTTATTAGTAGATGTTATATAACCTATAATTAATAGAATAAAAATTTCATTAAAAAAAGAAAAAGAAAAAGAAACTTCATCGAGTTCAGCAGTGAAACAAGAAAATTTTGTTAATGGATGTATTAGTTAATTATTGCCCATAAACTAACATAACTAAAACTCGTCGCTTGAATTTAAGTGGATTTGGCCTTTCCCACTTGCTGTTCGTTTTACGTTAAATGATTCGTGTTAATATGTTTTTAGCATTAGCCAACTGTGCCCACTTTTCACTTGAATGTAATTGGGCCTCAAATAACTCAAAATTACGACAGTGCCATTGATGTTTCTTCCTCGTCCTGTTGGAATGCTATGGCCGCCACTCATCTCCCTCAATCTTTCATCTCTTCATTTGAAAAATTAGATCAAAAGACTGGGTCTGTGCCTCAAAACCGATTTTCTCTGTGATTCTTGTTTGATTGTTGGTCGATTTGCTCTGGATTTAAGAATAGTTTTGCTCTGACATGATTAATGTAGGAAAAGATTTCTAGAGAGAGAGAGGGGGAGGGAGATAGAAAGCAACAAAGATTCAAATTCGGATGTTCAAAATAGGACCCAATTCCTTGGACTTGGTAATATTGTTCTTCCAGTTTCTTGAGCAATCGAAGGTGATTTGCTTGGACCATTGCGACTCGATTTGCTGGGATCGTTGCATGCATGAAGAGATGAAGTTGGCGGCAATACTCACCAGATCTGGTTTTTCAAGGGTAATTTCTTCTTTTTTAGAGCCAGGTCATAGGTGTAACCTGGCCCAAAACACGAAAATGTGTTACGGGTTATCTTAATTTAAAACAAACTGTACCTTTAAAAAAGTACAGGAAGATAATTCAATTTTAATTTATTTTTAAATGCCTTTTTTTTTTTTCCTGTTTTGGTATAATTGAGGTCGTTCCTGACATCACTTTTCGTCTTTAAATTATATTTAAGGTAGGTTATCAGATAACTGTTATCTACACTCAAATTATATTGTTATATATCATCTAAATAAAAAACTTGCTGCCTTGGACAAAATTCTACTACTTTTTTCTTTTATTTCATATTATTTGCATCATTTGCTATTTTGAATCATCTCAAATATTTACAACTCTTTCATATTTAATGTTTGCTATATTACCTTCGAAATTATTATTTTTAAACATTTTTTATTGACATATAAAAAAATAAGATTAAAAATAAAAATAATTTTTTTCTCTTAATCTCTACATCAAAGTCAAATATTTTGAAGGGCATGCTTGTGATGGGAAATACACAACAAAAAAAGGTATGCTTTATCCCAACTTAGGCAATTGTCCCAGATTTCCATGCTCGTACTTCCCCTGACACCTATCGATTACTTAAGAGGACGTGGGCATCAGACCTTCTACCCACATATAAACTTTTCTTGTGGAAATATATTAGCAATGCATTTCCTACTAGGTCGGAGCTGTTCAAGAGAGGAATTCTGGTTGCCCCTCTTTGCCCGTGGCATGCATCATCCGAGGAAGATTTGACCCATCTTTCTCTTCATTGCCCTTATTTGCAGCTTGTCTGAGCTGATTCCATGGGTATCATTTCTCCAAATGCAAATGAAGATTTTTTATCATGGATGTCTCGAAGCCTTGCTTCAAATTCATTTTGGAAATCAGACATGAAGAATTAGATATGTATTTCTCTATGGTGCATTTGGTTTAATAGGAATTCAAAGGTACTCCAAAATGAAGACATGGATTATGATCAAATTTTGAATAATAAGGAGCTTCTCCTCTAGGACATCAGGTTAGCTGGTTTGCAGAAGATAAACATATTTAAGTCCCTCATTCCAAATCCTCCACCTCGAATTAAATGCTAGGTAATTCCTTCAATTATACAAGTTGATCGTGCTTGGAACCTGAGATCTAGAATATGAGCCGCTGGTTGGGCTTATAAGGACCTTTATTTACCCTTATCCAGAAGCTACAATTTTGCTATTTGAGAGTATCCATTGTCTTTGTCTGTGGAAGTAAGAGCTATTTAGTGTGCTCTCCCAGAAGCCTTGGCTAGCGAATTCAATATTACAATTCTAATCGATTGCCTTCAAGGATTTCTTCAATTTGTTGATTATAATCTAGTTTGCTTGGAGATTGAAGACATTAAGAACATCCGACATCTCATCAACTAGTTTGATAAGAGCACTTTGGTAGTAGTTCGGCGCTTTGGGGTAGATCAAGCTCACCTCTTGGGCACATCAACCTTGTGCTCCTTATCTTTGTAGTTTCTTTTACTTTCATTTCTGATTACTAGGAAAAAAATATTTTAAAGAAGCTAAGATATAGCAAGTATATACCTTATTGGGTTAATTACAATTTATCCCCTGAGATTTAGGTGAAATTACATTTTGCCCTTCCTGTTTAAAAAATATACACTTTACTCTTGCCTTTTTAATACAATCTAACAGAAACTTTTGAAATCTTAATTTAAACTGTACGAATGTCATTTTCAAACAATTTCAATATGTATAATATTTTTTATAATTAATTGACATTTAGAAAAAAATCCTATATTAAAATCTAAAAAAAATTCAGAAAGAAAAAATGATAACTTAAAATGCCCATTAACTGTAAAAAAATATCATACAAATTAAAATTACTGGAAGATGACTATCATAATATCTAAATTAAAATTTTAGAAGTTATTGTCGGACTATATTAAAAATGTATGAGGCAAAGTCTATATTTTTGAAATAGGAGGGGGCAAAGTATAATTTAACATAAACCTTATTAGACAAATTGTAACTATCCTTGTCTTATTTTAATCTTCCAAAATAATTCAAACCTAAAAAAAAAAATGAATATATGTAAGACGGGGGTACAACATAGTGTGCTCGTCACTACATGCCAGTCAGCTATGACGTCAAAATAACACAATTGCATAACCTCTCTGGGCGTTTACTAACAAAATTGCTACCGCTAGCAAGCTTAACGTACCCTCTAGTTTTTAAGCTTTTAGTAAAGAAAAAACACTAAAGATCAAAGGTTCACATTTTAGCCATTGTTTTGCCAATTATGTTTGGTCATTAATTTCAGTTTGAAAAGTTCATGTTTCCACTGGTGCACTTAATAGAGATCATGCATGTTGAATTCTCATTTAACTATGTGATAAAAAGTGCTAAAATCCTAGTTAATCACTAAAGAAAATAAAGCCATAGCCAAACATCATGTTGTGAAATTTTTGAGCAATTTAAGTAATTTATCTCTAAGAACCTTTGTACCTCGAAGACCCTAATGCATTGTAAAGAAACAAAAATTGGTAAAAGAGACATTTACGCAAAGAAGGAATATGAAGCACAACGACGTACAAAAATGTGATGTTTGAAAACGAAACTACACGTGCTCTCAAATAACCCCATATGCTGTAGCAATTCGTGAATGACATGGTCCACAATCCACACACTAGCAAGCAACAGATGCACCATTATAAAATATTGAAGTCTTGTCATTTCCCTCACAAATAGATAGTCAACAATTAGATAGAAGATCACGCATTTCTACAGCAATTGTTGTTCGAGAGTTCATTTGTGAAAAAGTGAAGTTTGGGAATCAAGAGGACAAAGACTTTCAATTTGATAGGTCAATTGTTATAAATGAAACTTTAAGGATAAAAAAAAGCAAGAAGTGATACTTAAGAGAGCTATTTAGGCTTTTGACATTTTTCTGACCCTTCTGAGCATAGTCATTGTTCATTGCAGCTCAAATTCTGGTTGTTGTATATCTAGGCACACATCAATAGTGTGTGTATATGATTTGAAATGAAAACAACTTTAAATAAAACAAAATTAGTGTCAGGGGCAAGCTCAAAAGGATAGTAAACAAACTCAGACCCAGATAGATTCATAATGGAGAGAATCTACTAGTGATAGAATCAAGTTTTTTGGTTTAGGGGGGAGCACGAGTAGTAAGTAGGAGAGCACGGTGAGACAATGGTCGTATAGTAAGACGGTGGTGAGGCTGAGTTTTAGTAGTGACCTTAAATAAAAATTATTTGATTGAATTCATAATAGTATACTTGCAAATAAATATTACTTTGAGTAATCTTTGGTTTTAATTTGAAGTAAATTATCAAACTTTATTGATTTTCAAAATAAAGTATTTCTATAATCACTATATATATGTATATATATATTGATTGTATTTAACTTTAGATTGAATAAGTCTTTAAAATTATTTAGAAACTTCAAAAATGAATTTTGAATGATGAATATCACTATCACCTTTTCAAGTAAAACATAAAGATATTTAATTAATTTTTCAAAAAAAAATAAAGAGTTGTCTCTCACTTTTCAAGGTAGTTTGCCTAGAAATATACTAATTTAATTTTTTTGGAATAAAATAATTAAAAAATATAAGAGTATATTTTTTCACACTAAAAACAAGTAGAAAAAAGTATATTTTTTTAACGATGTTGACACTTCTATTAGGTACTAATATGACTTATTTGAAAATTTTGAATTTAACATAATTTGTGAAGTTCAATGACTAAAATAGGTTGACTCATAATCTAAGGGCTAACTATGCCAATTAAATAAAGCCGAATAGCTAATGCTGCACTTAAACCATAGTTTTAAGATAAGAAAAAAGAGTAACAAGAAAAAAGCTTGTAGTGAGTGTACATTTTGGTCCCCATAATTTTTAGCAAATGTCTCACTACCTCCTATCTTTATATTCTTCCACCATACCCAGCGGCAAACTTCACACCCGGTCCCTACCTTTTGACAAAACAACCAAACTAATATCTTATGTTATTGCATTTTCAAAATTCTCAAGCATGTGGTTCTACAACTAGAATCTACTATCTAGTTAAACGAGAAACCATATACGTAAAGAATTAAAATAGTTAAAGGGAGATTTAGTTTAACTCATTGAAAGTAAGCATGAGTTGGATAAACCTAAAATTCGGCCTGAATCATTCACATTGGGATGAGTTACGTTAGGTAAAAATTGATCATAACTCATAGGTTGGTTCCTCATATAATAGAACAACCGATATTTGGGTTGGTTTTTATTTCATATGAAACCAACCTGATGTGGAATAAAAATGGATCTATATTTATAAATGGATCTATATTTATAAATATATAATTAAAATTATGATATTACTAAATTGCTAATATATAATAAAATTATAATATTACTCTCTCCATCCCCAATTCTTTGCAACATTCATTTTTTAGCAATTAATATAGAATTTTCTATTTTCAATATTTTAGTATATAAATAAAAAAAAACCTTTATTTATAAATGATAAATAAAAATTTATAATTTCTAAATATATTTTTAATTTTTTATGAATAATAATATAAATAAATTCAAGTCAAACTATTAAAAATAGTCAAATGCTTTAAAAAATATGGGACAGGGGGAGCATTTAAACATGTGCATTACTAAATTACTTACATATTTATATATAAATATGTGCATTTAAGCCTGTACATTAAAAAATTATGATATTATTAAATTGCTCATATATTAAGAACTTGTATATTTAAACATGCATTAAATTATATATTATATTGAATATTTCTTAACCTGGTTATTATTGCAATTTTATTGCATTAAAAAGTTATTTTTTTAATTGTTATATTTATATGATAAGGACAGAAAAACCTGAGAACTACAATAAAAAAAACTAGACCCACGGTTCTATCTCTATTCGTATTCTAGGTTTTTCAGATTGAGTAGGATTTTTTTTAGAATCATCACTATTTTGAGCTAATTCAATTCTATTAGAAAAACTGAATTAACCCTACTCATACTTACCTTTATCACTCATTGCTAACGTGACTGACTAATGTACACAAGACTTTAACCATTGTGGAGAGAATATCACAATTACAAAATTTTTAGGATTCATATAGAAAAACATATGTTTAGAACTGAAATCTATAAAAGTGTGAAACTTTTACCTTTTGTAAGGTGTTGGTGGTGGAAGAGCCAACAAGCAAATATAATGTGTTTCTTTTGTTACTCAAAAGCATTATATAAGTATATAGGATTAAAAGATTACACAGGTATTTAAGGGGGAGGGAGAAATATATAAAAGTGTGAAACTTTTACCTTTTGTAAGGTGTTGGTGGTGGAAGGGCCAACAAGCAAATATAATGTGTTTCTTTTGTTACTCAAAAGCATTATATAAGTATATAGGATTAAAAGATTACACAGGTATTTAAGGGGGAGGGATGCCTTTTTTTTTTTTAGCTAAGGCTAACATACACCAGGCCCACATTTTACTATCCCACGTTATTATTATTTACAAGTTTACCACTACACATTTTTCACCCTACTCAATTATTGGCTACCGTTTCTTTCTCTCATTTCTCTCCATTGCACCTTTGCTTTTGACTTCTCTCAATTATCGTCCGTAGAAATGTATGGTACAACATATATTTTTATTAGATTTCACTCATATATTTGTCATTTTTTTGTACACCATATATTTTTTTTCCAAAAATAGGGAAATGTTATTTGTTTTTCAATGATTGTTTTCCCATTCACTAATATATTTTATATTTTTTTTTGTTATAGCCTATGTTTTATCAAATGTGTTTATCTCTTTTAACAAGAAGTAAAAGAATAAAAAAGAAATTATACATATTTTATTTTGAGAAATATTATTGTACTACCCTATTTAGCAAGAAGTGTTGTTTCATTCAGTAAGAAATATTGTAAGATATGATGTTCAAGACATGGTGACTTTCTTGTATCAGTGGTGTTTATTTATCTATTTCTGCTATTCAAGACACCCCCTACAATTTTGTAAATACTATGAAAGTATGAGTTTAGTACGTAGACCATGTTTATCATAAAGCTACTTATTAGGTTTCCAAAATAGTAGACCAAGTGACCTCTCACTCGGATGTATTTCAGATCAAAAAGCGAATTGAATCCTTTTTTTTTTAACAGCCTTCATATGAAGCATCTTGTTATCAAGTCAAAATTGTCAAAAGTAAAAAAGTTAGAAGTATTAGAACAACAATTATAAGAGAAATGAACAAATTGGAACAGCAAAACATGAAACATGACTTTGAAGAGCACAAACAACACATTGTATATATTTGAAAATCACATTGTGATGATAAAAATATCAGATTGCAATGACCAGAACAACAACTATAATGGAAAACAAAAATAACTTACACATATCAAAATGGTATTGAACATACTTTTTTATTTTGCTGGACAACATTGAACATGAACTTGAATAACATTGCTAAAAAACTAGAACAACATTTTCTTCAATATTAAAACAACATGTTAGAATAACATTCATGAATGAACCAAAATAGTTTTGATGAAGAACAAGAATAGTAATATAGAAGTATATGAATAGGATCTTATTCTAAACATTATCTCTGTTAATGACATATATCTCAAAATGCACAGAAACAATCAGGTGGCCTCTTAATTGGATGTATATCAAATAAAAAAGCAAACTAAATCCCATTTTTTGACAACCTCCATGTGAAGCATTTTGTTATCAAGTCAAAACTGTCAAAAGTAAAAGAGTTAAAAGTATTAGAACAATAACTATTATACATTAGAACAACAAAACACGAAACTTAACTTTTGAAGAATACAAACAACCCATTTGTACAAATTTGAACAACACATTGTACATATTTGAACAGCATATTGTGATGATAAGAACATAATATCGCAATGACCAGAACAACAACTGTAACAAAAAAAATAAAAATAACTTACACATGCCAAAATAGTATAAAACAGAAAATCATTAATTGAAAACAAGAACACCATCTTACATAGAGTAAAACTATTTTTTAGACAAAATATATGTGGCAACGTCGGGTTTTTTTTTGAGTCGCCACCAATCCGTTTACCTAGGTCGATTGGTCACCTTAAAATTGGTCTGCGAGAGTTCGGGGATCGGGAGTACGGTTACGCTAAAACAGTATTGTTAGAGCGCCCAAAATTGGCACCTTAGTTGATTTTAATTTTTGTTTTACTTTGCTTTTAAATAATTTTCAGTTAATTTAGAAATTTTAACTGAATCAGTTAAAATGTGGATTTTTAAGTTAATTTGTATAGAATTTTATACTTCCGAACCATGGACTCTGCCGAGTCATTTGGACACGGAAGATTTGGATTCCGAACCATGGACTCTGCCGAGTCATTTGGACACGGAATTTGACAAAATTTTAATCAATTTAATCCATATTGTAAATATGGATTTTTACCTTTTTATTTATTTAATTTTTAAAAAAAAGTCGATATTTTCCAAACCGTAGATCCTGCCGGATCATGCGGATATGGAAATTATTTAGAGTTAATTATTTAATTATTATTTTATGGAATTAATTATTAGTTTAACTTATAAGTCTTTTTTTATTAAATTTGTTAATGATTTAAAAAAAAATCTTTCTTTTTTATATCTTATTATTCTTTCTTTTTTCTTTCTTTTCTTTCTTTTTTTTATCTTTCTTTTCTTTTTATTTTTTTTTTCTTTTTCTTATCTTTCTTTTTTTTTTTTCTTTCTTATCTGATTTTTCTTGTTTAATGAAGGATATTTATTATTTAAAGAATTACTCAATTTATAAAAGAATTAAAAAAATAATTAATTTTTTTATTTAATAAGAAGTTAATTTAAAGGAATCAAAGAGTTTAAAAATAAAAAAAATCTTTGATCATGGTACGGGGCGTTGTTACTCAGCCAGACCCTCTTCACCAGGTGAAGCAGCTCAAAAGCGGGCACGAGACAGTTTCCAGCCAATATACCATGAACTAAAAAATTTTTTTTTTGTTTTTTTGACTTAACAACATGGTTCAGATTTATTTTACATATATATTTTTTATGGCTAATTTCTTTAAATGAAATGAGTTTAACCATAAAATAAAGAAAAATTAAATAACAATAAATAAAGTGGAGGTTTTCTTTTTTTTTTTAATTTTATTTAATACCAGGATTTTATTTACCAAAAAAAACAAAAGAGTTAAAAATAAAATCTTGATATTCATGTATTTGATTGATTTTTGTTGTTTGATAAAAGATAAACCAAAATTAATTATTCAAGAAAAGATTTATATAAAAAGTCTTGATATTTATACATATTTATTTTTAAGCTTATTTTTTTAATTTAATAAAAGATGAACCAAGAAAGTAATTATTTAATCAAGGTTTTATTTATTTAATGAAGAAAACTAAAGATTTATATGTATAATTTTTTTAAAATAAAAGTAAAGTCTTAATATTTTATTTGATAAAAAGGTGAATCAAAAAGTAAACAAAAATTTATTTATTTAATAATGAAACCAAAAATTTATATGTATATTTCAAAAAGAAAAGTCTTAATATTTATTTGTTTTATTTTTTTTTATATAAAAAAAAAATTAAGCAAAAATGATTATTTAATAAGGAAACTAAAAATTTATATGTATATTTTAAAAAAAATAAAGGTAAAGTTTTGATATTTATATAATTTATTTTAAAAAAAGATTAAAGAAATCAAAGATTTATATGTATATAAAGAAAAGTTTTTTTTGATATTTATATGATTTTTTTTATGTTCTTTTTGTTTGTTAAAAGATTTTTTTTAATTTTTTAATTTATAAATACCTCTAATTAATAAGTAAAGAGATTTAATTTTTTTATTATTACCTTTATTTGAAATCATTTGGATAAAATTTTATTTAATAAAGGAAACAAAAAGTTATATATTTTTATTATTTTGAAAGAAATAAGTAAAAACAAATAAGTAAAATATTAGCCCAAAAATTTTTTTTTACTCTTTTATTCTTTTTAATAAAGAAACTAAAAAGTGATATTTTATTATTTTGCTGGATAAAGAGATAAGTAAAAATATTAGTTCAAAGTTTTTATTTTTTTATAATAAAGGAAAATTTATTTATATACTTTATTAAAAAAAATATTTTATATATTCTATTTAAAATATTTTCCAAGCCATGGATCCTGGCGGATCATTTGGACATGGAATTTAATTTTATTTTTTTAATTTTTAATTAATTATTAATTTAATTATTAATTAAAAATCATTACTTTTAAAGATATATTTGAAAATTTCATTGAAAAAAATGATTTATATTCATTTATTTATTTATTTTTCATTATTTCATTATGTTTGTTTATTAAAAGGAAAAAAAGTTATGTCTCAAAATAATAAAAGATAGTTGGCTTTTTTTTTTTTATTAGTGATTTTTATTAGCCTTTAAAAATTATTCACATAAAATTTCCTTTTTATTTTTTTAATCATAAAAAAAAATTAATAATAATAAAGTGGGGCTTTTTGGCCATCCACTTTAATAACACAATAATAATAAAAGTTAGCATGGTTAGTTAATAGTTGTTAGTTGTTAATAACAATAAAAAGAAAAGTTAGTAAAGTTAGATTAGTGTTGTTAATAACAATAAAAAAAAGTTAGTAAAGTTAGATTAATTAGTTGTTAGTTGTTAGTTGTTAGTTGTTAATAACAACAATAAAGAAAGGGTTAGTAATAAACAAATAATAAACAAACAAGTAAAAATTAAAAAGGTTAGTAATTAATTCTGTAAGAACAAAATAAAACGTTAGTGACCAAAGTGAAAGAAATTGAAAAGATGAAGGATTAAATGAGAGTTTTACCCTTAAAAATTGAAATTTTGAATTCTCAGGAAAGAAGCGCGACGCGGGCGACAGGGGGCAGGGGGGTGGGGCTGCTGGGGCGACGGCGGGCAAGGCGGCGCTGGGGCGGCAGGGCGGCCGGATGACGGGGCGCAGGGCGCCGGGGCGACGGCGGACGAGGGCGCGGGACGGCGACGGCGGCCGGGACGACGGCGGCGAGGGAGAGAAAACGGGGGCGACGGCGGCAGGATGGCTGGGCGCGGCGGCGCGAGGCGGCAGGACGACGGCGGCAGACGGCTGGGCGCGGTGACGGAACGGCAACGGCGGCGGCGACGGCGGCGGCGACGGCGTAGGAGCGACGGCGACGGCGAGACGGCGGCGGCAGGGCGACGGCAGCGGGATAGGACGGCGGCAGCAAAAGAAAGAAAGAGAAAACGGAGGAAGAAGGTAGTCGAAACGTAAAAAAAAATAATTTTGGGACTGTTTTGGCAGAGGGAGGAGAGGCTAGGACTAAGGCTTCTATTTTCTCTTTTTTAAAATGGAGCTCTGAACTTTTTTCTCTGATTTTCTATGTGTTTAGCACTGAATTTAGGGGGGTATTTATAGAAGGATCTTGGCTGAACTGTGGACGGATAAATTAATAAAAAATCTCAAACTTATATTTTAAATTGGTAAAATGACAGTTTCAGTCCTTTACGTTACTCCAGCTCTGGATAAGCTCAGAAGCTTCTGATTTTGACAATTTTAACGTTTTCTGTCAATTTGGGCCAGAAACGTCCGTTTAGGCCCAAAATTGACGCGAAAAATTACCCAAAGCTCCTGAAACTTTCAGAATTTGTCAATTTTGTCCGAAACTTCTCAATTTTGTCATTTTTACCTCAAACTTTTAATTTTTTGTCATTTTTTTCTGAAATTTTATTTTTATTTCAAACACATACATATTCACACATATATTATTTTAAATCAAATCTTCTCAAAATAAAAATATATTTTAAACTAATTAACATAATGAAAATTTTTTAGCAATAATAATAATAATAATAATAATAATTTTTTAATTAAAATTTTTAAAATTTTTAAAAAAAAGGCCGAATGAAATTGGGTGTCAACAATATAGAAGAACAATATACTGTCAAAAACGTAAACAACACTTTTTACTAATAATACATGAACATCATATTGAACAATTTGCATGAACGGTTCCACAATAGGGGCAATGAGTGCAATTGCCTCTATTGAATTTTGAAAACCTTAGGTTATATATATTCAAAATCAGTAAATATAGATTTTTAGTTATGATCTGCCCACTCAAATTCTTTAGACTTCTTGGAAGCATATGATGCTAAAAAAAATATACACTAAATTTGGATCCTTAACATATCATTAATTCCTTCTATAATTGACTAATGTATAGCAAATTGAGGACATTACTTATAATAGAACTATACATATTGCATTGCTACATAATGAATTCACTGTTTCGCATAAATTTATTTTCCTTATGTCTTCTTACCCTGCATATCCTTGTAATAGTTCTTTAGTATTTTTTAATAGATTGATTATATTATTTTTTTTATCTATTTTTATATTCTATAATTTTATTTTTATTTAATTTTTATCTATTAATGAATCTTTTAAATGTTACTTTATCAATTCATTTATATGTTTTCTTAACTCAAAATTATATTATAAGAGATAGTTATAAGAAAAAATTATATTGTAAATCTACCTTATATCCTACTTAAGCTAATCTTTTTAACTGCATAGAGAAGAATATTCTTTTACTTAATATATTTAAATCCTAATATATTTAATATTCTTTTACTTAATATATTTAAATCCTAATATATTTACTCTTTTTTGTTAATTTTATAATTATTAGTTAAAATAAGATATATTTCTCTTGTAGAACTTCAACCACTAAAATATTATGCATCGCTCTTATAATTAAATCACAAGTCATGCAATTACTTTTCTTTTTAGTTTATAAATATATAATTCTTTATTTCTTTTACTTCTTAAAGAATATTTTGCAGTATGTCAACAATTTATATATATATCTTATAAAATACAACATTTTAGAACACATGTTAAATGCAAAAGGAACAATTCCAATGTTATTGAAAAAAAACCTCAAAAAGAACAAACGAGCCTGTTGATTATGAGTTAATGTATTTCATGCAAAAAGACATATTTATCTATTAAAATAAAAAATATATAGTTTGTTTTTATGCATATAATCAATGTGTTTATATTTCATTTACATATGAATTAAATAAAAAACAACCTCAATACCAATTGCGCTAAAAATATGAAAAAAAAAAATTTAAATAAATGAAGTACGAAATTTGCCCCCATATGATATAATTCAATGAGTCTTCACTGACAATTTGGAACACCATTTAACACCAGATATTATTTCATTGACCAAAACAACATTTATAATGCAAAAGAACTTAAAAAATAAAGTAGAACATCATGTTTAACAAAATAAAACAACACTTAATGTAAAGTAGAACAACACCATCATATACAATAGCAAACAATGACAAATATTGAAGTGAACACAATATGACAAACTTGAGAGAACAACACTTTGTAATGAGGAAAACATCATTGAATAGTTAAAGTGATCAATGCATACAACAAAGTAGAACATCACCATCTTTGTCCATTATATTTTAGTCAACAGAATTGGACAAAGTTGTGTGAACCATGTGCATATGGTTGACATGACATCCACTATGTAGGATGCATGTTTCACAAGTAAAATGCTTGTTTTACTTTTCACAACAAACTTTTCAACACAACAATATTTTTCAAAAATCAGTACAACAAAGAAATAAATTATAGTTTGTTTAAGCTTACGCTTTGGTTTCTTTGAGCGGTGTTCTTCGAGATTATGAGAGCAAAAGAGTGTAGTGCTTGATATTAAAATATCATTTGTTTTCAAAGGTTACCAGAGAGATCGCTGGTTGTATGAAGAATGTAGCTGTTCGTGTGGATTAGTACCTGAAAGTGTATCAATGAAGCTTTTGGTTTTGAAAATAAAATTAGATATTATTTGGTTTTATGTGATTATGTGGAAAGTTTGAAGCGGCGGCATGTATAGTAATTATGCAGAAGTTTTATACGGTGGCATATTTCATAATAATGTTGAAGTTTGAAATGGTGGCAAGATTCGTAATTTTATAGAGGTTTGAAGCATATCCAGCCTATAGGTACTACATAGTATTATTTAAAACTTTTAAATGATTGTAAGATTGATAATTATGTGAAAATTTGAAGTGGGGACATCTATTGCAATTACCATAAAACACTTGATTTATCCACATAAGCCGGATCCACCTTATAGTTTCTTCTTTATTTTTTTACGTCTAGAATACCATTGAATCTGCATATATAATATTTTTTTTCTTTTACAGAGGTAGAATTTGAAATCCTAACTTAAACCTAATGTTCCTCGCGCTTTTACCTGGACCAAGTACTTGGGATGAAATATAATGTTAAAGGTCCTGAAATTATGTATTCGATAAGAACTCTGTCTTTGAAGGTCAAATTAATATATTATTGAAGGCCAATTCTTGTGTGCGCCTGGCTTATTTACATCCGTGCCATTTGACATTCGGCTGGCTTATTTACATCTGTGCCGTTTGACATTCGGCTGGCTTATTTATATCCGTGCCATTATTTACACATATTTCCTTTTTTCTGTTTTTTGTTTGTTGTTTATTGAGAATTAGTTGCTCTGCTTATTCTTCTACTCTGTTTCTTCTTCTAGCTTTGTCTCGTGAGTTTCGGGTTGCATCGATCGTTCTTCGGTATGGATTTCGATCTTCGTTTTTTTCTGTGCTGTTGAAGGACAAGTTTCAGAACTCTTGTTTTGATGGAGGTGTTCGTTTGTGGGCGGTAATGGATCTAGATCTGAATGTTTCTCCTGCTCCGTCGTCCGACGTTATTTGCTCTGTTAACTTAGGTACGAACGAGTTCTCAATATTTATTTGTCTTTTATTTGTGTAGCTCACATTTAGATTTGCTCTGTTAACTTAGATTTGTGTTTCATTTATGTAGTTCCTTCTGCCTCAGTTTCTAGTGAGTTAGGTTGTGAAGTAGATGTTCGGTCTTTGATATCTGCTGTTGAGGGATCTGATTTGGGTGCATTGTCTAATTCTTTGGCGATCTCATGTGGTATTCATGTTAAAGGTAAATGTTCTTTTTTATAGTAGTATATGTTCTTTTTAAGAATACTATTTGTTCTTTCTAATAATACTGTTTGTTCTTTTCTATTTTAGACAGTGTTATTTTTTTTGTTTATTATATTGGTTTTATATATATGTTTTTTGGTCTGGCACGTTTGCTTTTTGTTCTAGCACGTTTGCTTTTATGAGTTGGCCTTGATTTTTTTATGGTTGACAGTCTGTTGTCTTTACAGAACTGATGTTTTGGGCTTTTATGTTCTTTTCTTCATTAGTGTTTGTACCTTTCTACAGAACTATTTGTATCTTTGTGCTTTAGACCTTGTTCTTCTATTTTTTAATATTTGGTTTATTTGTTTAGCCTTGTTCATTTATACTACAAAGTTTGTTCTTTTAAAAATGCATATGTTCTTTTTTGTGTTAGACTTTGTTCTTTTGCATGTTGTATATGTTCTTATAATGGAGCTGCATGTAGGTTATTCTAAAGATGATGGATTTGAACGGATTGATACGACTTGTATGGAGTTTGGCGGTGAGGATGAAACATATGAGTATTATAGGAAGCATGGTCTTAGCCATGGTTTTGATGTAAGGAAGACTAGGCTCCGTCGTCGGGTAGATAGTTCTTGTTGTGGAAGGGAGTTTTGCTGTTCTTGTGCTAGTGAAAAACATAGTTCTACGATTAATGGGAGTCATGAAAGAGCCAATTTTTGTTCTAATTGCAGGGCATTTGTGAGGTTTAAAATTGATATGAGTCGTACTTGGAAGGGTGATAGACATGATAGGCAGCATAGTCATCCATTTGTTCCACAACATCAAACTCATTTTTTGCATTCTGCGAGGCATATAGATGATAGTAAGAAGAATATGTTGATGTCTTTCATGCAAATTAGTATTCGAGTTATAGATGCATTCAGGATAATGTACCAAGAATATGGAGGTATTGAGTCTGTTGGGTTTATGAAGAGGGATTTATACAATTTTTTTACTCGTGAAAAGTCAATTCAGATTGGGAGTGCTGATGCACAGTCATTGCTTGATTGTTTTAAAGAAAGATATGTTTATGATTTTTTACTATCAATATCAAGTTGTTGGCGGTCGTTTAAGTAATTTTATATGGAGAGATTCATGTATGTATGAAGATTATCAGTGCTTTGGTGATGTTGTTGTTTTTTATACAACATACAAAACAAATATGTATGGTCTCATATGTGCCCCCTTTGTTGGAGAGAACAATCACAGGTAAATTGTTATTTTTGGTTGTGGCTTCTTGATCAATGAGGAGAAGGAGACTTTTGGGTGGTTGTTTGATCAATTTTTGGAGAGTATGGGAGGTGTTCAGCCATCAACTTTTATGACAGACGAAAATGCTGCCATTATGTTTGCTACTAAGAGATATTTGCCTGGTTCTAAGCATAAGTTGTGCCTGTGGCATATTTCACAGAATGCACGAAAACATTTAGGGTGGTTAATGAACAGCAACAAAGAGTTTTCTAGAGCTTTGAGCCGGTGTTTTTATGGTTATATTACTGTTCAGGAGTTTATTGAAAGATGATCAAATATGATAAAGACATTTGGTTTAGAAGGTAATAGTTGGCTGGAGAGTATATTTGCACTGCGGGAGAAGTGGTGCCCTGATTATTACAGAGATGTTTTTTCAGCGGGTAATTTCCCATCTATATATGTGTGTTGTTTTATATATTGTTGTTTGTTTTTCTTCAGTTAATGCTTGTTCTTTGTGTAAAATATCTAAAATATTTTTCTTACTAGTATATGTTATTTTATTTATTAGTGTATGTTCTTTCATTCGTTAGTTAGTGTTCTTTTATGAATTGATGTCTGTTCTTTTTGTAGGTATATTATCAACCCAGAAAAATGAAAGTACAAATCACATGTCAAATAGGATTTACAGCAGCCAGACATCACTTTTGTCAATATTTCATTTGATTAAGCAGAGAATTAGAGAATGGAGAGATGCTGAGGTTGGTGAAGATTTTCGTAACCGAGGGTCATTGAGTGTGAAATTTCGTTGTTCGCTTTTGATGCATGCTGCTGAGGTATATACATTTCGTATCTATAAAAAGTTTGAGGATGAGCTTGAGATTTGTTCTTTTGCTAATTACAAGTTGTTAAGTGAGGTTGATGGTGTTTCTGAGTATGAAGTTGCAAATCAAGATTCTGAAGGACGTTACTGCATGGTGTCTTTCAGAAACAGTGATTCAATTAAGGTAAATTGTTCATGCAAGCATTTTGAGGAGATGGGTTGGTTTTGTTTGCATATCCTTAGAATTTTTAATGTGAGAAATGTTACAACAATTCCTACTGCGTATATTGTGAGAATGTGGACAAAGAATGCTAGAGCTGGTAAGTGTATTGATAGTATGGGTGGTGGAACTAATGTGAAGTTTGTTAGCATGTTTTGGAGAAACAAGTTGATGAAAGATATATATGATGTTGTGATTTTATGTCAAGAAATTGAGGAAGCGAGACATTTATATGAACAATGGGTCACGCATTTATGTGAACAATGGGTCATAAATTTGAGTATAAAGGTGAGTGTTTGTTTGAGTTCTAACCAAGCGATGGGTCCTAGCAGCAATTGTGTGTCTGGGGTTGATGAGCCTGGAATACAAAATCTGTTGCCTGTTAGGACAAAGGGGCGTAGCAAGAAGCAGATTCAGAGTTGTGTTGAAAAGCAGTTGAAGAAGTCAAAGAAGTAGTTTCATATATTTCTTTGTTCTTTTATGGTCAGAAATTTGTTCTTTCATAAGGAACTGTTTGTTTTTCTATGAAATTTTATATGATTCCTTACAGAGGAATAACATTTTCATACAAGTGTTATGAATATGTAGTATCAGGTAAAAGTACAGACAGGTTCTGATGTAAGAACAAAGAGTTGCATTGCAATGAACAGTTGTTCTGATGTAAGAACAAAAAGTTGCGGTAAAAAGAACAAACATAAAAGAACAAAAGAATATACAATCTAAAGGAACGAATAATGAATTCTAAAAGAACAAACATAGCCTTCTAAAAGAGTAAACACTTAAGGACAAAAGAACAAACGTTTCTTTCCAAAAGAACAAAGAGTAGCTTTGAAAAGAAGAAACACAAAAGAACAAAAGTACAAACAGGCAATCATAAAAAACAAGATATAAGGAAGACAAACAGTGCCTTGTAACATAGAAGGTAACATGAATGAACAAAAACTTTATTACCAAAAGGATAATAATTTCTTTGATATTCATATTTTCTTCATAAAAAAATATATACAGTCTGCATAGAAACAAACAGTATAGATCCAAAAACCCAATAGAAAAGTATAACAGTTGACCTAAGAGTTTGTTTCTCTACTGTCCTATGGTGCGAAGAACAAAATTCTTTTTGCTGTTGTGCTCTGAAAGGGAAAGTTCCGCTGCAATCTTGATGCGATGAATCTTCATTATGTTATTTGGTCCCAAGTCAGAATCAAACTGCTTACCCTCAAAAAGTTTTATGTGCCTACATATGAAAATTCCGCAGTCAATTGCGTTGAACACATATTCATTTTTCTTGCCAGCTTTACGCATGACTTCCTTCCAAAGTAGCTTCACATGTGAGCGTTGGAAAACTGTTATTGGATGCTTGAGTTTGATATTATTTTCGACAAAGTAGGAGTTGAATACTAACATCTGAGATAAGAAGTAAAAAAAGCATCCAATGAGTCATAGTTTTTAATAGGTAGGGGTTGAAGTGACAGTAGTTATATAGTAGAAGGAACAAACATTGATATAAAAGGTACAACCAATAGAATATAAAACAACAAGTGATACAACAAATAACTAACAGAGAATTCTAAAAGAACAAAGAGTAACATGTAAAAGTACAGACAAGAACGTGAAAAAGAACAAACACTAACATGTAAAAGAATAAACAAGAACAAATAAAGAAGACTAAAAGAACAAATAGTAACATGTACATATGGTCAAAGTACAGACAAGAACGTGCAAAAGAACAAAGAGTAAGATGTAAGAGAATAAACAAGCTTAAAAAAAAGATTCTAAAAGAACAAACAGTAACACAAGAAAAGATATGTACATATCCTTCAGAATAAAAGAACAAGAGGCAACACATAAAAAAGATAGATATATTGACTAGAGATTAAGCGACTTACAAGTGCACTTCTTATTTTCTGGTATCTTGCTTGTACTGTTTCCAGGTTGTCAATTGACTTGACTTTTCTGGCTTTCATATCAAACAGTATAATGAAGAAGTGTTCGTGTTGAATGACTGGAAAAAAAATCTACATCAAAGTAAAATTATACTTTAGATAATAATAAAAAAATAATACACAAAAACATAAGTAGAATAACAATAAAAAATAAATTCTACCAATTCATATTGTTCCAGTGACTGTAAATTCTGGCTTGCAGTCTAGTTTGTCAAAGTTTCAATTCCCGCTTGTTTAAGCTCCTCAATAACAATTTTTCTATTCTTCTTTTGCTTTTTCCCATTATTCAGGATATTCAGGGCAGTGTACTTATGGAAATAAGCAGAGAGACACGGAAGAAAAAACACAAACATGCAAAAGGACAAACAGAAGCATAAAGAATAGCAAACAGTACCATGAAAAGAAACAAACAAGAATATCCAAAAGCACACACTGACAAAGGAACATAAATGAATAAACACTGATAGAATAAAGAACAAACATAGAATTCTAAAAAGAACAAACAATAACATGTGAAAAAAAATGAAGTAGAGCAGTGGTTTAGGATTACTGATAAGAGAGGAGTGATGAAAGCCCTTTTATTGTGCGGACTCTGGTTTTCCTTCTTGTTTAGTAGGGCTGTCCACACTTGTACAATTTGTACTTCAACGCAACCTTCACCAAGTAATGTTGCAAGTGTGTCCGTTGGAACCGAATTATCAGAAATTTGAATCAAACATAAACTGCATAGTATAAATCACAAGTAATTTAGACAAGGGACTAAAAGAACAAACACGCCCTTCTAAAAGAACAAACAAAGCTTTCTAAAAAAACAAACACCAATGGACAAAAGAACAAACAAAACTGGTCTCAAAACTTGTTTAACAGAATAATAAATTTGCAGGAATAATACCTCATTGAAAGGGCCTTATCCACAGCTTTAATGTCAAGGTCTGTCAGCTTTTCAGTAGGTGCATGTGCAACATACTTTCGGATGAATTCATTTTGAATGAAACTGATGTCTCTTGTAGGCATGGTAGCTACCTCTGGCTCTTTGGTTTGTTCATTCAAAGTATTTGGTGGTGGCCTCAATATTGAGAGCTCAGTTAGGAGTTTTGATACAGGAAAGTTGGCAACCATATTATCAGTTGGAGAGTCCGACAGCAATGTGAAGTCTGGTATTTCATCCAAGTAATTCACAAGTTCTGCAAAGAAAATGTAAAAGATCATTTGTAATGCAAAAAAGAAAACAATCATTAACAAAATTAATAGTGAGAGAATAGAAGCCTATTCTTATTTGTCTCTACTTGTTTCTTGGTCTGAACAGCAATCGATTCTTCATGTACATATGGTAAAAGAACAATCAGTAACTCATAAAAGAACAAAAAGTAACACAAAAAAGAACAAATAAGAATGTAAAAAAGAACAAACAGTGAAGGCGAAAAGAACAAAAAAGTAACTCATAAGAAAACTTACGAGAACATACCAGCTAGTTGGCCTTCAAGAATTGATTCATGTTGTTCGTTCAAAATATTACTGTGATGATCATGTTCCTCCAGATCATCAAAACGTAAATCTCCTTCATCTTGATGTACATATGGTAAAAGAACAATTAGTCACTCATAAAAGAACAAAAAGTAACACATAAAAAAACAAACAAAAATGTAAAAGAAGAACAAACAATGAAGGCCAAAAGAACAAAACAGTAACTCATAAAAGAACTTAGGAGAACATAAAAGAGAACAAATAGTAATAAAAGAAAGAACAAGCAAAAAAGAACATACCAGCTGGTTTGTGTTGTGTTTCATCTTTTTTTTCCTTCATGGCATGTATGAATTGATTCATTTTGTTCCTTCAAAATATTACCAGGCTTGTGTGAAAAGAGGAATGCAATCCTCTGTGTCTTTGTATGTTTTTCTTCAATAGGTTTTTCCAGAGCTGTGTCAACTCCTTGCTCCCCTAGTTGATTTGGCTGTGATTCATACTGTGCTTCATTGCCTCCTTGCTTCCCTGGTTGATTTGGCTGTGGAAAATAGTCATGATCGTCATCACTGTCATGATGATGTTGCTGCAGATCATCAAAACATAAGTCTTCTTCATTTGTCTGATCATCCTCTTCTTCGCCATCATCATCAGAGCCTCCTTTACGCACGCTCTCACAGTTGTGTCTTTGTGGTTGTGTGAATCATTCTCTTGCACGCTCCCACAGCTGTGTCAACTCATGAATTTGGTTGAGGGCAGTTGAACTGAACTGAGAGTCAGATGGCCCTTCTTGTGCAGGTGTCCTCATTGCCATGTATTCAGCAATGGTGGTTGTCTGATCAGGGTAGGCATTCATGGCATCTTTCATGGCCTTAAACAAATCCCGATTGGCATCCGCAGCCCTCTTTGCATGCTGTAACACAGCATCAATAAGTTCCTCAAATCTTTCAACCTCTTGTGAGGCCGATTCTCCCTGTGCATTTTCCCCAGCCTCTCTAGATGTGTTCTGGAAGTTTTCCAACCATTTTTGTCTAACACTAGCAACTAGTGTATCATCCACCACCTAAACATAAAAAACAATGGGAATGAATAAAGGGTAATATGTAAAAGTACAGACAAGAACATGGAAAAGAACAAACATTAATATAAAAGGCACAACCAACAGAATATAAAACAAGTGATACAACAAATAACAAACAGAGAATTCTAAAAAAATAAAAAGTAACATGTAAAAGTACAGACATGAACGTGGAAAAGAACAAACACTAACATGTAAAAGAATAAACAAGAACAAATAAAGAAGCCTAAAAGAATAAACAATAACATTTACATATGGTCAAAGTACAGACAAGAACATGCAATAGAACAAAGAGTAACATGTAAGAGAATAAACAAGCACAAAAAAAGGATTCTAAAAGAACAAACAGTAACATGTAAAAGAACAAAAGAGAACAAACAAGAAGAGAAATTGTCACCTTTCCCAGTCCAAAGGAACCTGCAGCTTTTTCTTGGTTGATTCTATGGATGATTAATTTGTTGTCTCATCCAGACACTCCTGGTATCTGCCTAGGAACAGTTGGTTGGCCCTTCATCCAAAATCTGTCAAAGTATAGTTACTACAGATGAACTTTTTAGAATTAGTTAGTTGTAACAATAGCGAGCTAATAATGTTATGACATGATAAGAGAAATACCTAAAGGAAAAGGGTGCATCCACCAATGTTGGCCACTGAACTTTTCCGCCTGTATTTTTCAATTGATGAATCAATCAAGTACTGAGCCCAGTTCATATTCTTGACAAATGATAAATCCTCCATTGCTTTCACAACTTTTCATGTGCAGTCATTTGCTTTTGCTGTTGGAGCAATCAAATGTGTAACAACAAAGACAATAAAGTTCCTCTTGAAATTGTCCCCTCTCTTTTTGTCCTGAAGAATTGCTTCCCTTAGTTGCCTCATGTGTGAGGATTTGCCACCAAATTGCTGCGCCCAAGAAGCAAATAAGGGGGCTCGATCAGAATTTGGTGTGAAGAACATGTCATATGTTTGCATAGTGATCTGCCCAAAAGGTATCCCAAATAATACATGGGCATCAGCAGTGTCAATCTCAATCTCCCTATTGTTTGGAATACATAGAGTCAATGAGTTGCAGTCAAAGGCGAAGATTAAAAAGTTCATCAGCTTCTGCCTAATAGTGATCCCGGGAAAATGGAAAAGCTTTTCAAACCCAAGCTCCACTACAGCATTTTTTCTGTTTAGGGTTGTTTGATATTATTTGCATTAGCTCATGAACTTGTAATGCAGAGCACCTGGGTGTAAGAGATGACCTGCAAATAATGGAAAAAAAAATTACTCCAAGAGAATGTACAAGTAGGAAAACAGAACAAATAGTGTCTTTTGTAAGCACAAACACTTAAGTAACAAAAAATAAACATGTAAAAGAATGACCAAACATTGCCTTTTCAAAGAACAAAGATGCCTATCTAAAAGAACAAACATAGCCTTCTGAAAGAACAAGCACCATAACACAAAAGAACAAGAAGACCCGCAAGTGTAAACACCAAAACACATAAGAAATAATTAAGGTTTCTCAAAGAACAGAAAACAAACAAATTACCAAAGAAAAACAAACATACCCTTCTAAAAGAGCAAACACGAAGGGGCAAAAGTACAAATGGTACTTTCTAAAAGAACAAACATATGAGTAACAAAGAACCAACAATGCCTTCTAAAGGAACAAACAAGCACTTTTAAAAGAACAATCACAAAAGAACAAACAGAAACTTTTAAAAAACACGAGATCTAAGACATAAAAACAGTGCCTGCTTTCTAAAAGAACAAACAAATGAGTAAGAAAGAACTAACAATGCCTCCTAAAGGAACAAACAGGCACTTTTTAAAAAACAATCACAAAAGAACAAATAGGCACTTTTAAAAATCACGAGATCTAAGACAGACAAATAGTGCCTGCTTTCTAAAAGGACAAACACATGAGTAATAAAGAACCAACAATGCCTTCTAAAGGAACAAACATGCACTTTTAAAAGAACAACCACAAAAGAACAAACAGACACTTTTAAAAAACACGAGATCTAAGACATAAAAACAGTGTCTGCTTTCTAAAAAAACAAACACATGGGTAAGAAAGAACCAACAATACCTCCTAAAAGAACAAACATGCAGTTTTAAAAGAACAATCACAAAAGAACAAACAGGCACTTTTAAAAATCACGAGATCTAAGACAGACAAACAGTGCCTACTTTTTAAAAGGACAAACACATGAGTAACAAAGAACCAACAATGCCTTCTAAAGGAACAAACAAGCACTTTTAAAAGAACAATCACAAAAGAACAAACAGACACTTTTAAAAAACACGAGATCTAAGACATAAAAACAGTGCCTGCTTTCTAAAAGAACAAACACATAAGTAAGAAAGAACCAACAATGACTCCTAAAGGAACAAACAGGCACTTTTAAAAGAACAATCACAAAAGAACAACACAGGCACTTTTAAAAATCACGAGATCTAAGACAGACAAACGGTGCCTGCTTTCTAAAAGAACAAACACATGAGTAACAAAGAACCAACAATGCCTCCTAAACGAACAAACAGGCACTTTTAAAAGAACAATCATAAAAGAACAAACAGGCACTGTTAAAAATCACGAGATCTAAGACAAACAAATAGTGCCTCCTCAAAAGAACAAAGACATTCACACTTGAAGAATATAGAGGAACATACGGATACCGTTAAAATAACAAAAATGAGAGATACCTTTGATGTTTGATTTCTTCTGGCTTCTTTCCAATTCTTTTACTCCTCGTAGATGCTTCTAGTTTGTCTTTGGCAACCAGTGTGATTTTCCTTTGTTTTTCTTGTTCAGGAGTTTCCCTCTTTTTTCTCGCTCTTATTATCGACTTTTTGCAGGGATTAAATACGTTTATGATGCGAAAGAACGACCAACAATGGAAGATCCAACAGGTTAGATGGACAGGTGTGGAAAATGATAAGTATTTACAGTTGCTCACTAAACGTTTCTGTATCCCGTGATCTCTTTATCATTGTGATTCTCCGATTTACACCGAAAATTAGTTTATCGTTGGCTAGGTTTTTCACAACGAAAGGTTAGCGGTTAGGGCAGAGATTCTGTCCGGCGTTTCAACGAAAAACGGAATTGAGCGGCTGAATGCAAGTATACAACAATGGTCGACGACGGAACAGAAGGTGCAGATATTTATTGGATGGCATAAGATGTAATTTCAAGAGTTTTAGATGCGGTGGCACGCCCATAATTTCATAGAAATCGTAGCGTGTTTGCCGGATGACAGTTTTTAATAGGTAGGAGTTGAAGTGACAAAAGTTATATAGGAGAAGGAAGGCTTACGACATAAGCCAGATTTATGCGATCAATACTCATTATTGAAAAATCGTAAGATATTGAGATAGTGGAGTAAAACACGCTACCTGCTGAGTTCATTGGTCAATCTTTTGCGGGGCCTATTTTGAATTGGCAGCCGTACTTATTAGGGATAATTACAATTTATCCCTTAAGGTTTAAGTAAAATTATATTTCATCCCTTTAATTTAAAATATGTATACTTTACCCCTTATTTTTTTAATACAATCTGACAGTAACTTCTAAAATCTTAATTTAGATATTATGATAACTATCTTCTAGTAATTTCAATATGTATCATATTTTTTTATAGTTAATGGATATTTTATTATAATTTTACTTAAATTTCAAGGGACAAATTGTAATTAATCCAGGGACTTTTTATGAGCTTTCTTTTTTAGTGGGTATATATATTACCTTATCCACCTAAATAAGATAATCTAATTAGCCTGGTCCGTTAATAAAGTTCAAGTTTGAATCGTAATGAATAGGTGCTGTCGGGGATTTGTATAAGAAAAAGGAATAAAAACCCACTTGAAGTAATTATGAACATAATTAAACCCGCTATGATTATAGTTTCAAATACCACGGTATAACATTTACGTTTAATGTGATATACAAATTTTTAGTATTTATAAAATTATTAAGTGAAATACCTTGTCACTTCACATACTGATTTTTTATATATTTTTTATTTATAATAATTTACCATGTTATGCCACCCAGTACACATGTGGTACACCAAAAATCCATGAGTTAGGTTTTTTTTTTTCATTTTAAATCAATTTACCACATACATACACATGTGAAATAATAAAATATAATTAATACACATATTTTGGCATAAATATTGTGTTATTTCATATTTTTTAATTTAAAAAATAAAATTTAATTGATAAATAATGTTAGCATGAGTGGAGTTTGAAAATTTTTGTTTTTGCGGAATAAATAAGAGGGAAGCATCGTATTTTGAGTTACCCAACAACTCAATATAATATTATAAGGTGTATTGTTATTGTTAGAGTTGTTTTTTTTTATTATTTATTAGTAAATTAGTTTTTTTTTTTGCTAAATAGTACTCCATCCATTTCAAAAGTTTTGCTCTATTTATTTTTGACAATTAATTTAGGATTTTTTATTTTTAACATTCTAATATATAAATAAAAAATCTTTGTATATGAATCATGATTAAAGATATGTAGTTCCTAAATATATTTTTTTTTTTTTTTTAAAAAATAATAATATGAATAAAATTGAGTCAAAATACAATAAAAAGTCAAATATATCAAAAATTTTGGGATGGAGGGAGTATTATTTTTATTCATATATATTTCATTTTTATGTGTTTCATAGAAAAATATATTATCTTTCATATATATTTTATTTATATTAAAAAAATTATGATGAAAATAATTAGAATACATATGAAATGAGTTAAAATTATATTTAATATTTTCATATTAAAATAATATTTCAATTTTTTTTTTTACAAAATAGTAATAATATACAACGCTGTATGTCTATGATCTATAGGTTGCGGATACCTAACTTTAACTGTATTGACAACCTTGGTTATGACTAACAAAATCAGCTAAAATGTCATGACAAATACTGATCATGTTTCGAAATTATGCAAATTATGCAATTAAGCACTTTGCTTAGTTACCATTAAATTTAGGGGCAGTGATCAAAACACTTAGTTGAAAATTTCTCCTAAAAATGCACATAATTAGAATAAAATTATGTAGGAATACGCCAGCCGAAACAAGGCTGTATCTCCCATTTGAACCATTAACTTCTACAAATTTATCCACCAGACTCCTGAGTGAAAGCTTGTCTTCAATCACACTTTAAACTTTTTCATTATGTGTGAGTTGCTCTTAAGTGTCAAATTTATCATTTGGCAAAACATTGTCATGATTGTTTGCAAATAATAGCTCAATGGTCATTTACCCCTTGCTGACCACTGGCTCAACAACTCTTTGAAGGGGTTTTCAAACCACAATCCTACTTGATCTTAAGCCCCACTATTCTAGGTTCTAGTTTGCATTCAAGGACTTCAATTGAATTGATTGACATGAGGGTTCAGAAACTAATTCTAAGAACCATATGATTTGAGATGCTTCTCCACCTTACAAAGCAGCAACTAGTTTTTAAAATATAAAAACTGTAATTTTTTTACCTTGAGCGACACAAGAATTATTTCTTATCAACAATAAATAGTTACCATGGGTGTCTCCAGAACACACAAACACTGTCAGATAGGGAATTTTAAACCTCACGATAAAAGCGATGAAGAAATTTTATCATGTGTAGAATTTAGTCATTCAAATATTAGATAGGGACATAATAATAGTGAGTTTTAGGTAAAAGGGGCAAATAAGCCCCTAAGCTTTAGACAATAGCGTAAATTGACCACTATTGTTTTGTTGTAGTTAAAACCATCCTTAACATTATCTTTTGGCGTAATTTGGGCATTTTCGTTATGATCGCCAAATTGGACTCATTGCTGGCAAATGGAGGTGATCTACCAAGTACATTTGGCAGGTGACATGGCATACTTTCTCCTCAGTTGCCAACATGTTGGGTATTTCTCCCAAGTAAGTTCCGATTCACCATTTCGACATTTAGGTTCACCTGATCGGATTTCAAAATGATTGGCCATTGACTAGATTTTTCAGTCTTGACTAGATTCACATGAGTCTTGACTTTCTCCTTAATCACTAGATTTGCCGGATTTTCTCTTCAATCTTGAATTTATCCTCAATCACTAGATTTACCTCATATCAACTAGATTTTCCGGTCTCGGCCAACTTCTCCTCAATTGTCAAATTCACGTCGATCATCTTCGACAGCTTGAACAACACCTATTGGTCAGGGATCACCACAACTCTCTTTGTAATGGTGAAAATCATGCATAATTGTGGGCTGCTCCACCAAGATTTTGGTATTCAATGATTTTTTTCCCATCCGGGGAAAATTGGAAGTACTTGAGAAAAGGCGATGATGAACGTTGATGAGGTCATGAAGTGGGCTAGCATCATTCTTGACATAAAGCCCCCTGATGCATTTGGGAATATCATCGGTAATAGGAAGATGATGGCAGACGAGTTACTTTGGCATGGAAAAATGTTCTGATACTTCACTTCCACTCAAATTGCGTTTTGCATAAGTATAACGTTGTTTTGAGCAACATGTCACACAATCTATAAAATACATAGAATATTCGTGAAAATAACAAAATATTTTTTTCATTAGTTTGCTGAGCAGTTAATGGGTGATATGCGCACAAAGAAAACTTCTAGGATGGATTTAATTATAAGAAAACAATAGTGGCCAATATATGCTATTGTCCAAAGCTTAGAGGTTTATATACCTTTTTCCTGTGAGTTTTAAGTGTGATTGCAAATCAACTTCTGTTCAAAAGGAATGACATCTCACAGCCTAAGACTAATCCACCGTTCCGCTTTCCTCAATATTACCAGAATACTGCAATAAATGGTTCGATTGCCCCACTATACCGAACAAATTAATATTCCCTTATCCCTATATCATTGTAACTTCTTAGACTTTATACCTTATATTACTGTTTCTTTGTACTATAAAAAAAGAGAGGTGTACAGGTATGTAAAAGTTGAGGGGTAAACGATGGTTTAGCCTAAAGAAAATGAGTATAGAATATCAATATAGTGATCTCTTTCAGATGTCAATAAAGGGCACGGATGGACAAGCTGGAAGAAAAGCCGGATGCTTGAGCCAATGAGAGCGTAGGCCGGCGCTTTCCTAAGGTTGCTTTTACGCCTTTTTTTCTATTTTTCTCTCCCTCGGTCGATAAAATAAATTATTGAATTTATTTTAGGGGAACGAAAAAACCCCGAAAAGAAAAAACGAGGGGCCAATGGAACCTCCGGCTCCAGCACCAGCCGTGGCGGTGGCGGCGGCTACCGCCCCCCCCTTCAGCAGCACCACCGCCTCGGTGGAGTCGCTGGAATCAACCCCGAGGTCGCGAAAGGGGGACTGTTGGGACGAGCCTCTGAGCGTCCCGACGAAGCTGCGTCTGATGTGCAGCTACGGCGGTACGATTGTACCGAGGCCGCACGACAAAGCGCTCTGCTACGTTGGCGGAGAAACCCGCATGGTGGTCGTCGACCGGAACACCTCTCTCTCCTCCCTCCAGCAGCGGCTCTCGCTCTCCCTCCTCTACGGCCGGTCCTTCACCCTCAAGTACCAGCTCCCTTCCGAAGACCTAGACTCGCTAATCTCCCTCTCCACCGACGAGGACCTCGATAACATGATTGACGAGTACGATCGCGCCAGCCGCATCCGCCTATTCCTCTTCCCTATCACCTCTTCCCTCCCCGTCGACGCCTCCGCCAAGTCGGAGGACTGGTTCCTCAACGCCCTGAACCGCGGCGTCTCCGATTCCGCTGCCGTAAACTCTCTACTGGGTCTAGATCAGAAGAGCTCGAAGCAGCAAGATGTTCACTCGGTACCTGATTCCCCCATGGTGGAGACAACTTCTTCCTTCGGCTCCACTTCCTCCTCTCCCTCGGTCACCAACTTGCCCCCAATTAGGGTTCATGTCGACGATCAGAAGGAGAAGGTGAGTGGAATTGAAGAGCAGTTCGCCCAGATTAGCGTTAGCAGCGGCCTGAAGCAGCAGGATGAGGGGTTTTCTGTGTCCGGGGGAGCAGAAGATCATCAACTGGTTCATGGGCAACCACTGGGGCTTGTGAAGCCAGTTGTAGCTGGGCAGCCACAACCTCCGCAGAAGTCAACCGATTTGCCATCTCCAGATTCAGTCTCAAGGTACTTATGCTTAGTTCTACTGCACTAGATTTACATTTGTTTAATTGGACCCAATTGCTAAAGGTAATCTATTTGGTAGTTATAATCTCTCTCTATTGTCGATGCTAATTGCTTATATTGCTGCTAGATAGACATTTATTGAGGTAAATACTGCAGAAATGATACTTAATACCGAGTTGTGATGGGGTTTTGTGCTTTTTACCTGATAGCGATAGTAGCACCTCCAATCCTTTGTCTCGCCAAAAGCCTATGGTTTATCAGGACCAAGTTGCTCCCATCCAATCTGTTGGGGCCAATAGAGTCCTTGCCAACCCACAGGAGCCCAAGGCTACTGTTCCTGGTCCAACTGTGAACCCTTCAATCCTGGTTCAGCAGCACATTCAGGAACCCAGTTTTGTAATGCAGCAGCCTCAACTTGAACATCAACAGCAGCAGCAACAATTTGTGCATGCTGGCGCGCATTACATTCAGCAGCATCATCATCATCCCACAGGACCAGTGCCGATATCAGCTTACTACCCTGTGCAGGTTTATCCTCCACAACAGCAGCACCACCCTTCCCAAATCGAGCAACAGTATCCTGTATACTATGTACCAGCTAGGCAAACTCAAGCTTACAGTTTGCAAATTCAGCAATCTAGTAACGAGTCTGCCAATACAATCGCATCTACCCTCCCGCAAAATCCTTCCAATCCAACAAATCTTCCTCCACCTGCAGCTTACAATCCCATAAGAAATGCTCCAATTGGTAAATCAGAGATGGCAACAGCAGCAGGAATGTACAGGATGGGAGCCGGTGGGGCTCCACAGATTATTCAAGTTCCTGCTGCTCAGTTACAGCAGCAATATGTGAATTACTCTCAGATCCATAATCCATCACAATCCATTGCTCCTACTTCCACTGCAGCTGCTACTTATGCCTATGAGTATGCTGATCCTGCTCGTGGCCAAATATACTATACTCAGCCTCTGGCGCCCGCAATGCCATCTCAGTACCAAACCATCAATGCTGCTACTGCAGCAGTTTTGCCAGATGCATCTGCTCCGCGCCATGGGGACAACATCAAGCAACAGATTAGAACTTCACAGCCAAACTGAGCTCATCATACCCAAGGAAACATCAATTTTGAATGAAGGTTCGGTTTACATATTGAATTTTCTGATTTGATAGATATGCTTTGTTATTTTTACCTGTCTGTGAGTTGTATTAATGATTAGACAATAAGGAATTTCATTGGTCTTTCTCTCTTTGGTACATTTCAAGGATATTGTTACAGTAAATGATAGTGGTTTGTATACTGTAAAAGGTCAAGAACACCGGATGTTGTGTGCCTTTTCTGTTTCATATATGTCAGCTATATGTTGTGAATAGATATCGGAGTGCAGTTGCTTCTTGCACATTTCTTCATCTTGAGTTTTCAGTTTTGGCCAAGCATCTGCTGAGGCATTGTTTCCCTGGATGTTACGTTGTCTGGAAATTTTGAGTTATCCTGAACGTTTTCTTGGTTATGGCATTGAAGAGACGTTTTTAACAAGATCTTTTGGCACAATGTCTACCATAGCGTTAGACTTTATGACTATCTTTTGTGATAAAATGGAAGGAGTATATGTATGAAAATAGGCGAAATCTGCTAAAGGCTCAGTAGCCTTCCTGTTGAGAACTTGCTGGCGATTCGCGGAACACTTGAGGAAATGGGTGTGCAACATCAACTAGCTACCCAGCAGCTGGGACTTTTTCAAGTTAGGATATTGTTTTCTGCATTGGCAATGGGTTCTGTTTTTTTAACTCACTAACTTTGCTATGGAAATTATCTCCGTCCAATCCGAATTATCCGACTTTTCGAAATTTTCCACGCAGTTTTAGATGATCGTATCTCTAATTTGTGTGTGAAAAAGATAAATGATAAATAGTGACGAATAATATAAAACTGAAGAAAGGATAAGGATAAAATGTGACGAACAATACAAAACTATAATATAGGCATATCTTAAGAAGCATTCGATGCGCACCTGATTCTCATTAAAAAGGTGAGATGATATTACTATATTAATTGAGGCTATATCTTCTTTTTTTTTTTCCTACCAAAATTACCCTTCCCCGATCAATTAACTTAATTTCAGATCTTTTTGGCTTTCAACACCCCATTTTTTCTTAACAGTGTTCATTAGAGTAAATTACACGTGTTGCCTTCAACCTTTAATTATAGTTTCTGTTATAACTGTATTATTCATTTTGCTTGAACGATACTATAATCTCATTAAAACATTTCATTTTAATTTTTTTTAATGAAAATTGTTATCTTGGATGGAAAATACCATATCAGCATGAGATTATAGAAGAGAAGCCGAGTTTTAACTACCTAAAAACTATTGTTTTGCTAAAGAGACATAAAAATTGTGGAACCTAATAATCCGATTACCCCTGCTGCCACCTGAAAAAGTAAAAAAAAATCATAATTTTAATTAGCCTTCATGGTTTTGTAGCTTGTTCATCCTCTTTAACTTTCTCTTTTGTCATTTCTTCCAAAGCTCAACTTATTTTTATAAATCAAGTTTTAAAGATTTTGATTTCACAATTTCAGATTTGGAAGAAATGGTAGAAGATAAAGTTAAAAAAGATGAAAAATGTCGTTAAATCATATATGCCAACAAAAATTCAGGAATTTTTTTTTTCAGTGTGGTCTATTAAGCATCATGTCAGCATTTCCATCAGCTAAACAAGTTTTAGGACCTACAAAGTTAACAATTTTACAATTATAGGACTCGTTTGGTAGCTCGAGTAATTTTAGAACTCACTTGCCAAAATTAAAAAGTTATAGGACTAAAAGTGCCATTTCCTGCAAAATTTAACGTCTGTATGGTGTCACGTCAGCTTTTCTATCAACTAGCTAGCGATAAAATCAAATCATGACTAATGGAGCTACTGATTTCATAGGTTTAAGACTATTTTGGCAAGCTGATAAGTTTCAGGACTAAGTTGACAAAATGTGAAAAGTTTTAGGACTGTTTAATATCTTTTCCAAAAAAAAAAAGAATTAACATCCTCGTTGCTGCACAAGGAAAAAAATGGTAGATGCAAAAAAAAAGAAAGGCAAAAAGAATAAACTGTACACTGAAGTTTCTACCACAGGCAAGTTGACCATTATAGTCTTTTTGCAGTTACATTAACTATTAGCGTTTTTGTTTGGATGAATTCACCACTATTGTTAAAATTCTTCAATTGTATGACAACAAGGGCCTTTCCGATGACATTGCAACAAACGTGACAAACATATGTGGGAAGCTTGTTTTCACAAAAGGATAGAAAACCTAACTTAGCTCCTAACTTTCGTCTAACACTAAATTATGTCAATTTAGGTACCATATACTTTTGCAAAGCTATAAGGGACGATAATTTTGAAGCAAGTCAGAGCTCGCATCTCTCCTGACATTGTCCTTCATTATACTCGTTCTCAAATTTGAACTCCTCCAAAAAATGGAGTTTTGTCGTGAATTCCACTATTATGGTGCTTCATCTTCGCTTGATTTTCTTGGCATGGCAATCAACTCTTCCTTCAGATGAATTACTTCCAATGGATTTCGCGGCGACTCTTCAGTTGGGAAACTTAAATTATTTGTGGTTGTTAAACCTAATTCATGTGTTGATAGATGAGGTAGCAGTTTTGGTAGTGGATTCTTGAAGATAAAAAATGCAAAGTCCGAAACCAGTTCTTTTAAGAGAACTTTGTTAGTAATTGGTGGTGTCATAATGAAATCTTAATTAGGAGATTGATTCTCAGCGGAGATTTTGCAAGTGCTGCTGGAGATCAAGCCCCAGTTGATTCTTAGACTCATCGAAGCTATTTGATATAGGGAAATCGTTTTCAAGATGGATCTATTACTAGAAGGATAAATGGTGAAAGAGTGCTATTATTTTTAATTTGGGGGTCTATGTGCATCAATGGTATAGTAGTAACAAAATGTGTAATTTACTTTAGATGAGGATTAGATTATGTGTTTTTTATTTTATTTATTTTTTTTCATTTCATTTATCTAGTATACTTAACATAATACTCCACAAGAAAACAATATATTCTCTTTGTCTGAAATTTTTATTTTATACACACGCACACACATAAAATATATAACATAAAAAGTTTTTTTTATTGATTCTTATTTTTAGTTGTATATTTTTTATCGGATAAAATCTATTAAAGGTCCTTTAGCTTATTTTTTTTGTTCTAAACAAGTACCATACCTTAAGGTTATTTTATAGAAGTATCCTATCTCATTATGTGCGTTTCAATTTGGTGCTTTTCATCAATTCTAATGTTAAATTGGACATAAGTTATTGATGTGACATTAATTAATACTAAAATAAATATAAAATAACAATTATAGTCCTTAGAATTTTATTAATTTTTAAACCTTAAACATATTAGTCTACGATTTACACTCCTCCCTCACCCCAGCTCCTGCCTCCGCCCCTCCACTTTCAGCCAACCACCTACCATCCACCAAGACTTCCTCCGCTTCCGTCTCCAGTTGGGTCACTCCTCAGTTGTTTCATTTCTGCGCCTCTAGATTCATCGGAATCGTTCGCATTCTTCATCTCACCGGAACCATTAGCATTCTTCATCTCGTTGCCACACCAACCTCTCATTGGTAGATCTCTCCGCAATCGTTGACCTCTCGCTGCCACGCGTCAGTAGATCTTGCTGCCATCGTCGACCTCTCGCTGCCATGCGGCATCGTCTGCCGGTTGGACCCCTCCACCAGATCACTAATTGAGCCTCTGATTGGTTGAACAATTTGAGCCTCCAATTTCACTGGATATGGTGATTAGATTGTTTCCTCGGTGACCGATGACTGTTCCTCGTCGTCTCTTCACTTGCTCGCCTCGCCCTTTACGATTGAGTGTCCCCTCGCATTGCTGGCGACCTAGATAGAAACTCAGAAGAGAAGCCAGAGAGAAACCAAGAAGAGAGGAAGATGGGTGGATTGAATCGGAGATTTAAAAATTTTGAGGGTTAAAATGATTGATTGGAAAAATTTTAAGTATAAAAATTGTAATTTTACATTTATTTTAATTTTAATTAATGTCACATTAACAAAAGCTGTCCATTTTAACTGTGAAATGGATGGAAAATGCCCGGACATGCAATAGGAAGTAGGGTAGTTTGGCAAGACAGCCTTACGGTATGTTGCTCATTTGGGACAAAAAAATCAGTTAATGGACCTCCGAAGGATTTTACCCATTTTTTATCTATAGTTGTTTTATCTTGTATTATTTTATGAAAATATCTATTTTTCAATACTATTCATTTTTTTGGATCAATTTATTATTCTTCTATAAATTCTTACTTATTTTTTTAAATGAACTATTTATTATTATTATTATTTATTATTATTATTATTATTTGTTTGTGCTTTTATGTGTTTTTTATTTTTGAGGAATTATATCTTCTTTTACTAGTATTGTTTGCTCTTTTCGCTTATCTAGCATTTTATTTTTTTAATCAATTGACAAATTTGAAATTTAAAAAAAAAAAGAGAAAAAAATTAGATAATTTTTTTAAAAAAATAATACAAAAAAATTAAAACAATGAAATAAAGATAAAATGAAAAGGTAGAAAATTTTTTTTTAAAAAAAACACACACACACACACACACACACACACAAACAAGGAATAAAACTAGAAATAAAATTAAAATTAAAATTGGAAATAATAAATAAATAACATAAAAAATTTGAATGTGACTCAAACCGTCACCCCAAATTTATCCTTTAGGGCTTTAATCACTTTCCCAAACATGAAAGTTTGTCCAAATCAGGAAAAACTTTGATTCATGTCCCTTGTTACATATAAATTAGGCACACATAAGTTTTACCACTTAACATTTCAACTACCAATTCGAGGCATAGTCTTAGAACCTTAGCAAAATGACAGTTGTGGTTTTCGTGGGTTTGGTTGGAGACACCCCATCCCTTTTTTTAGGGTAAATTCAATTGGGCTTTAGTAGAGTTTAAGCTTGTTAGCTTTTCCTGTTAGAGTCAAATGTGACGTATATGGTATGCGCTCTCTTTCCTTTTATTTTTTCCCTTCTCACTCTCTCTCATACTTGGCCTTCTTCTCTCTTGCTTTTTGTTTTTGCTCTCTCTCTTTTTTTTCCTCTTTCTCACCTGGTCTTTTTAACTTTTTTTTTTCTGTCCATTTTTCTCATTGTCCCTTTCTTTCTTTTTCATTTTTCTCTTGTTTTGTTTTTTTCTTGTTTCTTCTATCTTTCTAGTTGGCTTCCAAATACACTTTTCGCATTGTTTTTTTTCTTCTCTTTTTTTCTTTTGTTTTTTCCCTTTCATTTTATTTTTTTCCTTTTTTTTTCTTTTCTCTCATTTCTGGTTACTTTCTCTGCCAACATCATTACTCCTATTCTCCCACTTCTCACATGCTACTTTCGCTAACGTTTACTTTTTTTCCTCTTTTTTTTCTCTCTCAAGCTCTTTTTTCTCATGTTTCTTTGTTCTTTTCTTTTTATCTTTGTCATTCTTCTCTCCTTTCTTTTTTTTGTCCCTCTCACAAGCTTCTCTCTGATGTTTAGTGTTTGTGTTAGCCTTTAGTTGTGCTTTTCCCTTCTACAACATCAATGGCCTGGCCAGAATCTTTAATCTCTCAACATTTTCCCTAAGGACTTTCTTTACCTGCTCTATTGTCATCATTTACTGTGGTGAGAATCCCCAGCTCGTACCTTTGAAAGATTCCAATTATTCTTTTATTACACTTGTTTAAATGGTATGGCTTTTTTTCTTTGCTCGCTCTCCCTTTCTGTCTCACAAGCTTGATATATGTAGCTCAATTTGATTTTGCACTTATCTGATTATGGTAGTTCAATTTCAAAAGTAAGATGATTTCAACACTGTACATTAATTACCACTGTGTTGCTCCATAAGTATAAAGAATGCTCACGTTTGAGGCTTGCAACCATCTTTGATTGAATTGAGCACTTCCCCTGAATTTTACTTAGGAAGCGTTGGAGTTTCACATTGGTCAACCACTACATAAGTGTCACTAAATTCGTGTATGACAGCTATTTTATAGGATAGTTAAATGTGGTTATTAGACTGTATGATAAATGTCTGGCTTTCTTATGTTTGAATGCATGAACTAGCTTTCTTATGTTTCAATACATGAACATATGGCCACTATCAAAAGTGTGACAAATTGCATGCTTTATTATGCCATTGAGATATTTAAGGCACCATTGTTGATGTATAATATTCATTTATTGGCATAATATAAGGCTTTGTTTACAACATTGTTGGACTTGTTATTTCTCCTCACCATTTGCCCTTTACCATCGTTAGGTTTATTTCAGGTAATTTTTTTACCTTCAATTTTATGTTGATAGTATGCATTTTGCTAGTCATGCATGTGTCGAGCCAATAATATGTCTATTGAATCAAATTGCATTGTGTTATTGTTTGCTCATGTATGTTTATGCATATGGAATGTATGTATTGGTTACTCCTGTTATAGTTATTCTAGCATTTATTTATGGATAAAAATCATTAGATTATGACACTGACCATCATGGACAACATTCCTTTACCTCGATGCCCGCATCTCGTGCTAGATGGGATTTCCATTCCACCCGACTTTTCTGTTTAATTGTTGTGAGTGTTATTCGAGTAGGTTATGTTGAGGGACACATCCTAAGAAAATCCAGATGGGCCAAATTCATGCATGATCTTTAGTGGATGACGATTCAGCCTTGGAAAAAAAATAAATTACCAACAAATGACATAGTTTGAAAAAACAGTTCCAAATATAGAAATAAATTGTGACCATGTCAACTGACATTGGATTTTATCCTATTATTGGACACATTTTCGCCAACTTTAAATGGTAGAAGGCTACCATTGCAGTACGTTCTCTTTTTGTACGTTGTTAATGTTTTAAGTTTTTTTTAACAAATAGTTTATATGTTGTCCAACATACTGTCTTCGTATAATAATCTGCGCTTATGTTGACTTAGGTTTACCCTAAGGTAAAGTTGTTGCGCGATGGCTAAATCCCCTATTAGAATGATCTTCCTATGATATTTGGTGATTACCATGATTATTTGGACTGTAGTGTTTATTCTCAACTGCATATCCGTTGAGATACTATAGCCACCAGTCAACGTGGCATTGGATCCCAAATTCTAACTACATTGCCATCAGGTTCCCCCACATTCTGTGTTCCATAATAGACACAGCCATCCCATTAAGACCTTAAGGCGTTTAGACACACAACATGTTTCATTTAGATACCACTACATACCCCGGACAGGCCTCAGCCTACTGTGAGTTTTGGGTTTAGCACACTACCAGTGGCCATACTAATTGGGTTAAGGGTTTTCCCACTCCTCCTATAGATATTGAAGCTGATGTTGTTTCACTACCTAAAAGAAGGACTTCGTTGCCATGGCAAGATATACACTTTACAGGGCCTACACTTTCAACGCCAGCAATCAACACAAGTTGGTTGTTGGGATCGTGTCTTTAGACGTACAACAAGTGGTCCTTAAGATGTTGAAGAAGAGCAGGACAGATCTTGGGTCGCATTCAGCCACCTCATATGCACGACTGGAGAACTTGAGTATTAGTTCATGCATTCATCTCATTGCCGAGCTCTTTGGATTTGAGGTAGAAAGCCTAAATTGGGTTGCAGCCAATTTATGCATTGATTAGATGGCGTGGCTACATGAGTTGTTAATTACCGGACAAAGAATCCTGTGTAGCATTATTCTTCCGATTATTAAGGAGGCAAAATCCTAGGGATTTCTGCGTGGAAGATGATTCGGTTATTTGTTTACTTATGGATGAGTTTTTTGTGGATGGCTGCTATATTTCTTTTATTTATTGTTGGACTGATTTGTAGTTTTGTGTGTTTATTGTAGTAGTACTTTATGGATTTATGTTTACATTATGATGCTTCTTCGTGCATGGATTAACCTTTTCCCTTTCATAAGAAGAGATGTTGCATCATATGCTATTCATGGTCTTAACATATAAGTTTAGGTTGGTATTGATTTGGTTATTCAATTGTGACATTTTGCAGAAAGGATTCAGGCTTGTACAATGGTGGCACAGATATTCCATGGGCTTCCAACTTATGAAGTTCAATCCCTAGAATGGATATTCTATTTAATACACGACCCGACTCTGCTTTATCAAAAACATGTCCACCATTTTAGATGTCTTGCTAGGGCAACTATCTTGTTCGGGAATTTTACATCCAGTTTCGATTCCATTATTACAGAATTGATCCTAATTTGGACCAATATGCAATACTTGCTCCGCCTGATGTCTTGTCCTTGCAAATTTTAAACTTGATTTTGGATGAGCGTGGAATACTTTTAGGATTTGCTGGATGACCTTAAAACATGTCACAACCTTCATGATGGAAGAAATGTTCCAGATTATGAGGGTTTAGCCATGTTTTTCATTGTGTGCGCCCATGGTTAGAAATATGATGACGTTTGCCAAGTGTTCCCGCATTCTACGGATACAATATTACAGTGGTTTAGGCATGTTTTGGATACAGTCATTGGTCTTATAAAGGTCATAATTTAATCGCCTAACCCAACATTTCTGACACCTGTTTCGGAAGTTAGTGACACATGGGATGGTGCCTTCAAGAATGCTATTGGTGCCATTAATGGCACCCATGTGTTTGGAAAATATAGTAGCCAAGATCAATAAGCATACTGCAAGCACACCGGGTATACTAGCCCAAACGTGTTAGTGGTGTGTGATTTTAATATACAATTCACCCGTGTTTATACAGGGACACTTGTATCCATTCATGACTGCCAGTTATTGCGAGATATAAAGAACATGTTTAGCTCGTGTTTCCCAAGTACACCAAAAGGTATTCACGCGTGCATTACCTGATCTATAAGGTTGGCATTTTTTTTTCAACTCTAAATGGTTTAACCTATTTCATAATGCCTTTTGCATGTCATTACCATCTAGTGGACTCGACTTATGCAAATATGGGGGTTTTCTTGCCTTACCATGGGGTAAATCACCATTACACTGATTTGGGGGAAAAGCACCCAAAGGAGCCAAAGAACAATTCAAATTTTCACATTCCAGCATGCTGAATAGAGTTAAGAGAATAATCGGGCACGCTAAGATAAAATGGACAATCTTGTGGAGAATGAACAGTTTCAGTTCAAAGTTGTAGTCCCAAATCGTTATAGCATGTTGTGCGCTTTATAACTATGTACACATGAGAGATGTGTATGACCTGAAGTTGCATGAAGGTCGATACAGAGGTTGCACATGGGAACCTAACAATCTAGAGGATGAGGTTCTAAATGAAACCGCAATGAAAGAGAAGACATCCACAATGGCTATGACACGGGAGAACATTGCAACAAGAATTGTGATATTTTTTGGAAGACGAAGTGAAAGGTTAAATGGTGGGAGTATGAATAAAAAATCAAGGGAACAAAATGCGTGTATCAAACTGGGCCGAAAGAGTGTGGGATAGGGATCATGTATATTCTGTTCATTATTACTAGGACCTACATGGGGTTGCCCATAACATAAATTGTTTTAATTGGCCTACCCGATTAGTAGAAATGACTTAAATTGTGTTATTGAAAGTTAAAGAGAGAAAAGTATGTGAAATAAAGGATGTAGATAACAGATATAAAAAAACAAAAGAGAAAAAAAGATGTGAGAAAAGATAAATTGAAAAACAAATTCAAACATTTTGGCATATGGGTGGAACAGGCAAAAGAGAAAATGAGAAGAAGGAAATGAGAGAAAAAGGAAGAAGGGAGAAGAGAGCCATGTGATAGAGAAAAATGTAAAAATAATGAATAAGGAAAGACAAAAGGTGAAAGAGAAAGATGAAAAAAAATGGTGGAAAAAAAAAGAATAAAAAATAAGCAAAAGAGGGGTTGAGAGAAACGGGCATATATTTGAAAAAATCATGTGGGAGAGAGGGAGAAATAAAAAACACCAAAACAATTGTTCAATAAAATAAGAGATGGAGATAGAGAAAACAAATGAATTTGCTAACATCTAATAAACGTTTTACCTCAACCTAAAAAGCTAACCATAAAAGAGAAAGGAAAAAAAATGAGAGAACAAAAAAAAAAGAATGAAAAGAAAGAGAATGAAGAAGCTCGATATATGGTGCAAAGAGATGGGGAAAAAAAGACAAAAGATCCAGGTGAGAAAGAGGAAGAAAGGAAAAAGCAAAAAGAGAGAGAGAAAAGGGCCAAACAAGTCTAAGAGAGAAATAAAGGGAAAAAAAAAAGGGGAAATAAAACAACATGGACCCCACATATAATATTATATACTAAAGAATGATCAATTTCATATATAGAAACATCTTTTCTGGAACTCTTGCTTATGTGTTTTTACTCTCATCCTGCCACCTCTTATTTTTTGCACCGACATTTCAATTTTGTTATTCCATCACCTATAAAATTACGTTTCTTCATTTTTAATTACCATGATATTTAAAATAAAAGTTAACTATATATGTATTAATTTTAAAATTTATACATATCAATTGAATTTGAAAACTCAATATTTTAAATATCTAACTTCTATAAATAAATATTCTATTTATTTTATTAGCCATATGTTATGTAACCTATTTTGAAAAATTGATGTCTTTCCTTTCATATTTTTCTCTATATATATTAATGCATTATAATCTTACAAAGCCTACACAAATGTAAGCATATCTTATTTTTTTCATTTAGAAAAATCATATTTTCTAAGATTGAAATTATGCGTGATTCTTTGTTATTTATGTCTTGGATTTCGGCTTCTTCTTCTCTTTCTATATATGTATGTATGTATGTATGTATTCTTTTATTTTAGGAATATATTTTGATTGACACAATAGTATTGTGTAATGCTACATTTTAGTCTTATAAAATTCTTATTCTATATGTTTGTAAGATTTGAATTATGACATTTTGTCTTTTTATCTATATTGTTAGTTCTTCTCTTTAAAAAAATATTAATTTTTCATCATTTTCATATTTATAGGCAAACTTAAAAACTATGTTATGGAAGATGTCAAGACTAGATAGAAACATGAAGATGAGTTGATGAAAGACAAGAAAAAAAAGAAAAAAATATATGTTGTATAATATATTAGTTTCTTTATTTATATTTGATAATATGTTACTGTTCTAGTTTTCACATCTTCTAATTGTATCATTTTCATTATGTAACCATAAATTCTTATTATTGTAATTATATTATTTAGTAAGTTAACCTGCAATAAATATAATTATGTAAAACTCATAAATGTATAATGGTCATATTATCACTATAAAAGTTATTTTTCTTGCATATTTTTTTTGTTTACTAATCAATATCAAGATTTTATAATTTTGGTACCAAAAATATCCATCTTAATATTTTTAGAAACAAAATTTTCAATCCTTTATCTTCCTTGCGATCTCTCATACATTAACATATTTAAAATAGATTTTTATAGCATGTTTTTTCACATAAATTTACACATTAATTTCACACAAAAAATGGAATCACTTCAAAACCCTATACATATAATGCAATTAGTAAAGGATCATTAATTTTAGTAACAATGTCATAACCTTTAATATTTATTCTAAAACCTCTATACTACTTCTTTATTATAGAAATTTAATAGGCAAGATATTTTACGTAAAAAAAATAATTTCTTCCTTAAGATACATTTTATTATCTAAAATAAAAAGATCACATCAATTAGGATCTATTTTCATAAAAATTTAATAATTAATTTTTCAAATAATTTTAAATTTTAATAACTTTCTAAAATAAATGGGAATGTCAACATTAATTGTTTCAAAAACAAAATCAAATTGACATTTATTAACATTTAATTCATTTTAGGAAAATATAAAAAATACTTTAACACTTACCAAAAATAGTTTTATTATTCTCAATGGTAAAAGGTATTAGTTTTTTATTCAATTGTAAAGGCTTGAATTCAATCTAAAATTCTTGTATGATTTTCAAAATTGTGCTTTTTTTTGTTGAACCAATGCATCAAACTAATATCAATGGTTTTTTTTTGTTTTAAATTGATTTGGTCAACTATGCATTATACAAAAAAAGGTAAACTACATTATGATGTATGTTAATATTATTACCTTTAGTATATCTTAAACTTTTCTCATTCCTATTATAAATTTTCCCATATATATGAGTATGTATTGAAAACAAAATCTAAACTAATAGACAATAGTGGACATGTTCTTTGTTCCATTTTTTTTTCTTTTCATTCAATATTTTGATTTTTTTTGTGGTGTGGTTGGTTACTATTAAAATTTTTTTCTTATCATTTATTTTGTTAATTGTTATTGTATTTTTTTATTTTAAATTTATAAATATATTTTACATTATATGGTGTTATTATTATTTTCATCTCTTAATCATGTTTATTTACAGAAAATACATGACACTTGATTAAAGCTTTTTTATGTTAGCTTTAAATTATAACTTTCTTCCATTACCTTCATTTTTTTTCTTTAAAAATTTTATTAAAAATTAACAATTGAAGAAATAAGCTAGCACTATATTAAGGATTAATTAATATAGGCTAATACTATATTAGGAAGATGGTCGAACATGAAATGTAATAAAAAAATTAATGTTAGGTTAAATATTTTAGGTTAAGTCAATTTCTTTGACGAATATGTCAAATTCTTTTATTTCTATTTTTTAATTATAACCTTTCCAAAGCTTTGCAGGTAGGGCCAAGTTAGAGTGGTCTGGCTCGAAAAGGATAAGAGCAATAGAGTAACTCTATCATCCCAATTATACTTAATCTTATATTTGATTTATCTTATGTCAAAACCTGTCATTTGAACGTCTTGATATAGTTATGTTCATTTTCTTAATAAGTTCTCGTAAAGTATGATGAGTAACTTTCTAGTTTTTCAAAACTTGAAGGGCATATGAGACAAAATTGGCAATTCAGGGGAGTGATAGTCGGGTCTGTGTCCCTTGTCATTAGCTGCATTAAAGGACTAAGACTATGTTCCTAGAACTAATACTTAAAATACTTATACTTATCTTTTTTTTTTCATATTTTTCTCATACATGTTTTAGTAGCATGATACTCCACAATAAATTTGTTTTCTTGTATTTTGGCTAAAATTAGTTAAACTCATAACAAGCTTTGTAGGAAAAGGTCAAGTTCAGGTGCTCGGGTTCAAGTAGGGTAAGGGTAGTAGGGTTGTTTTTGTCATCTCCATTGATAGGGGCAAGTTAGGCCAATTATACTTAGTCTTATATCTAATTTAGCCTATACCAAAACTTACCATTTGAACACTTTGATGTCTATCTTTCTCCTTTTAATAAATTATTGTAAAGTATGTGGGCTAACTTGCATATTTCTCATTACCTATAGGAATATGAGATATAATTGATAATTTAATAGCACAACCAAGGTCAGTGTCCTTTGACAATACTCGAGAGTTGGGATTATGTTTATAGAACTAATACTTAAAATATTTATACTCATTTAATAAAGCTAGTTTGACTTTAACTGTAAAAGCTAATCAGTTTAAACTTTACTAAAGCCTAACCCTAATCTTTCAACCCTTAAACGTTGGAGAGTAGCTAATTATAAGTAGGAAAAAAAAACAAAAAGCTATTGGAGGCATTGGTTTGAAAAGTTTGTCTGGTTGTGGGCCTCTTGGCTTGGCACGTAGACGATGCAGACCGCGGAATACTGACGCGACCGAGTCCACTCACATCTGTAGCACCTTGCAGCTTCACAAATGTCCAAGACCGGAGTTCCCAATTTCACATTCCAGATGGCGAATCTCCACGTCCATCTCCATATCCAATTCAAGCCCGATCTTCGCTCCGCCTTTCATATAGCCTCTCCCACCTTCCGCCCTTGCGCGGCCTCCCTACCGCCGAGCCATCGCGCTCTTGCCAGGGCTTTCTCCACCGAACCCGCCTTCAAGCTTCCTGAAAAGCCGCCTATTTGCACTGCTGACGAGCTTCACCATGTCTCCGTGCCCAATTCCGACTGGCGCCTCGCTCTCTGGCGCTACCACCCTCCTCCGCAGGTGCCGCCACTTGACATAGCTTTCCCCTCGTCATCGTTCTGAGTTTCTATGGCAATAAAAATTGAATCATCTAATTGTTGTGGGTACAGGCGCCGCAGAAAAACCATCCACTGCTATTGTTGTCTGGAGTTGGGACAAATGCCATAGGATATGATCTCTCCCCTGGGGTTAATTCTCTCTTACTCTTTAATTTTGGAATTCTTTATCATAAAGGGAATTTTAATGCATCATAAATCTCCTTCTACAAAGCTTATACTGTCTTTGGAATTGCTGTTATACCTTAATTGTTCTGAAAGGAAGGGGGATTTGATTGATGTTGGACTAGTCAGCAACTTAATTCAATTCTGTAAATGGGTTAAGGACCTTTAATGGATGAAAATTTACAGGCAGTTAAGCATATGGCGTTGTACCTTAGTATCTTAAGACTACACTTCTTCCAGAAATGTTAATGACTAGAGAATATTAAAGTAGCTTTTGCAGGAATGAGTCCTGGATAGGAAATGGTTTGTGGGTTGGAGAACTTATGTTTCGTGGTCCCGTTTCTAGTGAAGAAGAATAAATAGAAAAGGCAAACTTGGTAGAAGCCTTGTTTTACACTGCCCTTAGGTTGTCAGTGTAACATAGTGAAAATTGTTAATATGTTATATATTAGGAATTTAGGGTAGACCTACTAGTGGTGCTGGGGAATAAGGTGACCAGAGAAATCATGGGTAGTGAGTGAGTCAGCTTGTTATGAATCCTTGAGGAATATTAAAAGCTTGCTCCTAAGGGGAGCACAAGGAGAATGTGGAACCCGAATTATTGCCTGAGGGATCATTCACAGAAGGTCTTTACAAGGTTATATTGTACCTGTGCATCAATAAGTGGAAAGGGTTGTAGTGGCAAGTCTTTCCCATCCAAGTGCAGCCATATGTGGAAGAAGGCCTAATTTGAAGCTTGACCCTTTTACTCATTACTTATGTAGTCATGAATGTGGACTCTCTGCCCTGTTCAAACATTTTATTTTCATGCCTAGTATTTGGAGCACAGATTGTTTTAGGTGTATGGACCTATTTAAATGTCTGATAACATGATTTTGGATCATGATATAGTTGATGAGCAAAATGGTTCCTGTGAAGTTATGCATCTGAATTTCCAGTTACTTTGACATTATCAAGGTTGGATGTCATGATTCAGCAAAATGGTTCCTGTGAAGTTATGTGTCTGAATATCTTGTTACTTTGACATTATCAAGGTTGGATTTCATTTGTTGCTAGTGGGTTTTTTCATTTACCTTCTAGCTTGCTACCTTCAAATTAGGACTTAGGAGGTGGAGTTTAGTTTTTTTAATTGGATGTGGAGTTGATTTAATCATTGTTGAACTGCTACTTATTGATTATTTTCCAAGTAAGTTTACATTAGTCTTCTTTAAATAAAAAAATGATACTAGTTTCTTTTTTCAGTCTTCTTTTGCTCGATACATGTGTGGCCAAGGATTTGACACATGGGTTCTTGAAGTTCGTGGTGCTGGTTTGAGCGTACAGGGTTCAAATCTTGAAGATATTGAGGAATCTGCTATTGCAGTATCTGAGCAGATGGCAGCTGTAGCCAAGGGTGCAGGTAATGAAATAAAGGGAAAAATTGCCAAGGAGATGGATCAATCTAATACTGTTGTGTCTAAGCAGACTAATGCTGCCAGTAATGGGGTAACCAATGGAGCTCCTTCAGCAAAACCAAAACCAGCTGCAGGCTCTGGTGCATCATCAAATTCTCGGATGCCATCTCTAGTGGAAGATTCCATGAGAATTGGAACAGTATGGGATGAATCAAAATTGGTAACAAAGCTATCAGAAACATTCATCCGTTTGTCAGAAAGGCTTTCTGGCTTTCTTAGTGAAGGTCAGTCAAAGATTATTTCTGGCAAATTCTTTGATCAAGTATCAAGACTTCTGGAAGATTCTCAATTATCTGAAAAGGTGAATGAGATAAGTGCTAAGCTTTCCAGCTTGTTAGAAACACAGCAAAACTCCACTATTGCTAGTCAAATTAGAGATTTGAGTCAAAGGCTTGTAAATATATTTTATGAAGGCCAGAGAAATGTTTCACCCCAATTATTTGATCTGCAAGAGCGCCTTTCTTCAACAATAGAGGATTTTCAGAAACAGATTGATTTGATTATCAAGTATGATTGGGATTTTGATAAGTACCTGGAGGAAGATGTTCCTGCTGTGGTGAGGTGACATTTAATCATGATGGAAGTGCTTCATTCATTCTGATTATTTACATTTAATTTGCTCACATGATTTTTTTATTGATATATGCCAAGATCGCTTATAACTAGTACTTTTCAATCTTTTTGTATAGATGGAATACATAAGAATGCAGTGCAAGCCACGTGATGGAAAATTGCTTGCAATTGGGCACTCTATGGGAGGTATCTTGCTTTATGCAAGGCTTTCTCGATCTGGTAAGAACTGTCAGTTTTGATGTATTATATTGTCATTAACACCGATATGGAAAAGGGCAATGCTTCGATAACAGAAGTGATGGACAAACCCCATCTGTCCATTCTCTGTGATCCCCCTAAACGTATCTTGGAGGAGTGAGATTTGTTCATTTCTCAGAGGGAGTCATGGATTGGGGATACAGTTTTCCTGTGGAAAATGAAAGAGATGATTCAATTGTTGTTTTTTTTTTTTTTAAAAAAAGGAAAAAGAATGAAAGAAAGAAAGAAAGAATGGAAGGCATCAAGTACAGTCTTGTTCAGATGCCTTTTGCATAAGTGAAAAATAGAAAAGAGTTGATAATTTATCAAGCCTGCTGTTTGATTCTTTCAGAGCAATGGTGAATGCGAAATCCTGTAACATTGTAAATTGTATACTTTGTTTATGCTGTTTACTTAGTGGCCAAGTAAAGGATGCAGCTGGTGAGGTTTCTGAAATTATTTCTATTGCTACAAGGTCTATTTTGTGGGTTGTTTCTTGTGGCTGCTTTTTTTGGGTGTAGATTCTGTCATCTGGTGCCCTAGTTAATGCAGTATGGTTTGCTAAAAATAGGTTTATTAATTTATTGTTTTTATGATAATAGTCTAAGTTGGAAAGCTGAACTATTGTTTCGGGTCAAACTTACCCTTGTAGAGTTTGTGTATTACTGCTTGTACCTTTTCTCTACTTTGTCTTGCTTCTTCTAGGGGCACTAATACTAGTAATGCAAATAGCTTTTGAAGGAAAGGACCCTGGATTAGCTGCCATAGTTACTCTGGCATCATCACTTGACTACACAACTTCAAGTTCAACTCTCAAATTGCTTTTACCTCTTGTAGGTGGATAGTATTAGTTAGTAAAAATGCTATGTAATTTTAAATGTTTCTTGAGAAAAGAACTTAAAATAATATCAGGGTGATTGTTTTGCAGGCAGATCCTGCGCAGGCTCTCAATGTCCCAGTTGTTCCACTGGGAGCAATGCTGTCAGCTGCTTATCCTCTATCTTCCCGTCCTCCTTATGTGTTATCATGGCTTAGTCAGCTTATATCTGCAGAGGACATGATGCACCCAGAATTATTGGAAAAGCTTATCCTAAACAACTTTTGTAAGAACAAATGAACCTTTTGTCTGATCTAGTATGATATAGTTTGGCTATTTCTACTCAGATTAATTCTATTTCCTTTGGATACAAATTTGAATCGGGCAAATTGATGAAAGGGAAGAGATCCAAGTGAAACTGAAAGAAACATATTCATACTGTTCTTATACAAATGTATATGTTTTAGTATTGCCAGAAAGTGTTTCCTTAAGTTCTCATAGGGATTAGATATCTGCCTTTTTCTTCGATTAGCTATGACTTGGTGGTAGAAACCTTGTAAGCTATCTGTTTTGTTTCTGTCATTTCTCAATTCAAGTTGCTCTTCCCTTCCCTCTTTGTTGAACCTGTCACTGGCTTACTGGTGTGACATCCTCATTTCTTCTTGGTTCCTTTTGTTTGGATGTCATTGAGTAGCAGTCCCATCTAGCTGGAATTTTTCTGGGTTGATTTAAGTAACCATGATTGCTGGACCTAGATATATGATGATAAAAAGGGCTGTGCTCTGTTGGTTTAGGAATCAAGTTGCAATTAATGGAAAGATATAACAGGCTATGGTTATAGGGAGAACTAAGGTTAACAGAGAACTTGAAGTATAGTTGGAAGTAAAATGGATATGCTTTATGCTAATAATAGAAGGTGTTTTCTTAGTCTTTGTAGGTAAGCAGTGAACCAAGATAGGCCGATGTTTCTAGTTTTCTGGCAATAATTATCCCTTTTCCCCCCTAAATTTGAAGTTTGTCAGCGATTTGTCTTGTGTCTTTCATTCTGATTTGATTATTGTCTATCACATACTATATCGTATCATTGCTGCTTATCTTATGCTTAAGGTAGGAAGAAATACCATCGATTCCGTGTTGACTTGTGCGAGCCATTCCACGTGCAGGTACTATACCAGCCAAGGTCATTCTGCAGCTTACAACTGCTTTTCGGGAGGGTGGATTATGTGATAGGAATGGTAAATTTTTCTATAAGGAAAATTTACACAAAACCACTGTACCTGTCTTGGCACTTGCTGGGGATCAAGATGGGATTTGTCCACCTGAAGCCGTAGAGGGTAGGTCTCAGCTCTATAACTTGTCCACAATTGCCTTAAAAATATGTTGGGTTTCCTATATTATTTTCTTTTCCTTGCAGAAACTGTGAAGCGTCTCCCTGATAATCTAGTAACCTATAAAGTGTTTGGAGAGCCTCAGGGTCCACATTATGCACATTATGATTTGGTGGGGGGACGTTTGGTATGTTCTTTCAAAATTGGAATTATTTATCTACTTCAGCATAATTGGCACTCGCAAGTGTTACTATTTGAACTTTTCGAATATTTCAGGCTGTCGAACAAGTTTACCCCTGCATAATTGAGTTTCTCAATGAACATGATTCAGTTCAACACGATACATAGGTGATCACACTTAAACGTGTCCTCAGATGAGTAAATCTCAAACAGGCACAGGAATGTTGGCCGTTGTTAATAGAGGATAAACCTGGTCACTACCATTGATTCTTGATCTAAGCCTAGGATAGTGGGGAACAGTGGCTGTTCGCAATTCGAACCTGGAGCATAGTTTTGAAGATTCAAGATGCTACGCTGAGCGTGTCCCCAAAATGCAGAGGACCAAAAGGGCATTAGAGTTTGTCAATACGTGCTCGTCTTGTTCAGCAACCGTGCCTTGGTTTCTGATTAATATAGGGTGCTTTTTCTGTGGCAATTTGCATTTTTCTTCCTGACCGTTTTTCGCTCGAGTATTGTTTGTTCCCCTGCTGCTGCTCTCTTTTGTCACGAAGCGCGATTGGGTTCCCTTCTATCCTGTGCACGTGAAAGAAATTTGCAGACGAATTCTTACATGTTTCTTCTATACAAGAACTGCAGAAGCTGTAATATTTGCACAATGTTTTCTCTGATCTTTGAGAATTGTTTGTGTCATAGTTTCGTTCGATTACAGTAGATGTTTAGAGTCACAGTCTGTAACACTGACCGAGATATCTCAATTCATCAATGACCACTTGCCATGAACTCATGAAGCGCGGGGCAGTAGCTAGCTAGTATTGAAGTGCTCTATTAAACAATGCACAAAATGGCCATTTTACTATGACCAAATTATCATCAGTTCCATTTTCTAGTCTTACTCATTTCAAATTCGCGAGAGTTCAGATCCTTTACGTCAACATACAAAACAAAAGCACTAGAAAATATCACTAGAGTGCCAACTTGAAAGTGTAATAAGGTTGCATGCGACTTATTAAGGGTCAAATTTGCTACTTATAATATATTCTAATTATAAAAAAGCAAATCAAAATGGGTTGTTCCTCATTCTATTTCTCTCAAGTTTATAACTTATTACTACATTCTAAGTGTAAAAGGATCCAAAATAAACTATTTATAACCATATTGAGTTTCGCTTTTTATGGTAATCATATCAAAGTTTCAATCATGATATCTAGCTGATGAGTAGCTATACGATGAACTCGATTTATGCACTACACCTATACTTTTACAGTATTTATAAAATTATCACTATGACTTGAATAGAGCAAATAGATAAATGAACACCACCAACATAAAATGGTCATCTTGTCTTGGTCAACGTATCTTACGAAATGAACATCATTACGTCAAAAAATAACTTTTTGTAGAAAGAACACCACATTATACTAAGTTAAACACTAATTTGTACCTTAATGTTTTTTAATTGTAAATGCACTATTACTGTCAAATTATCTACAATATATTACAGAGTAATACATCTTACTAAATGAACAACATATTAGAGAATATCACATTTGTATAAATAGAACAACATTTCTTACTGAACAGAACATTATTTACAAATAATAAAAAGTGCTATAATATGTTGTTCTATTCAGTAAGAAATGTTGTTCAAGTGCGATGACTTTTTTGTAAATAATGTGAAAGTGGATTGTATGTAAATAATGTAAATATTGTTTGTAAATAATATTGTTCGATTCAAACAAATGTATTATTCTGTATCATATTGTTTATTTGATAAAATGTGTTGTTCATAAATGATGTTATTTTGTTCAATAAGAAGTGCTATTCAATTTTAATTTACAAATATGATGTTGTGAAAAATGTTGTTAATTTTGAAAAAAAAAAAATTACTATCCATAAATAATATTGTTTGATTTATTAAGAAATATTTTTTCCTTTATATAAATATGTTATTTTGTGAGGTGCTCTTCCCTTTAGATACATTGTTCAAGGTGCTGTAGCAATTTTGTAAATAATATTATTTGATTCATTAAGAAATATTGTTCCCTTAAGATAAATGTGTTATTCCTTTTAGATAAATTTGTTATTCTATGAAGTGTTGTTCCTTTCAAACAAATATGCTATCCAAAACACAGTGACAATTTCATAAATATGACAAATTATGAGTGTAGCGTGCAATCTGAAAATATTTTATTCTTATTAGCTCATGCAAATCAGCACTAGAACATCATAATTAAACGAAAAAAAAAAATAAAACTACAGGTGGATAAAGGTGAGAGAAACACGAGAAGGTAAGCTATTTAATCTCCTAAATTAAGTGATATTTACTTGTAATAATTTATCTGTTGTACTCCAAAATACTTATAAACGAAGCACAACTCCTAATACATAGTGTGCTGTAATAGCGTGATCAAATCAAAATCAATCTAATTGCCTACCTCTTCATCCGCTGGTCCTGAACAATGCCAGCTGGGAACATCTTATATATCCTGCAAAATAACCTAAAAGGCCCTAAAACTTGACAGAGATTCCCAAAATCCCCTCTATTTTTGTCTCCGTTCAATCAGCTCCACAGGTCCTCCTCCTCTTCAACCGCCAAAACACCGGCAGCCGCCTCCAAGTAAATGCAAAGCAGAGCCCGTCCGTCTGCAAATTCCTGAACATCCAAATGGTGACAAAATCTTGACGGCTCAGGAGCTCATGCTCCTTGTAAAACTTCTTCCAACCAGTGGTGAACACGTGGACTTTCTGCCATACCTTGAACGTCATCAGGTACTCCTTCCCTTCTCTGTCGTACACTATCACAGGAATTCCGTCGGCGAGCACCTCTCCGGCCTTCAGCAGCGGCCGGAGCAGCTCCATGTAGCCCTTGCTGATCGTCAGCCTGCTCTGCAAGTCGTTCACGTCGCTGTCCGTCAGTTGCTTCTCGAACGGCGGGCTGCACTCTCCGATGAGGCCTTTGAGGGCCTCGAACGGCGGTGTCGCCGGCGGCTGGTAGTTTCTTATGATTTCTTCGATTTCTGTTGTCGGCTTTCCGTCATCGTTATGGCTTGAGTTACGGTTGGTAAACCGAGCTCTCAGTGGGTTCGACTCCGCGTCGGCTGTGGGAGGAGGAGAATCTTGTTCCGGGGACGTTGGTTCGGTTCCGGAAAACTCCGTTGCAGAGATGTCATGGCACTTCATCTTGTCCACGATCTTGGCTCTCAGAAGCTCCAAATTTCCGGAAGATTTTTCAACGTATTTCAAGGAATAAAGGACGAGAGCAGCGTGATAATGATCGTTCGTGCTTGGAGATGCTTCTTCTTCCGCCATTGCTGCCCTTAATTTTTCTTAGCTCAGAATTAGTTTGGGCTCTCTCTCTCTCTCTTTCTCTCTCTTCTTTTAATGGGATTTTTAGGGTTTTTTGAAGCTAATTATTACCTTTCCTTGTTTGATGCAAATTTCGAAAAATATGAGAGTAGTTTTAAGTTTTGATGCAACAACTACATATAATATAATCTAATCTACGTACATCGCCACTAATGTATTTTTTAAAGAAAATATAACGTCAGTGTTTTCTTTATGATGACTAAATAAGACACCCTCATTAAAAATCTGTGCTAATATATTTGGACACTAGACACAAATTATTATTGAAGGAGTGAGTTCTGTTCCGTTGTGCCTGAGCAGCAAAATTCCTATCATTTCTTAATCTATTAATTATTGACTAACAACATCTAATTAACATTAGGATGTTAAGATTTTGATTAAACTTTAATCCTAAGTTTAATATTGAATTAAGTTTTTTTTTATGAAATTTTTTTCCGTTAACTGTAGCTTGTAGGCTATACGACATTTATCAATAAGATATATATGCTGAACTCTACAGAGACAATAGGCTCAACTTATGCCGTTCATGGTATCCCATCAATATCATATTATTTAAAAAAACTATAGAAAATATACAGATATATCCAGTAATTGAACATTCAAACTAACAGAAAAAACACTAAAAAATAAATGACACAAACCTAGTATAATGCTTGAACTAACAAATATTTATTCTTAATCCATTATGAGAGGGGAGATCAGCTGATCCTATCAAGTGGAACTCTTTGCTACTGCCACTTCAATCTACAATTCCTTTGTCTTGTCTGTCAGGGAGAAGAAAACTAGATCTGAAAAAAATAAAGAGAAAATTTTACTAATGAAATCGATTATTTGAAGAGAAAACACAAAAATTAAGGAGGAAATTGTAGGATTTCCGGGAGCCAAATAATGTAGCGGAATTAACCAAAACCCTTCAGAATTCAAGTGAAATGAGATAAATTGGGTGTTCAAAATATTCACACCTGGTAAGTTAGGATCTTTCACCCAACTGTTGAGCTAAATAAAAAAACTTGAACAATTGTCATGTTTAAGCTCTTTACAATATCCATATAAACCAGTTGGATCACCACGCCTCTTCCAGGTTCAGGTAGGAGTATTCCTCTTGTATTCGTGGTGTTAGCTTGCGTCCCTTAAAAAAAAACAAAAATAGAGTATGGCTGGAAATATTCAGAACTCTTTCTGAATTTTGTCCAGGGACGTAGCCACAAAAATATCAATATATATATATATATATATATATATATATATATAGTGAAATGTAATTGCTGCATTTTAGCAGTTGTAACCCAAGTGTAGGTTGTCGCAAGTAATAAAATCTCGGGAGTCCGAGTGTCGAACTACATGGAAGTGAATTAAGAAATACAAATTACAAATTTTTAATAAAGAAAGTTTTGGTGCAAGGTGTGAATAGGTATAAATTCAAATTCAAATTCAATTAAAATAGCTAAGGTTGGGGGATCCACTTTTAGTATATCGGTTATGATTAATTTTTGCCTATCTTACCACTCAATTGGTATCCACACATAAAGGAGGTCCCAATTGGGGAATTTAGTTAGTATTAACTTTCATTGATCTTAAAATGCCAACGCTTGCTAATGGGTTCAAGTATCCATCATGCTAACCTTTGTCGACAATAACTCAAGATTCCAATATAGTAAGCAGAGCCATATTCTACAGATGGAATCAAGTAGCTTTTGTGCCAATGATTGACTATGATGAATCAAGACTCCCACTTAACAAGAAGGGAAGTTAAATAGATTAAGGAAGAAAATACCGTTAACGTTGTGATCCATTCAAATCAATCATAACTTTTATACCAAAAGCTTCACCCTTTCACCTTAGCAAAAGAAAGATTAGTTAGCCATGATAAAAGTAAACAACATGTAGAAAGATGAACTGAACATGAATTGAAAGATCAAAAGAAGAACAAGAAGAAGAACGAGAAAACACTTGGACAGAGCTTTGGTATTGAAAACAAGAACAAGAACAAAGGAGAAAATCTAACTTTGATACAAGAACATGGAAATGACCTAAAAAATGGCATGAATTCGTCCTCCCCCCCCCCCAAGGTGCCTATTTATAGAGTTTTGGAGTGGGTGAAATGGTAAAATAGTAAAATAGTAAAATGTCAGGCTATAACTTCTTTTAATTTTTTTGACTATTGTAGACATCGAATTAGCTCTTCCTCAAAGCACAGAACTTGTAGATCTCTTCTTTAGCTTCGAATCGATAGCTTGTGTATTCAAATAGGACACCCGTAGCTCAAGTTATGATTTTTCTACCGAAACTGCTTTTTAACAAACAAAAGAACAAATGGTCTCATCTATAATTAGATTTCGGCAATGAAAATAATCAAACTAGCTTGTGGAATGAAATAGAGTTGAAGATTTATGTGTTGTCTTTCAGATGAATTTGGAATCACTCAGTTTCAACGTCTACAGCTCCAGATATGATTTTTCTCGTGAAAGGTTGCCAAGTGATGATTTTACCTATATAAAAAAATATTTAATATATATCTTAATATTAATGAACAGTAACTGCGTATATACAGTGAATATGCGTATGAACAGTAAGTTGATGAATAGTAAAAATGTGTATGAATAGTAACCCGAAAAAAGAATGCACAGAATATAGAAATTAATTATACTCAAAGTGTATAATAATGATTTAAATCCTTAATAGCAATAGACTTATGAGTATTCATCAGTAACTCTCAAGCCAAGTAGGTTTCATAACCTTAATCCAATTAGGCCTAATTTTGGACTTAACAACAACTTAACTTTTGGGCCAATAATTAATCTAAAATTATCATGAAAGCAAACCCAAACAATTTGGCTCATGCACTCAAATAATCCAATTGGCTCTAAGTGTGCAACCCTATATGCTTTTATTATATTAATAATGATCATAAGTCACATTTATGATTATAAACAATCAGCAGTGTTTAGCAATACATTATTGCTACTCATTAAACCTCTATGATTCCACTAAACCTCTATGATCATTATTCGTATATATCATTGTTCTTTTGTTCAAGATATCAAGATTAAGCGTAAGACATGGAACATGTCATCCTCATATCATCCAATTTATGGTTTTTTGATTCCTGAGTTAACTTACTAAAACTGATGACATTGATATCCTATATCAACTTATTTAAGTATGACCATGCATTTCTTCAGTCTCATTTAATCAAGAGGCCTAGAGATATCACTCTCATTATATGGGAGAGACAAATTTTATCTTAATCATATAAATCCCTCCACATGATATGTGACATATTCAATGATCACCTTCATTTTCACTTATTTATGAGCAACAAAAGGAAGTATCAAAGTATGTAACTCACAAATAGGAAACCTTGATGACTTCAGGTCAAGGGAATACATATACCACGATCATTATGAGAATTGCTTATAACACTTATATAACGATCCATGTAGTGTTCTTATAACGGATCAGTCTAATACACAAGTTCTTTAACTTATAATCATATGTAGACTATATATCTCATATTAGTTTCTATATGCTGATCTTTATGTATTATTGCAACTCATTCTACAATAAAACTTTTGACCAGAGACATTTAAGAATGCTATTATTCTAAGTTTATGATTTTGTTTAATTATGTTACATAAAAATAAATAATAAACACAATTATTAGAATAATACATTAATAAAATATCATGAGTCAATGTGTGAAATACAATCATCTTATGATTGGTTTTTGGGTACAATACTAATAGGATTTCCAACAGGATTTGGCCAATTAGACCAACATTAGATGAACCTTTTAAGAAAGAATAAGAGAAGCTTGGTGGTTAGGGTTAAAGTCTTATGTTTTTTCAATATTGAATTTAAGTTAAAGAAAGTAAAATTGAAACAAAATTAGACATGTTCAAAGGTCAACCTACACCAGGAGAAAAATTCCTTTATCTTTAACACCATTCAAAGGAAAGTTTGTTCTTGTCACATTTATATATTAGTTGGTTATTTGCTTATTCTAAAAATATCAATGACATATTTATCTTAAAAATGAATTAATAAATAATTTACCTTTTTCACTAAAATAATAAGTGGCATATTGCCACTTTTCCCCACCTAAATATACTTTTAAACTTGCGCCCTTCCTCTAAATTTGCTTACACTCTCTAAGTAATAAAAATGCTAGTAACTTTCTATGTTATGCCCTTCTAGGCACAACAGGCCCATAATGGCAAGGTAAGACTTTTAATTAAGTTAAAATTCTTAGTTTAATGGCTCAATTAGTTTGAATTAGCAAGTCAAGCAAGTTTGTTGAGGGTTAGATGGTTCTTAAGTCATTCTGGCACCTAAATGTTACAGGTGCAAAATGATCATTTTTTAGGCTGATAGGTTTGGTATTTAGGCTCATAAGTTGTTCTTATGGACCTAAGTGATAAGAAACCAAAAGTTGGGACAAAGTTGATTAAGCTAGTGTTACTATTTGAGCATAGGGTCTTTCTGGCAAAATTGAAGAAGGGTTGAAGAGATGGCTTTTAAAGCTAATTTAGGAGTTTTGAGATGCTACTATTCATCATCAATAACTCAAAAACTTGTAGCTCTCACTTTCCTTTTCAATTCTGTGGCCAAATTTTCACAAAAGCATCAATTCTTACAGGAAATCAAAGTCTCATAAGGTGCTCATACAAGAAAGAGCTTGTTTTTGCATAATTTTGATGTAAGATCTCTTGGGTGGTATTTTTCTTACTTGGAGGAGCATAAGTACATTTTGCCTATGTAGTTTACTTGTTGTTCTTGGTTTTTTGAGGTTATATGAGCTTGGATCTAGCTTGATTAAGCTTGGATTGGTGCCATTTGGGATAAATTTTGTTGGAACCATATGAACCTCCTTAGAAGAGCCCAATTTTATTGGATGTGCTTGATGCTTGCTTGTTCTCTTCAACTGAGACAAGGGATTTAGTTATTACATTCATTTCATGCATATTTTAGTTGCTTGCTTGATGGTTTCATGTAGATTAGGAGATATGCATTGTTATGGTGAGGAATTGTTTGTGATGGACTAGGTAGAATCAAGCTCTTGTGTAGGAGAATTAAATACTTGTTACTTGGTTAGTTTGGCATGGAATGATCTTATATTATAGTAGATAAATAAATTTAGAGTTTGTGGAGGCATGATTTGTAAGTTTGAGTGGCAATTGGAGGCCCTAAAAAGGCTATGGACAAATTTTTTTGTAGCTGTGTTTGAGACGCTAAGGCTATGGCCCTAAAAACAAAAGCCGCAACTCTGGGCACTCTGGTGGAACCAGAGGCATTAGGGCTATGGGCCCCAGCAAACCAAAAAGCCAATTTCATCTAGGAAGGCTCCGAGGAAGGGGGAAAGGGGTTTCCAAGGTGCTTAAAGGCTAGAGAAGCCTAATAAGACCTTGGAACTTCAAAGATTATCCTTAGAGCTAGGCAAATTTCATGATGATTTGAGTAGCCAAAGTGGCCATTAAGGAAGGAACCACAAAGACTACAATAGGAGCCATTAGGCATGTTAATGGGGTTTAGTGACCATTGGTGGCCTAGGTGAGCCGTGGAGCTCAATATACCAATGTGAAACCTTAGAGTATATATATTGGGTTCCTAGGAACCTAATAAGTTGAGTCCATCTATGGCAAATTTTACCATAATAGGGTGAACTAATTAATGGTGGATAGTGGAACATCATGTATGAAGGCTTAATGCACTTATGGCCTGGTCGAGTTATGACTCGAGGTACAAGTAAAAGCTTAATGCATCCTTGGTAGGTTAAATAGGTGAGGCTTAGTACCTTAGTGATCTAGGTGAGCTTATTAGCTCGAGACACTAAGTGGAAGCTAGTGCACATTGTTAGGTGCAGGCTTAGTACAACAGTAGCATAAGTGAACAAATGGTTTGGGGCACTATGTAGAAGCCTAGTACACATAGTGAATTCCTAGAAACTTAAACGAGGAAAATCCACCATGTTTACCTTTGCAATAACAAAGGGAAGGATATTTAGTGAGTTTAGTTCACTAAGACGTTATTAAGCCAAGGCTTGCTAGGGGCAAGCTAGAGGCTAGAACACACTAGGCATGAGGTGACGTCCATATGAAGAGAGGTCTCAAAAAGACCCTAATGTATGCATATATGTTACCCCTTAGACCGCTTTAGGCCTATAGTACATTTCATATATTATATAATATATGAGTGTCCTTAAGGCTTTTCTTTGTAGGTACCTAAATCCTTTACTAGGAATCTTTGAATTCTCATTCCCTTTAGTGTTGTTTATGCAGGTAACTACTTAGTGAGTCATTGTTGATTCTAGTTTTATTGGTTAAGTTGTCTATGCTAACTATAGTTATCTTACAGCCTTATAGAGGCTAATAACACAAGAAAGGATATAGTGGAGCATGGATCTCAGTAGTAACCATCTAGTGAATTATTATTGATTATAGGTTTATTGGTTAAGTTGTCTGTGCTAGCTATAGTTATCTTGTAGCCTTATAGAGGCTAATGGTGCAAGAAAGGACATAGTGGAGCATGGATCTCAGTAGTAACTTTGCAGTATACATTTATATGCTAGTTTAGCGTACAATGTTCCTATGTTGAGTAGTTATTAAGTTGCTATTGGGCATGTGCATAGTCTTTATTTGTATAATGATATATGTGCACAGTTATTACTTATATTTAAATTCACTGTGTTTTTATGCTTTGACTTTTGTTCTAGTTACATTTAATAAATGCCGACAACGTTTTCAATTTATTTTCTTAAAGAAAAATTCAAGTCAAAGCAATTACATGCATAGTGCATATTATATTAATAACTAGATGCATGAAATATTTTAAAATGGAGGACAATTAATTAACAAGCCAACTGCAACAAATGTGGGACTCCAATTCCATAGCCTTAATGGGAGGACCCCATTTGGGGTAGGGTCGCTACATTCTTTCTTTTATTTTTTTTTAACCAAACTAATTAAGTAATTAAAATATTCACACTAAATTAACTTGGACTTCTCATGGATTGTTTTTAAGGCTTTGGTAACCCTTCATAGCTTAGTTGTTGTCAACATGGGCCTACCCAATTTAGCCGAATCCATTAGCATCACCTTGGAGTTTATGGCTCGTTGTGACTCACCAGCGTGTTACTCGAATGCATTTGCTAACGACTTCCTTTCTTTCATGAATACTTTTCTTTTTAATTTCTGTGCATAAAAAAAACTTGTTTCAAAAAATAGGAAAGAAAATGAAATTCTCATGATATAGTCTATGCCAATATTGGTGTTTCCACAATGCTGGTGTGACCTAAAGAATATGTAAGACTTGGATATACCATATTGTGGTGAGTAAGAAATTAGTTATTATATTAGACACGTGTCTAATTAGACATACTAACTCACATTTAATCCTCCATATATAAATTACTAACCATCCCAAAATATGACAAAATTTAACCTAGAAACATTTCTCCCTCTAAAAAAACCCTATCCCTGCCGCTGTTGTTACCCCATGTCACTTGTTCTTTCCATTATGCTAGTCGGCCTTCAGATCACGGATATTCTGGCCAACTGTCACCTTTGATCATGCCATGGTTGTTTGTCTCTAGATTAGGCTATTGTCTTATCCAAATTGAGTTGTTGTCACTTGTCTATGGATCACACCATCAGCTTCTACAAAACGTGTGTTCAACACCTCTAAACCGCACTGTCACCACCTTTACATCTGCCAGTTGTAGCTAGGCTCCAAACTACATTAGTTAATGCTTGCTTCTAGATCTTATCGCCATCGCACGTGGTGCCCTCTTGAAGTTATACAAGGAGCCTCACTTGACGCTTAGTGTGCGTGGTCCAGGCACGTAACAGCCCTTAGATCCCGCATCATCGCACCACCACGGCATGTGCAGTAAAGGTAGAGATAAATGTTTTCTACAAATTTTCAAGCATGCGGTTAAACATAATTTTTATGAGCTTATGAGCCAAGATATTTCATCAAACCTCTTTTGATTGATCCGACATGACTCTCAGATATTTTGAATGTTTTAGGATGTATAAAACTTGGATTTATAGAGTTAGTAAGTGTCATTGGATTTTTTTACCACTCTAGACTTAGGCTTTAGGACTTATAACAATTTAAAGGTTGGAGGCATCACCTTTAAACCTCAAATGGAGGATATATAATTGTTTCATGGTGATTGCTATCTTTTAATTCATTTTTTTTCATTTCTCCTTTCTATTACCATGCCTATCTTTTATTTCTCTCTTTGTTGATTGTATTTTTATTCATGAGTGAGTAATGAAGCCACCTAGGGTTTGGGTGATTGTAGATTGAATGATTTAATCTTGCTTGTGAACATGTCTATAGCATGTCTAGTGCCTATTAATGTGTACTCTCTTAGTATGTTTGTTTTGGTATCACAAACACACACCACACAAGGTGTTCATAGAAATACTTGAGGGAGATTTGCATGGGCCATAGCAATTGAGATGGGCTGAGGTAGCTTGTTTGAAGCTGAGAAGACCTAAGGAGCCATCTTGGTGGAAGAGGTTTGTGCCTAATGCACAAGCATTTGATGCAAGGCATGAGGATGATTTTGGTCACATGTTAGGAGAAATCTCTTAGGCTAGAGATGGCTAAAAGAGTACCCATAGGCACCATCATCCTAGGATGTTGTAACCATATGGCTAGTCCTTTGTTTGTCTTGTGTTGGAGTCATTGTTCCTACTTGTATTAGTTTGGATATTTTAGTGTTAGTTGGTAATTAGTCTTGGTTTGTTGTTATTCTTATTACTTCCTTGCTACTTACACTATTTATATACTTGCCTTGCTTACTCCTTTACTTACTGATTTCATGCATACTTCCATTTAGATACTTAGGAACTAGTAATAACATTAGTTAAGCACAAACTCCTTGTGGGATTGACCCCTACTTTTAGTTTGGAAGGTTAGGTTCTTCATATTACAAACTCAAACTTCATCCATCAATATGGTTCTTAACCTAATTACAATAATGGTATCTCTTTTCCTTATAATTTGTAATGATACTTTTGAATAAAAAAAATTGTTGTTGTCTTGGTCCTAAAAAAGTTGGACTGGTATGGTTTTTTTTCTAATTATAGTAATAACATTTTATTCCTTTATAACTTGCATTGATGCTTATGAATATAAGAAAATTGTTAAAAAAATTGTTGTTTAAGATATATAATACTAACAAATGCGGTATGAAAATACACAAACAGGGAGAAAAGTCAGGGAAAACTTACATAATATATATAATATTGTTTTCTTATGAGAATTATATCGAAGGAAAAATTCATGATCAATTTTTAGATTGTAAGAAGCATAGGTTTTAAGGGTAAAATCCATCGCTAGTTTTTTTAACTTAATTGTTTGTCCTATCTCTTACATTCATTCATCCTTATAAGATCATTTTTCTTTTGTACTGGGCTAATTATGATTCTTCTATCAGTTTCAACATCAAGGTTAACGGAAAATCCTATGGCTTCATTAATATTAAAATGGATATATCTTTAAACTTCAAACTCTACCAATTACACTCACTAAATTGTCTTTTTAAGACTAATTCTTCTGGGCCTCAGCCTTTCACCATTTTGCCACTAAATCCTTTTTTCTTGATGATTCACTAAGTTCTTATTTCCCATTCAAAATGTTGACTCAATGGCCTATGCCTTTATTATAGCACCTAAGCCAATGGCAGAGAAAATTGTCACAAACCCTACCTCCACAAAGAAACCTAAATCATCTCTTCCACCACTTTAACATTTCTAAGCCTGGGCAATGGAAAAGGAGAAGAAAGTGGAGGTGATTGTTAAAATGTTATATTCATAAATTTTAAAAGTGCTCGATGTAAAATCTAGAATTGGCATTATATACTAACGTTTAAAGTGACGATGATGAGAGATTTGTTTAATTAATGGAGAGTAGAGTAGTCAACATAGTTTATTTTCCCAAAAACAAAAAGGAAAATTACTGGCAAAAGAAGGCCAGCAAGAGTTCCAAGACATTTATATTGCATGTTCTTACTCACTACCGTAGAAAAATAATATCAGGCTGATTGCCAATTGTTCCTTTTAATGTCGTGGAGTCCAATAACATAGGACTATATGCTATTTTTGTAGACAATGGTAAAGCTTGTTACGAAACGAAAAAAGTGAGTTGACAATCACATGTTATTTTTTTAATTTCTTTAAAAGGAAGAAATTGTATAAATATCCCTTGTATGTGATTGGATTGATAATGAATGAGAACCATGATTTGCCTCCTCTTTTTAGCCCTCTTTCTCTATTCTCAGTTCTCTTTCTATCCCTTTCTGTTTTCTCTACTTTCTTTGTTTTCTTGTTTAGAACCCTAAGTCTTTATTTTCCTCAATATCCGTTCTTCTTCTATGTGATTTCCTGTACCAAAGTTATTCAATCCTTCTGTTTCATGACAAAGCAATGCTTGTAAGTGGTTTTTGCCACCACTTCTAGAGCACACCAATTGTTCAATGAAATTCCCTAAAGTGGTTAGCTTTAGGTCGTGATTCAATGGATAAACTTAAAAGAATTGAATTGTTGATCATACATGAAACTGATATGGAATTCCTATTATTGTGATTTCACACATTGAAGCATTATTTACAAATATTTTCAAGAAGATGACAACAGAGAAGCTTGGCCTATCCTCTGCAACAATCAGGGCAAAGAATCAACTATTGAGGTTAAGGATGGATAAACAGTGTATAGGGTTCTCACATTATTTTTTTTAAAAAAAAATCTTTGTTTAGTTTGATCAATTATGCATTATAACAAAATTAAGAGTGATAAGGTTTGGCTCTTGAAATCAATCTTTGCCTACTTGGTAGGCTAGTAAGTTTCTTGGGTAATTATGGCTCTAAGCAGGCCTTCTGGTAATAATGCACTGTGTGAAGGGTAGCTTAAATTTTTATGGAGTCACCATTGATGAACTAACTATGGGTTAGAGATGATTAGTTAATTCCTTTTATCCATAAATTGGTTGGTTTTTGTGAAGAGATAAACTAAAATTCAAAGGGCAGAAAGAGGTCAAATTGACGGTAGAGACGACTTCCAAGTAGGGGTGTTCGTTGGACCGACCCGGCCGGGCCGGCCCGGGCCTGGGCCATGCTTGCTGGGTTAGTGCTAAGCTTTACCTGGGCCTAGGCTCTTTTTTGTTTTTTGTTTTTATATTTGTTAAATTTTATTTTCACATAAATTTTTTGAAAATTACTTGTTTTAAGAGTGAAACACCACCACCAGTATGAAATTTTGTTAATTTTAAAGTCAAACGATACTTATATAAGTTTGAACGAGCCTTACATTAGTCAATGACAAAACGTTCCATAAATTTAAACTTAAAAGAAAATCTAAGATTTATGCTCAACAGCATAATCAAATCGAATACAAACTAGGAACATAATGAACAAAGCTAAGATCTAAGCGTCTATCTTGAAACTCTTGTGGTCTTGCATTCATAATGCTACAAGACCCCAATCACAGTTGCAAATATAAACCTCAACTACAATCGGTGATAACATTGTTTGTCTCTCTAAAATTATACATTTTCCGGCACTAAAAACTGACTCAGATTCAACGATTAAAATGGGAACAACTAGAACTTCTTTGGCAATGATGGAGAGTATTGAAAATTTGTTGTTTTTTGCTTTCCACAATTCTAGAATGTCGGTCTTATTATTCTCCCAAACCTAGTTACGGTATGCATCCACTTTACTAAGACCAGAGGCTGCAGCCTAGGGCCATTTAAGGAGTTGTTTGGCTAGATTGAATGTTGATAAGGCTGGCGATAATGAACACTCAACAGTAGAAGAAGTAGTATTCTCTGCCTTATCCTTATGTCGGTCGACATAAGTCTTAAATAACTCCTACAAGTGCTCCTCAACAATGACAGTTATCGCATGAACCGAAATATACGACATTTCCAAGAAACTATAATAATCCTCAAGTAGCTGCTGTGTACCTGTGATTTTGACAGTCGAGTGTGGTGCAGATGCAAGTAAATAGATTAAGGGTATATCACTAAAATATAAAATTTATTTGTCTTTCATGGCCTTAATCATGTCTTTTAAGAACCCGTCATCCTTGTATTGCTTAAAAACTCATGCAATATTGACCAAATCCATTAAAACCTTATGAGATGTGGGATAGTATATACCAGAGCAAAAAATAATGGTCTCATAAAAATATCGTAGCACAGTGGCTACTTTTGACAGTTTATCCAACATCTGATGTTTCAAAATCATTTTCTTTTCTTTTACATTTATAAAACATGTCACGTATGCAACAAATGGAATTGCATCCATCAACATCTCGTAAGTTGAGTTTCATCAGGTGGGGCAATCAAGTTTAAAACATTTCCAGCTAAACTCGATGCCATTTTCAAGACAATATGCCTTAAACTCTTTGAAAATTTTGTTCCTTAACTTCAAATAATGGATTGCCCACCGAATGAAAGTAGTTTTAGTACTCAAAACTTGAAGACCTTTTTGGATAGTTAAGTGTAAAATATGATATACACATCTAACATGAAAAAATGTGGCATCTCAGACAAGTTATAATGTTTCTTGCAATGTCTCAGCTGCGACATCATTGTTAGATGTATTATCAAATGTTATGCTAAAAACCTTGTCATGATAAAAAAAACTCTTTAAAAGTTTATGAAATAACTTGCAATATGTTCCAACCAGTATGCTCGATCTTCATCCACTTAAATGCAATAACACATTTTTGAACGGCCCAATTACCATCAATCCAATGTATAGTGATACAATAATAATCTTGTCCTAGTGGTGAAGTCCATATGTCACTAGTAAACGAAACAGAATGATTACGAGCAGAGAAGTATGCTTGTAGGTTTGATTTATCAGCTTCATAAATTTTAAATGTCTTCCTTCTAGCAGTACTACTAAATGTTCTTTGAAAAGCAGAGCTTAATTATGATTTAATCCGGATTTCCATGTGTCTATCTTCCGTTTGTCTAAATGATTTTTCAGTCAACATCATCAATCCTACCATGCCTTTTCTACAATTTTATTGATTAAATTTAAAAATACATGATCCGCCAGCAGTGCTCCCAAACTATGTTTGACTGCCGGTACTAGCAGTTACCTTCAAACAAAGATTCAAACGCTTATGTTCTATGTGCCATTTGAGTGTTCTCGTGCCGGAGTTCTTCTTGTACATGAGCTTTGTCATACAATGTTTGCAATTTGTGACCTTGCATCATTGCCATGACCATCATTCTCGAAAACTTGTTCAAAATGCTCCTAAACCAATGCGGTGAGCCTTAACATCTTACCTTGTCTTTTAACTTTGGGTTGATGGCTTGTCGGAGTAGGTTGGGAACCATTTCCTCCACCAACATTCTTTGCTGGCATTGCCTCAACCTACTCAACATCATCATCAAAAAGTTGACCGTCGAGTCCCAAGTCGTATTAAGCCATGTCAAATTGCTTATCATCGTCGGTTTGTTGGATGCGGACCCCATGGATTACCGATAGGGAAATGGCATAGAAAAATGACCTCAAACTGGTGCAAGATGAAGAGCTAGAGGCCTTTCCCTTTTCCTTTGATGCCATTTGTGTGAGAATAAATTGAGAAAATGAAGAAATTTAGAAGTAATTAAAGAATGATTAAGAAAAATAAAGGAAATAAGCTTGAGAGCTTGAGGAAAATGAGAGAATGTATTAAATGAGAGGGAGAAATTGTTAAAATTGGTGTGAAAAATGGTGGAAATAGCCTCCTTATTTATAGGGGAAGGTTTTTTTTTTGGGGGGGGGGACATAAATTTAGGGTAAAAAAAACATTGTAGGCTGTTGAAGGGACTACAAATGTGATTTTTCCAAAATTCACAAATCTAACCGTTGGGACTAGATTGGCCCAGCTCAAGACTGCCGGTCTTGGTTTGAGCCATGTCAGACCTAGTCTTGAATTAGGTCATGCTAGTCCTAAGCCTGCTTCCCTATTCTCCCAAGCCCATACCTGCCCCTCTCTATTACATGCCTATCTTGGGCTCGCGCTGAGGCAAGTTTAACCTTGGTTGGTCCCGAACCTGGCCGGTCCCAACCTGCACCTTTGAACACCTTTGCCAAGCTGAGAGCTACAAGCATTGTCTTCAAATTTGTGAAATTTTACGATATTTCATGCGAAATTTCATTTACTCAATATGCAGTACATAATACGAAAATTTTTGTCATTTCCCATTTGTTTCACATGAAATACAATGAGATTTCATATACCAGTGAGCTTTTATGTATATTTGTCAGTTTTCTACAATGTATGGGTGAGATGATTTTTTTTTGTTATTTGACATCAAAACACCATATACAAATATATAAAATAAAAATATAATTAACACACACATTTTAATGGAAATATTACTTCATATATATTTTATTCATATTTAGGAAATAATAATAAAAACAATTAGAGTACATATAAAAATTATAAAAATTTATATTTAACATGTTTCACCTTAAAATAATATTTTATAATATACATTATGATATACCATCCAACATATCCATAATTTATGAGATGCGGCATACGTAGTGATATAGCTGCATTTAGTACCTTTGCTATTAGTTACAGGAAGCGAACGCAGATGAGAAGCGAAAAATGAAGGCATGGAAGAAGATGGTGGCGAATAACTCCATGAGGAAACATATTTATTTATAAACAGAGCTATTAAGAGTGTAATTGGCAATTTATAAAAAAATATTGTAATTGGTAGAGTCTAAAGTGTGAAGTTGTTAATGGTAAAAGATTTATTTTAGTACTCTCCTATTTCACAAAAACTGACATTTTTACTATTGGCAATAATTAATTTATAATTTTATTTATTTTAAAATTTACTATAAAAAATAAATATTTTATATGAAAATAAAATGTTAAATATTATAGTTTTAAAATATCATTTTTAAGAGTTTTTTTTCAATACATATTAATATGGCAAACTTCAAAAGTATTAATTTCAGCTACATGACATATCTAGTTAAACTTAACATTGAAATTAACAAAAAAATCATGATTAAACACTTGTAAAAGAAGGGGAAATTTTACGAGGACAAAATGAGGTTAAGAAACCCGATTACGACAATTAAATAAATGAGCTAGGAACTAGAAATGGATTGCAAGTTTGCAACGTCTGGCTTAATAATTTATATTATTAAATAACCGTCAATCGCAGTTATGTACTTATGAGGAGAAATAAAAATAATACAGCGACGATAGCGATAGTGACCAAGGAATTTGATCAATAACTGTTACGACAAAAAGAAGAACATGAAAGACAGATAATAAAACCAAACCCCACCAACCAAACAAATCAGCTCACTGACCATGACCGAGGAAGCAAGATAGAAATTTTCAACAAAAGACATGAGAAGAAAACAACCTTTGCATCTCAAATTCCCACCTACCATTTTCCAGAACTCAATTCACACAAAAACAGCTCAACACAATCTACCGAAAAATAAAAACAAAACGAAACAAAAAAGAAAAAGAAAAAGAAAAACCGAAAATCCTACATGAACACATGAACAGCTACTGGTTTAAGATTTTAACTACACACATGCATCAACATCCTCCACCGCTGCATCTGGGACCATGGCACAATTGTAAGCTCATTTTCGATCTAGCCAACTCCCAGAAACCAAGCTCGTTACAAGATGAACAAGATGTTAGTCACCATCAATTTTGATTTTCTCGATAGCATTGAACTTCTCAGTCGGTTGATGAAATCAATCTGTCCAAAGCATCTGAGATGTGCCTCATTGCAGGTCTCCGCTCCGGGTTGCTATGCACACAAGCCATTGCAATCTTTAGGACCGCAATGATCTCCTCTTCTTTATCAGCATCTGGAGCCAGGAATGGATCCAACACATCTGAAAGCGGCCTTTTTTCTTCGATGCACATCTGCATCCAGTACACAAGATCCATCTCCGAGGTACCCACATGAACCACCGGTGATCTGCCAGTGATCATTTCTAGCAAGATCACCCCATATGAGTAGACATCCCACCTCTGGGATGGTTTTACCATTTTCAGAGCTTCAGGAGCCTGATAATAAGAAGCCAAGTTAGTAGACAAAGGAGTGTTACTAAATTCTAAGGATGCACTTTTTTGATGGCCTTCTTGGGATTTTTCTGTAGGCATTCTGTTGGATGGCATTGTTGGGGACTCCCCAGCAATATTTGCTAACCGGCCAAGTCCAAAATCGGAAATACGTGGCTCCATGTCTTTGTCAAGTAATATATTACTTGGCTTCAGATCTCCATGAACATACTTTTTCGGACTGAATTCATGCAGATAAGCCAAGCCTTTAGCCGTGCCTTTTATGATCTTAAGTCGAACGGACCATGGTAATGGTGTAAACGATACCATCCCTTCCTTCCCTGACAACAGAAATGATAAGTGGAACTATCAATTCACATAGTTGATCAAATAGCAACTTTAATAGTTATACTAACATCAGCACCACATATAATTAAACCAGCCTGCTGGGAGAGTAGGATTGTAAGCATACCGTGAAGGGCAGTTGCAAGGCTTCCATTGGGCACATAATCATATATTAGCAGCTTCTCATCAACGGACCAATAGTAGGCTCTGAGAGTTACAACATTAGGATGCCTCAGCTTTCCAATAGCTTCAACTTCTGTCTGAAACTCCTTGAACCTTTGTGATCCTCCTTCTCCCAGTCTTCTCACTGCTAATGTTGAGCCATCTTCAGGCACAACTTTGTACACAATACCTATTCCACTCTTCCCAAGTACAAACGCAGAAGCCTTAAGAAGCTCATCCAAATCGAATGCCACCTGGGAGTCTAGTGCCACAAGATCAAACTGCTCTACGTTTTCAGACTGTGTCTCGGACTCGTCTTTTCTGAAGCATAAACACTTCTTCCTTCGCTTCCCTCCCTTTTCAAATCCATAGCCATTATCACCCTTGTCGCTTGTCCCACAAACCCTTGAATAGCAATACGAGAACAGCAAACCAACTAAGCATATTCCGACTATATCACTCACAATTATTGCAATAATAGCACTCCTACTCAACCCTCTTCGGCTCCTTCCTCCACTATCATACGGAGGAGTGTAGTTGCTTGGCAAGAAAGGATATGAAGCAGGTGAACTTGCACCTGGAGAAGATGAAGGACATGGGTTCTTCAGGGGTGGGCCACAGAGCCCAGGGTTTCCTATAAAAGCCGTTGGCCCTCTGTTCATTAGAGCACCAGTTTGGGGTATTGGTCCACTCAAATTGTTGTAAGTTAGATCAATATAAACTTTCTCAGGAAGATTCCCAAGGCTGGAAGGGATTGAACCAGAGAACTCATTGTGGGACAAATCGGCAGTCCCTTGCAAGTTTGAAAAGTTCCCCATGTCACTAGGAATGGAGCCATTGAACTTGTTGAATGAAAGATCAAGGATTTCAAGTGAAGCCAACCCGGTACCAAACCCATCTGGCAGAGAACCAGTGAAGTTGTTTCTACTAAGATCAAGAGTTCTCAGCCTCCTACATTGGACAATTGATGGGGGTAATGTCCCATTGAAGAAATTCTGAGACAAATCCAGAGTCTGAAGGAACTTGAGCTTCCCAATCTCATTTGGCAAAGACCCAGAAAAGGAATTCCCATAAAGAACCAAACTTTGTAACCCTTGAAGTTTTAGAAGCTCATAAGGCAAGCTACCAAAGAACCTATTGTTCCTCAAGTTGACATGGCGAAGATCAGGGAGAGAACCAAGAGCATAAGCCAGAAACCCATACAGTCTCTTCTTTGGAATGCTGACAGAGACAACCTTCTGGTCCTTGCATGTAATCCCATTCCAAGAACAAGGGGTCTCATCGGAGGAGTTCCAATTACTCATAGACCCTTCTGGGTCCTGGTAGATGGATTGTTTGAATGAGAGAAGTGCATAACCCTCATCATTCAGAGAACCAACTGAGCCATAGAAGTTGATAAGAAAAAGCACTAAAACCGCTAAAGGAAACATCTCTACCAACTAAAAAGTGGAACAAGATATGACCGTTGGAGAAACGTAAATGCAGACCTGGGAGCTGGGGCTGCGCAACAGCTTTACCTTTCTGTTCCGGAAAACCAAGTGAATTGACAAGAGGAAAGCTTGGAAGAAGAAACTATAGCAGAGAGGGAGAAAGAGGGAGGGGGGAGAGCAAGAGCAACGCAGTGATGGGAATGGAGAGAAAGCGTTGGAGAAAGGTAAAGGTTTTAGCTGGCAAGGCCTTGGAAAGATAGATAATTGGGTCATAAAGTTGGAGATGTTGGAATAAAAAAATCGCTTTATGGGAATCAATAAAAACGGAGGGGCGCGTACAGTCTCTCTCGTGATATTTTGACATCGACGAATTGTTCTCTCTTTTCTCAGTCTTGTCTGCTTCATCTTTCTTCTCATGCTACTTCACCCCTTTTATAATAATTTAGCTTTATTTTTTCAGAAAAGTTTTAAAATATTTAATTTTTCCAATAAAATAAACAAGTTATTATTCGTTGCTGGTATTCATAATTTATCTTATATATAAATACACTAAAAGATACTTTTTGAAAAATTGCGTGAAAACTCAAATAGACCAACTAAATTGAAACAGAATGAATACTACTAAGAAAAATTTTTAGTTTATCTGATCATATAAATTAATTTTATATACCAACACCTATAGTTAGTCATATTATTATAAATAGGTATTTATACAATAGATAAATGTTCATACAGATCGATAAGTTTTGCTAATTGCACTTCTATGCTACCATGCAATTGTGTGTGGTCATAAAAGACACGTATCAATGTTCGTCCAATTATAGATAGATGCTCGAACATACACGATCATAATGGCAGCCAACGGGAAAAGCACGGGCCGGCGCACCCAAAATAATATTCCCTCTACCATTTAAAATTTTTTTTATAGTTTGATATAAATTTAAAAATAAAAAATTATAAATTAATTACTAAAAAATAAATGGTGTAAAGAATATAAGACGGAGATAGTAAGTTTTTAGTTATTGTATTTAAATTTTAGGGGTAAAATACAATATGACTCATTTTTACCTAGAAGCATATTATAAGTTATAGGCAAAGAGGTAATATTTATATAGCATAAGGAATAAAGAATAACTGTTTTTTCAAGATCTAAATAACTACCAAACTAACATATAATGACATTGTAAAAAAGAATTAGAAAATATCAAACTTGAACTATAAATCTCTTCCCATATGCTTTAACAACTTTGCTAAGTAATTGAGATGATATAGCTCATTTTTAAATTGGTTTAATTCTTTTATGAAATTTAGAATTTAGAAAAATATCTATTTTATTTTAACTCCTACTTTATAAAAAAGTTGGATCTTCTTTCTATAATATGTTATGAAATTTTCTAATTAAGGTATGAAGATTTCTACTATAATTTAACAACCCACGCCCCTTTAAGACTTGAATCTACAGTAGAAATACTGAGAAGCGTCCGGTGTGTTTGTGAGCAAAATTACTTGCTCTTCTGTCTTTCTTCACTAGGGTTTTGCAAGAAGCACCAAATAGAAAATACCTAATACCTAAAAATGGTTTTGCGAGGGAGCTTTGAATCTGGGAAGCTTGTGATGTGAAGATCCACGTCCCGAGTGGGCGAAGGATCTGATCCACCTGGCTTCAGAATGGGACACCCTCTCTGGTGCGCTGGTTTGTGCCTTGGGCGACATTGATCTCGCAAGCGATGCCTGTGCTTGGGGGCCGGCAGGTGACTATGAGCCAACCAGAAGACATGGTGGATCTGAACTCGAAGATGTGGACGGGAAACGTTGGGGGTTGGGGCATCGCACAGGGGCACACCAAGTAATTAAAATAAGATTACAAGGCTTGTTTCATTCTCTTATAGAAAAAAAGGATTGTTTCATTTTTTTATTTTTTAAAAATCATTTTTTAATTTTATTATTTTGTTCAACTATTTCAGAACTACCACTCTATCTAAAATAGTAATTACTTGCATGGGTATGGCCCCTCCAAGCAAAAAAGAAGAGCAACCATGGCCCCAACGTTCTTCAGCAGTCAAAACTTCAAGGATAAATAATTACACTTGGTGTTATCAAAAGCAGTTCGTTCGTAATTCTTTGGATTTTTTACAATTACCCCTTGAATTTAGGGTGATATTACACTCGCCGCCTGAGGTTTAAAAACCTACACTTACCCTCCTGCTTTTTTAACATCATCAGCTAGCAGTTAGTTAAAATTACTGCAAACCTTCTTAAATTTAGTTTGGTTAACAATTACACCCAAAGTTTGTTCCAATCTCTACGGTTCCACTGGCAACTTCTCTCTTTCAACTGCAATCAGATCCACCATTTTCATGCCCACCAATTGAATCCGACTGCAAGCCAACGAACCACCAAGCTCGAATCCCTCTCTCCCATGGACAACAGTTTCAAATGCGAAGGCTTAGGTCTGACTCCCATGGACAACCATTTCAAACTCGAAGGCCCTCCTCAAAACCCCCCATGGAAAATTGATCTCTGGCACCAAGTCCCTCCTCGAAACCTTAACCGCAATCCCAATCCTAGTTCAAACTTTGAATTGATCTCGAAGGCCAAAAGCTGGGCTCCACCCGATTTGGGGATCAACCGCCTGACACAAACCCTGTCCACCAAAGAGCAAGCCAGGTCAGACTTGCTGCATCTGCAGCAGAGGGTTCCCGAGACATATCGCTCTTTTTATCGCTCTTCTCTGTTAAAGCCGCCATAGCAGCTAACGTCGGTGAGATCGAGACAAACAAGGAGCGATGTTGGGACAAGGGGGAGATGAACAAGCAAGGAGCAACTGGTCGACTGAGCTGCGGGCGAACCCGTCGTGTTTGCGATCGGGAACAACGGCAGCGTCAGTGATCTTGTCACCGGATCTTTGAGATCTAGGTGCCAAAAGGGAAAAAAATGGTGGCTACGGTTCTTGAGGTGGTGCGGGTACGCATCAACTAGAGAGGCATCAGACGCGAATGGTGGATTGGAGTCCCCGGGGGAGGTGGCATTGCCTTCGACTTTACCATCGTCAGATTGAAGGGAAATTATAGTGGAGTGAAATGGTGGAAAGTATAAGAAGGGAAGAGTTTAGAATTATTGGTTGGAAAAGTTGGGTGTAATTGTAAATCAGATAAAATTTAAGGAGGTTAGCTGTTATTTTAGCTAACTGCAACCTAACTCCATTGAAAAAGCAGGGGTAAATGTAGGTTTTCAAACCTGAGGAAGTCAGGTGTAATATTACCCTATGTTTAGGAGATAACTGTAAAAAACCCTAATTCTTTATGTTATTATTTTAACAAAGTTTTTGCAAATCTCTTACAGTAAGTATAATCTAGCAGGTGATTAATTAGGTAGAAAAATTCAATCACTGCTCAACGGTTGTAGTATTTTGTTACGGCATCTATCCAACTCATGTATGCGACATTTTTGTTCCCTTGACTCTTCCTTTTCTATGCTTTTGACCACAAAATAATAATAATAATAACAACAACTACAATAACATCTTGCATATCTTTCATAAAAAATACAATTTCATTCCTACCCCAACCTATAAACTAAAAACTAATAAGAAATAGTTATTTTTTACAAGTAAAATATTTAAAAATAATTTTTAGAATTCTTATCATCACTTTTTAAAAATTCCCACCTAAGTTCGAAGACTTATTCATTGGATTTTCAAGGAACAAAAACTAAAAGAAACAGGAATTGGCCAGTTATTATTATTATTATTATTATTATTATTATTTGCAAATAAAAAAGTATTCCATCGATCCCATTTCTTAAAAACATTTAAATCTGACACAAAAATTAAGAGAGAGAAAAAAGGTAAATATTGAAATAAAAATATTAAAGTTAAAATAGTTACTACATATATGAAAATATTACAAAGATTTAGAATGACTCAAAAATAAAAATAGGTGAAACAAAACTAAACACATGCGTGCAATTGCACAAGCTACAAATCTATTACTATTATTATTCCCTATCTCACATGTTCCCCTCTCTCTGTGGATCCATGACTTGTTGCTTTACGGTCTTAATTCATACTATGTGTAATTATATATATGTACATGGTAAAATTCATAATAAAATAAATATTGTAAAGAATATGAAAACAATGGAGTAATAAGGAGGGTAAAATCCATATTTAGTCCCCTAACTTTAAGTGGAATGCATAATTTATTGTGGATGACATCAACACTGCTGGTAGGGGATTTGAATCATGTACTTTTCAGTATGTGCCTAGGCAAGCTAATGGTTGTGCTGATTATATACAACAAAGCATGGTAAAAAGGGAGATGAGATTTATGGAATGGACAAATTATCCTTCATTTTCTATCTCTACTCATTTTCATCATGATGCTTTCTATAAACCCGTGATTTATTTTAATAAAATTTTAGGAAAATTATCAAAATTTTATGGAGATTTAGTCAAACCTATACTTTTTTATTTTCTCTGTTTTAAAAACTTACACTTATCTCCCTACAAAATTAATATTGTTATTCACCATTAGACTAAACAATGAAAAAAAGAAAAAAAATCTGATTTCACCCTCCTAACATTCTTTTACAAAAACTTTGCCCCACAAACTTCTACATTTAACAACCTAAAAACCCATCCCACAAACCTTTCTACTCACAGAATCCTATCAAGATTCTCCATCGTGAAAAATGTATCATCGTCGCCCATCACAAACCCTAAACCCTAAACCTCACATTCTAATTAATAATTAAAGAGAACAAACAGCTCGGTGTTGAGAATCTCTCATGTTATCATTTCGATGCAACAATTGGTGTGGTGTAAAGTGACAAATTTGATTGCTTTCGAGATGGTGAAACAAATGAGATCTAATCAATTTCATTGGTTTCCAAAATTAGTGTCTTTTGTTGTAGTTCTATGAATTTTTAGGTTCTAAACATGAAGAGATTGAAGAGGGAAAAATAACTATGACGTCTTTTGCTACATGAGTTTATTTCAAATTGGGTTTAGAAAGAAAGAAATTGGTTAGGCTTGACTTCTGCTTCTCTTGTTATTTTTGGAATGTGACAAAAAGGGTGTGAGGTCACCTCATTCAGGTGGAGCACTGTCCCCGAGCTCATCATCAGCGGCATCGACGTGATGCATCTGAGCAAGGAGTAAGGGCGAACTAATGGTGGCTACCGAGTCGCCGTCATCTCCGTCGTGGTTACTGGATCTCAGTGAATAGCTCTTGTTGCTCCCCGCCATTGTTGGCCCTATCAATTTCTTCTATGATGCCTCAGAATATTCATCAACCGAAGGAGAAACAGAAAAGAATCAAAATCATCTTTTTGAAGTTTGGTTGAAGGGCCTAAATTGTTAGATACAGAAGTTGGTGAAGTAAAATTTTTAGGGAAGAAAGTTAGGAGGCAAAAGTAAGCATTTACTCTTTTTTCTCATAATGGTGAATGACAATATTAATTTTTCAGTGGGCATTTGTAGGTTTTTAAAATGAAGAGAACAAAACTATAAGTTTGAGCATACCTAAGGGAGTTTTTTTGTAATTCTTCCTAAAATTCTTCTTACTTTCGGCGGAAAAGGTTAGGATGGTCTTCTTTGGGCATAATATAAATACGCCGATGTCTTTTGAGCCCAATAGAGGTGGCTCACATTCAGAGTCCTCCAACATGCTCGGCTCGTACAATTGTTTGCTTTCCCTTAACGGTCAACCATGTTTTGCAACATTAATTGGGCTTGAAGCCCAATTCGGAATTTGGCTCTTGTGATTCAGTTACCGTGAGATATTTTCAGCCTTTTGATTGAAATTATTCCCTTTTCCAAGAAAAAAAATATATTATATTTTTTTTGTAGTTTATAATTTGTTCATTTATATAAGGGGATGAATTCCTGGTCACAAATTATAATGTCATATCCAAGTCTACACTGCTTTGATCCACATCTTTGGGTCATTTTATGAAATGCTCCATTTAATGGTTATCTTGGAATATATAAGGATGTGCTATAAATTTGTGACGAGATAAGGCACGTTCGCACTTCTAATAATACATTATTTTCATTTTTTCCATTTGAAAACTGTTATTTTATATATCTAATAATTATTCGGACAAATTTTTTTGAAAATTATATTATTTTCATAATTTTTCGTTACCCAATCTTTGAAAACAAATTATAAAAAATACTTAAGATTTACAAAAAAAAATTCAATTCTCAGATGTAAGATTTCAATAAATATATAATTTGAGTAAACAATGCAATAATGGGTAATGCTAAACGAGATTTGCTTTAAATATATAATTTTCCCAGTTAATGATGTTTTTTTCTTTAACCCCGAGAAACGCAATCACAAAATAATAGCTAGAATAACAGTAAAATAAGCGAATCGAAAAGTTATGGTTGTTCAAAGTTGACATTGCCTCCGAGCCTTCCTTTCAGCATTTGTTGCTCAGCCTACTCGAAATACCCCTTAAAGAAGAACACGTTAATTTATTTTTTGATAATTAGAAGCATCTTTACTAGAAAAAAATATTAGAAAATACAATACATTTACCAAAAATGAGGAAATTACTAACCCAAGTCAATATTTAGTAACATTTTTGTGGAAAAGTGATCGAAATCAAAGTTAGACTCTGAAACTACACTTATATCTTTTAATTATTTTGCTGAGTGGCCACACCATTCTATATCACATTGATACCGGGAACAACAAGATCTACAATGTTATATATAAAAAATTTCTCGTAAGAGAAAGGAAAATGATATGGTTTTGCCCTTAAAGAAAAGCCACAAATTTTTTGTTAGGATAAGACATCTCCGTCTCTGCAGACCGTGGTTATGAGGCAATTTGTTTTAATTTAAGTTAATTGACTTATTTTTATTTTTATTTTTATAGTTTTTTTATTTGAAACTTATTTCATTTGAAAGTCAAATATTATATAGATGTAATAATCTATTTAAAAGTAAATTTTCATAATATTGTTAAATTTTTATAAATTTTTATTTTTTAATGTTTTAAATTACAAAAATTCACAAAAAATTAGTAAGATTAAAAAAATTATATTTTCAATGGATTATTGCAACGATATAATATTGGTTTTTAATTAAAATTAATTCTAAGTAAAAAGGACGTAAGAATAAAAATAAATTATTTTAAAATCAATTGACTTAAGTTAAAACGAATTAAGTGATCTTCATCCTAGAGTGCGACAACCAAAAATAAATAATGAAAATGTTAGATTAGAACAAAGAACTCGTGCTGGTTATTTGTCAATTAGGTTCATCTTAACATACATATCTATAAATAGATATGAAAGCAGGAACATTGACAGTTTTGTCATTTTATAATTATTAAATAACTAGTTTCATAACCCGTCTAACGGACGAATCAGTGCTTCATATGTAAATCTATCTTTTTACTGAATGTCTACATTGGATCCTTTAAAAAGAATCAAGGAAGAAAATGTAAATAGTTGAGTATTGTTGTATGTTGGAAGGCTTCAAAGTCATGTATGGTAGGATATTATATCTCTGGGAATTTAGCAGCAACATCACAGTTTTTGACAACTTCAATCATGTCAAAATATACATCGTATGATAAATGTGTAATAGTTTACATGTTTGGGTAGGTTTAGTTAAAAAAAACATGGAGCTGTAGGTTTATTAGCACAGGATTGGAGAATAATGTTTCATTGAATTGAAAGAAAAAATTTGAAAACAAAGAAATGGTTAAAGTGCGAATATTAACTAAAACAATATATAAAGTGTCAAAATTTTAACACCTACAAATAGTTAAAATGGAAATGTTAACAAAAAAATATTAACTTAAAAATTAATATTAATCCATGATGAAAAAAATGGTGAAAACATAAATTAAAAAATAGAGAGACCAATTTATCCTGTAGGCCCTATAAACAGAAAATGAAAGAAAATAAAAAAAAGAAAAAAAAAACAGGCATGGAGCATAAAGGAGAAGAAATGAGGCCCAATAAAATAATGAGTTAGAAGAAAAAGGTCGTGTGCATGCGCCCCAGACCAGGGTGGGAAAATTAACAGCCCAAGTTAATTATAACAAATGGCAGGCAGAAAGGTTTTAAAGGAATTTATAGGTGCGCAAGGTGGAAAAAAATAGACTTAATGAGTTCAATTGTAAGTCTTGAAAGAGGTGAAGGACTAATGAGTAGTTTTCCATTCTAAATGACCTATAAATATGGAGTTTTGTTCAACCCTAGCTCACTTCTTTCCTGATAAACAAATTTCTCGCCACAGCCAGAGTAGCAAAAATTGATGAGTCTGATTAACGGATTTCCTAAATTACCACTGGGTTGACGCCGTCGGTTAATGGTAATTATGGGCTCAAAGTTGCCAAAAATTGCTGGACTCACAGGCTTACGCCGTTCTCATCGGAATGGGTTCGAATAGGACCAGTTCAGAATCTTGAGACTGGGTTTGAGGGCCTGTAGCATAGGGGCTGGGCTGCGAGCAATAGGAGGGAGAGGAGGAGGGAAAGAAGATAACCCAAGAGGATTGTTGACTGGGTCAGACCATAAATACGGGCAACTCTATGGGCAAGTCGGAATTGGGTTGAAAACGCGGTGAAAAAACAGGTCCATTTATGTGCTCCATTTAGTGTGTATCATAATGTACATTATGATTTGAGTCATACATGTCCATTATATTTATATAGATCCTTTAAGCCTAGTCATATGATATACCTCAAAATTATGATATAAATTGAATAATTTCAACCAAATTAAATAGTTACAGATCCTTTCTTGAATAACTTGTATGCTATTAAATAGATACACATACACACTCAGAAACAATTGCAATTTTTCTGCACATGTAAGAGGAGGATTTGAACACGAGTCACTTGTATGGTGGGTTTCCCTGATTGCCATCTTACTAGAATGGCATGAACACTGGATACATATATAGTGTAGGGGTATAATATTTTTTGATAATAGTTTACGGGTTTACCTGATCGTAGCATCTTCAAGGTATTTACAATTTATCAGCCTATTCTAATCTCTTCTTTTTACTGGGGATGTTGGTGGCGAGGCTGGAATAGAGTTTGTGGAACGAATTCTTGATTTCTAGGCTGCTCCTGCTCACAAAATAGTCCACTTCCCCTTGGTATTTCTGGTACAGCACTGGAATTGTCTCCAAGCAGATAAAAGCTGGGCACAGTTTTCAACCCAAAAAGATTAATAACTGAGGCTTCAATTTTTAAAAACAAAGAAAAATAAAAAGAAACCCCACATAGATAGAATTAATTATTCTTACCAAAATATAGGAAACTCAGAGAACTGAAATTACTCCCCACAACAGACACCAGCCAGAGCGAAACTAATGTCTGAAAATTCATGTTAACATCAGTGTGTCACTATTTAAAAAAAAAAAAAAAGAAAAAAATAATAAATCGTTCCCAACTCTGATTCGGCTTCCTATGTGGCGTACCAGAACAAAGAGTTTGATATCTTTGCCGGTGGACAATTCATACAAAGAGAGCAAGAACCAGTTTAGTTTTCCTTGGAGTAACCTGAGCGTTGATTCCTGAAGTTTCACATCTTGTATACTTGGAGGACCCCTGAAGCAATTTAATGGAAATTTTGACTTCATCTTTTATTAAGCTGAGTTAATTAAAACATATTGGTAAATACAAAACGGAACCTGCACAATCCACAAACTATTTTGATTAACAGCAAGTAGAAGCAAAACTATGTCTACCTTTTGTTTAAATCCGGTCACCAATTGTTTGATGCAATACGTACGGTTAAGTTCTCATTGTTCGTGAATTTATTATTTTCTAGAATAATTAACATAAAAGAGAACTTTAATTCAAAATAATATACTTCACCTTTTAATCAGGCCATATTGTGTAGCAAGCGACCAGAGGAGGAGGAGCATCATGACGAGGATGTAAAAGTAACAAAGAAGAGGAACGAGATGAAACTCTGCAACTTCGAAAACTACCCATATCAATGTGAACCCGAACACAATTGCTGCTGATAGCTTTTTGTCCTTCCAAAATATTATTTCAGCAGCTACATTCAGAAATTATTACTTATCACCAAATTCAACCAAAACACAAGAGGTGAGGGAGGGATGGTTGAGATTTACCTTGTCCACTTCCAAAAAGAGAATGTAGAAGCCTTTGATGAGGCATTTGGTGATTGGAAGGATGAGGTTTTTTTTTTTTTTGGATTTATTACTAGATGTATGATAAAAGAGGTGCAATTGATATCTGTTATCTCAATAATCGAGTCAGAGGGGTTCCTTGTACACATGTATGCATATAAGAAGAGTTGTTCCAAGCTTTGTTGCTAAGCAATAATAAACATCTCATCCCATATGCTCCTGCAGATTACAAGAAGCAAAGAAAGGTATGGCTTTGGCATCACTCTATTTTTTTTGTTTGCTTGGCACAGCCACGAATGTCCCCAACCGTAACTTGTTACAACCCACACTCAAAATCAATCCCTCATTTTAGACCAGATGCCAAAGAACCAATCTTCATCACGCTCTGGTTGTATTAATACCACCCTCATTCTTCCGACTCCTAGCAGCATTTGCCGAAACCACTAATATTTTCCAATGCCAAATCTTATATACATAACAGAGAAACTCACAGCAGCGTGAGATGGCATAAAAAGAAGGGAAAATGCAGGGAAAGATCAGTATGGGGGTGTTCTCTTGAAGGGTAGGGGAAGTATGGAAAACCATAGCTTCTTTCTGATGCAAATCTACATTAGACCCGAAACCTAAACATTTCATACGGACTGTTTCGTAATATATAAACTGTCCTCAACCTAGACCCATATATCAAAACTGCAGAAAGCAAAACAATCCATTAACACTTCCGAAGATTAGGTGGCCTGCTGCTCGGTCATGCCGAGTCCTTCATTCTGGTGCTTCTCCCACCCACCAGTATCAGCACGTGAGTGCGACCAATAGTATAGGAGTGATCCAATCAATGACAACAATGTAAGGGCTGCTGCAGCTGCAAATACGCCTTTGCGGAGAGTTGCACATGATGGCCCCGTCCCACCAAAGATTGCTCGATACTTGGTGTGGTAGGCATTCCTTGCTGACCCGGCGAGTAAGCATGCCTCAGCTCCCAAAAAGGTTACCCTGATTCATTTAAGGAAAGCCTTTCCTAGCTTAGCACTTATATATTTCCCAACAACTGCGCTTAAAATATAACCAAACGGGGGCAAGGGATCTGGGAATTTCTAGTAAAATGTTTAAGAAAACAACTAGAGATAATGCCAAGGTTTGACATTATTAATAACTCAAGTTAAAATGAACTTGATGTAAATATCTAACTCTCGTGAATGTTTAACTGCTAATGTAGATAGTGGTATATTCCGCTTTGAAGCTTGATGGATCAATAAAGTACTGCTTGGCGATGTGAGATTGAAAAACCAAAAATTTGAGATATTTAAGAAAGGACTCGGTTTTTTTGCATGTTATCTCTTTAAGTGACACATTCTTATCTGATAGAACCCATGTGGCACTTCTCCATTCATCCGTCAGGCTTTAATTTGATGGTAACATCTTTTTCAAGTTCTCCATCCCTACAGACAAACAGAGCTACAACACTTGAAGGACACACTTCAGAGAAGTTTTTGGCCATACTTACACACCATGTACTCAACCTTAGATCCCTCTACTCTAAAACTTCTACGTTGTAAGGCATTCCTAAAAATTTCTAGGTTATTTTTTACTCCACTCTTGGTTTCGTCAATTGGTAAACCAAGAATGGAGTAAATCATGACCTAGCAATACAGAGGAATATCTAGAATCTACAAGGTTTTAGATTAAGTACAGATTTTGATCACCTGTGAAATAGGTCACTAGATTTTATGTATTCAGTAAGCAGAAGGAGAACTAACATGAAGCAGCAATGGGCCTAAAGGGGAACTGAACCTTCAAACACTAATTTCTTCGATCTACTGAAACAGAATATGCATCATAGGGTCAAACTTTATATGCTCGAGGAGATTTTCTTTCAATCAAAGAACCTATTAGGAAGATAAATCTTAAGAAGTTATCTATCATTGCTTCTGAAGTAAAGAAGCTATACTAAACTGCAAAAAGAATCAATTAAACACCAAACTAAAGGCATACTCAGCTATGAAGTTGAAATTGAAATGCAAGAGCTCCGGTAAAATCGTGTGGCCTAAGTTCAATAACGGCATAAGATGCTATATTCTTCAGTCAGCAAGAGTTTCAAGTTCTCAAAACCCTAAACTGGCTAAGTTCTACATTTCTAGCGGTAATATTGACTTATACAACAAGAAAACTTCTAGTACTTACAATTTGAGCAGATCTATACCATTCTATATTTTACATCTTGAATATGACAAAAGATAATACTTCCTCTGGTAACAGTCATAGTATTCCTTTGGTAACAGTCATAGCCCTTACTAATTTCTTTTCCCATTGATCCAGGGCATCAACAGTGATGATTAGTATGACAGACATACTAGCGTAAGATTTCATTAAAGAACCACTACGTAGCAGCTGATCGGAGAGAGAAAAAACAGTTTTTCACAAGACATTCAATCTCCTGTTATACTAGTCTGCATAAAAGTCCTACCATTAAACTTTCAGTTTATTTTATATCACCGTCAGTTATTCGGTTTTTATATTCCTTAGCAGCGTTAATAGAGAATTTATCTTATGTGCTCCACAATTTGACCGAGAGAAAAGATTGTACACTCTTGTAAAGCATATTGACTTTTTTTATGCCTCCCCAGCATGGATTTGTGTTCACACCAGATAGACATATCTAATCACTTCTTTACTTAAAGATGTGCAAGACTAAAAACCTTCAGCTTTACTATTTGGGAAGCGAAACTGCTATACCAAGTTTCAATTCTGAATAGCACATCAAAAATAGGAACTGTTTAAAATTCATGATCTCACATCTATAGGGAAAGAAATATCACCTCCCACGTGAGACATTCACTCTTGTACGAGAGTATAAACCTCCAAATATTTATGCAATTGCAAAGAAATAGCATCGGAACTTATTGAATCATCTAGGTGAGCAAGCTTGTTATATCCCTTATGAACTAAAATCACACTATTATTATGAATTGTCAAGCAAAAAACCATCTCCAATGGCTATAGATCTCAATTTCTTTAGAATCACTTGAAAATCATAGAGAGCCCCATCCATAAAAGGAACAAAATTCAAACATTCAAAGCCATATCAGTTAAGATGCCATTTTAGAACCGGAGTTACATGGAGACTTCCACCCAAGTAACTTGACCTTATGTAAATGCTTGAGGAAATGAAATATGAGGTGTTAGACACCTATATCGAATCAAGAAGTGGAAATATGATATCTGAAACATCACGTCACCCAGTTGCTCATCATATTTGGCCAGACATTAGTGCAGATTGAGTTGTTTAAGCAATAGAAAAAGAACCGACGAATCACTATAGACCAACACCCTAAGTTTCATCGACCCATACAATTGTAAGTTATTAATTGTTCCACGTTTGAAAGTGGTGTGTTTTCAAACTGTTGATAAAGTTTAGATCTTCAGCGATCTGCTCATAGTCATAGATAGTGGGCAACCTGTTATACTACTGAATAATTACTTGGGCGATAGTTTCATGAGTCATGACCTACAATCAGAGCCCTACGCAAGAGGACTTAGTCCACCAAGAAAGCGACACAGCCTCAAACCTCTCACATTTTGGTGCGATCGCCGTTTCGGCATAAACTTTACAAGTGTCCCAAATCCCACCATAGCAAAATTTCATCATCACGCATGGTTAAGGACAACAGGTTACTAATCAAATCACATTACTCAACCAGCACACCTCCCCAAGCAAAAATTTTGAAATTAAAAGAGAAAAAATTTAGCTAAACTTCTTTCCCTCAAAAAATATCTATTAACCTCGGAGATATGTAGAATATAATTGGCGACAGTTAAGTAAATTAAGATGGAAGGAATAAAAGGAGCGAGATTAAAAGGAGAGAAGCGAAGGGGATTACCAAGAAACAATGAAGAAGAAGATGGCGCAACTGGTGGAGGAGGAGCCGGTAACGAGGCCTTTACCGAAACAGAGACACTTGGTGACGCCGTGAATCACCGTGTGGCTAAGGAGCAGGAGGCCGAAGCCAGCCAGTCCGTACACCGTGGAAGCATCGGTGGTGTATACGCAGTACCGATAATCGTCGTACTTGTCAGGAACTACCTTGGACTTCAGAAGCAAAAAAAAAAAACAAAGAAATTAGACCAACACGACTGGAAGGGAATCGGGGAACAGAGGAGAGAGGAAAGGAGGGAAAAAGAAAACCTGGCTGCGGCGACGCTCGGCGCCGATGGCGAAGACGAAGGCGAAGAGGTGGAGGAAAGTGACGAGGGCAATAATGTAAACGGAAACCGCCATCTCTGGGACCTCTTTTTTACTGTTTCTGTACTTATAATTTCTCTGCTTTATTCACTGGAGAGTAGAAAGAAAGATCGGCCACCACCGGGCCTCTTTTCTCGCTGTGTTGTCCTGTTTTTTAGTAAGTTTCCCTTTTTTTATTTTGCTGGAAAAGCTAACAATTTTGCCTGACGATGGGTGGGGATATCCAGCTGCCCTTATAGCTAGAAGAAGTCTTGTTGACCAATTAAAGTCGTGACTCTTTTGGGAGTCGGACGAGGTATTATTTGTATTGGTTAACCGTGGCAGGTGTATTTTGCGGTGGCCGTAGGAGATTAGCAGGGAATTTGTCCGCATTTGGTTCGGTGGGTCCCGGACTGTTACCGCTGTTGACAAAATGCTTAAAGCGAGAGCGAAATAGCTGGACCTCGGTTGGCTCGGCTTTTCCGGCTTGCTCCATAGAAAGAAAGAGGATAATGGGCGCCCAAAGTCCTAGCTCCGTTTCGTTTTGAGACTTGGACAAACAATGATTATTTATTGGAATTACTTATTATTATTAAAATTTTATATTTTTAAAAGATCAAACAATATTTTAAAATTTTAAATTTAAATGTCATTTAATTATTTTTTCAGGTTGATTAAGTTAAAATTTTATAAAAACTTAATTATTTTTTAATAATATATTATTAAAGTGATTGTTGTGTCTATATAATTATATCTTTTAAATGATAATTATGAAAAAATAAAAATAAAAAAAATCACTTGAACCCTCAAGTTTAAAATAGACTGGCCTAGGGTTGTCATTAGCTCAAAATAAGTATGGAACATGTAAATGAATCTCAACTCGACCTTCAATTTTTTGTTGGCACATGGTTGATAATTATCTTGACTAATTTCTTAAAATGACAATTCGAGTGGTTCACATTTCTAGTCTCTATCATGTGGACCATTTGAATTTGATTAGGCTGAACTATAAGTGTTTTTTTTCATGCCATCTTTCGTTCTCCCTCCATAATTGCCATACGGGATCCAAACGTTCTCTTTGCTACAGACTTCCCATCTTATCCACCCCTAGTTTTCTTTGTATTAATTAAACAATATTTATCATTCCTAGGCTAAAAAAAATGGATGTTATATTTATTAGGTCCATACATTATTTGTTGTTGATGACGCTTGGTGGCAATATTCAAATATAGGACTGGCTCTTCGGCTCTAGATAGGTTTCATTGACTCTCTCTAAATTCAAGGAACCCAATTGATACAATATTGTGATTATGCTCATAAATTTAAGATAGTAGTGATCCTTGGATTGGTTACTTTTGCTATTAACATTAATTTACAAGTAACAATTATTATTTCAAACTACTCTAATATGCTAACGGCGCTATGTGAAGCGAAGGTTACCAATCCAAAAGTAACTACTTTGTCCCAACAAATTACAACATCTATGTAGAAAAGACTTTGTTACTTTCGGCTATTGTCATTATGGAGTGAGTCTCTCCAACTCATCAAATTACTCATTCTCTTCTATTCTCTCTTGATTATCGTATCATTTGTTTCTGATTGTAAAAATTTAAAAAGAAAAAAAAAGAGAGAGAATTACTGAACTCTCAAATTTAGAATAGACATGTAAGTCCATCATATGCCTAGGAAGATTAACTCTCAAGATGCTTTGTATAAACCCTTTGAAGTATTACTGAAATTTTTACATCTCATTAGCAAAAAGGGTATCCTAAAATTTTTCTTCATTCGTCCTATATTATTTGATCTGTTTCATTTTTTTTTCTTAAGTTTGACTTGAATTTATTCATATTATTATTTTTTAGATTTAAAAAAAATGATATTTAGAAACTATACGTTTTCGAGTAAATTGTGTTCGTGGCCTCTAACATTTAATTATTGTACCATTTTTAGATCATAACCTCAATTTTATGCATTAAAAATTCCTAACCTTGTTGAAATGTTCTATTTTGGAGATTTTTGTGGATGAAAAATATTAGTGTAGATGGAAAATGTCATGTGGTACGCCAATGTAGATGATTTGTCACACTGGCACAATAAATTAATTAGCAAAACCTTAAGTTTTATTAAAAAATGTTAAAAGTGCACCCTTAGTCCCCCATCTCTAGAACTACAACCTTAGTCCCCCATCTCACCACCCTCATGGCAAGAAACCTTAAACTTCCCTACTTGTTGACGCTTCTAGCCACCAGCTGCCGACTATCCTATCCTGCCACCCTCGCTTTGACCACTGCCATCACCACCTCAAGTCCCCAACATCATCGTACATGAAAAGCACACCGCTGCCATTCCTGTCCTTCTGTTGATCGAGAAAATTGAAGGGAAAATCAGTTTGTGCCACTGCCTCACGCCCCAAGCCCCAAAAATTGGCCCATTAAATGAGGTAAAAAGGAGTACCATTCTTCAAAACGGGGCGGCATTAGAGTTTGTGGAGGGAGGTGGCCATCCATTTGAAGCAAGTCTCGGTGGTGGAGGTAGTTCGTGGAGGGAGGCAAATAGCAAAAACAACAGTCACGACGGGAAGAGATAGAGGAGGGGGAACAACGAGAATGATAGAAAAAGATAAAGGCTGGGGGGAATGATGAGACGAGAAAAGATAGAGGTAGGGGGAACAATGGAGCGGTGGGGCGGGGTGGTGGCTAGAGAATCCATCTGATTCTCTTTTATTTTTTTTATTTTTTTTTAAATTTTTAAATTTTTCTTACTTTTTATTTTTTTCTTACTTTTCCACATAATTCATGGCAATTGATTTATTGTGCCAACATGGTAAATCATCAACGCTAACATGTCACGTGGCCTTTTTTATCTATACTAACATTTTTCATCCACAAAAAGTCCAATATGAAACACTTAAACGATGTTAGAGATTTTTATGCCCAAAGTTGAGGTCAGGGTCTAAAATGGTACAACAATTAAAGGTTAGGAGCCCTAGACACGATTTACCCATAAGTTTTCATTTATCATTTATACATAAAGTTTTGCACATATATAAATTTTGGAAGATAAAAAAATCATAAGTTAATTGTTGTAAATAGTGACTAATGCAAAACAGTTAGAATGCAGAGAATACATTATTTGACATGTAAATCCTAAATAGTTTAAAATTTTTTAAAGATAACCTAAAACTTGCAATACTTAACATCGGTGGTCTATATGTGGTTACAAATCATAGTTTAACTAACAAACATGTAAATGTTTGTATGTTACAATTTATAGTCATTTTGTTCAAAATAAAGTTAAATGCACATAATTTTTATTAAAATATTAATTTTCATAACTATCGTATATTAAATATTGTTAAACAGGATACATAGTACAATAACATTCAGATTCTCGAAACCTAATAAGTAGTAAAGTTCTTCTCTATCAAATTTTCTTTTTAGTATTTTTCTAAACTAATCATGCTCCATTTCAACTGTTTATATTTTCTAATTTTAGCAGAATTTTATACCGGACTAATATATAGTGCTAGTTAAGTTTTAGGACTTTCAGTAGTACTTGAAAACATTTATGACTTAATGTTAAACAATATGAAATTTAGGACTGCTTGATCCTCAAAGAGCAAGCAGCTGCTCTTTCTGGTAGGCCCGCTAACTGGCCATCCATTGTGGGCTGGGCTTATCCAGTTGCAATGACATTTTTAAGGGTTAATTACAATTTTTTTCCCAAGGTTTAGTTAACATTAAACTTTAGTTCCAATTGTTTCAAAAAGATACACTTTAACCTCTGCCTTGTGTACATTGTCCAAAAGTAGCTTTTAAAATATTAATCTAAATTGTATAGTAGTTATCTTTTAGTAATTTCTGTCTGTATGATACTTTTTTATAGTTAATGACTTTTTCTTTTTGTAGATGTAAAACAATTGTTTTAAGAGGGCTTAGTGTAAGACAAGGGGTAAAATGTGTGTTTCTGAAATAAAAAAGGTAAAATGTAATATCACATAAACCACAGGAGACAAAATGTAACTAATCCACTTTTTAATCATCACTCCATATTTCTTCTGGACTCATTATGTTCTGTCCCATACAATACTTTTTTTTTTGGTACACAAATAAAATTAAGAGGAATAAAAGGGACAAGAAGATCTAAGAGCCACAACATAGAAATCAAGTTGGATGTACTACACTTGCTTCCTCCATTTCAAGTTGATTCAAACATTTAAAATCAGCATAGAAATCAAGAAAAATGAGTAAGCTTGTGTATGTGTTTCACTTGTATTCTCCGTTTTTTTATGCAAATCAAGAAAGATAAAAAAAATTAAATATTAAAATAATAGTGTGAGGATACTATGATAAAATAATTTACTAAAATGTTACAAAAATTTGTGATAATTCAAAATGGAATGTTCTTCAAATAATTTGGAATAAAGGGGTATATGATTGAGTTCCATTGGTTTCAACTTAGTTAATCAACCTTCGAAATTCACTAAACATACTAATATATATGTAAGAAAATCTTAATAAATTCTATATGTCACTCTATAATTGGGTGGAGAAAAATTTGACTACCCCAACTAGCTTTTTTAGAATCAGCCAAATCACAACACATGATTTATGAAATTTTTTATATAAAATTTTAATACGTGTGACATTGCTGTTAACTTTTTCATACATATCTAAAATATAGCATCCCTGTTGCTTAGTCGAAGTGGCATTGGAGACACTCGTCCTAGCAATGGCCATTGTTCCAAACTATTCCCTCTCCCCTAATTTCAAATAATACCAATAAATGTTGTTTCAGTTGCCTTTGTGATAAAAAAATATATATATTTTTCTCTACCCTCTATACCATACAAACACCTCCTCATACCTAGTACAAGTATGCCTGATTTTGAATACAAAAAACATTAATAAAATGTTCGTACACTATTTCTTTATCATATTTTCAAAAGTATCTCATTCATTTCTTGTGTATATTGCTTTTCTTTTGTATGTGAAAGAAGTCAATTGGAAAACGAGTCATCGAACTTGATTTGGATCTCATAAGAAATAACCACAGATCTTATATACTAAACTAAAATTTTTTTATTATTTATGTCCGGGCCTATTGCTTCCAACGAGCAGTTCTAATATTGAACCTTAACTTCTAGCTTGATTTAAGATTATTTGCATGAATAAAATTTGTTTGTCTCCAAACATAGGTGAAGTGGTAAGACTTTTGACCTACTATATTTACGGTTTCCAATTTGAGACACCCTTTACTATTTTACTTTTAAAAGCTCTTAATGTAAAGAATTTTGAGTGGGAAAAAAAAATTGTTGAAAAATATTTTTGTGGTGACGTTCAACAGTATCTTCACTAGATTAGTGTCCAGCTTATACACTTAATCCTCATATTTGCATATTTATGCATGTTGGTAGTCTACGGATTTCATATGTAATTACGGTCGAAAACCAGAAGGTTTTTCCACTTGATGAACTTGGAAAGTGATAAAACTATAAAACGTTATAATATAGTTTGGCTTTTTTATAGTATAAGGTTTTAAAATCTACTAGTACTTCATACTTGTTTAACATTACAGTATGACATTAATTAAGTGGACAATAATTTTTATTAAAAGAATTTAATTCAAAGTTGTTCAATAATTTTCTTCGACACCAAATTAATTAAGCTACCTGAATTTTTTATTTTACAATTATTTGAAAATTTTAATTAATAATTTTTATTTACTTAGAGATAAAATAAAGTGAATTACCATACTTCAATTTTACTACTAGTTGGTAAATTTTACTACTAGTTGGTACCATGGACGAGTTCCGTAACCATCTATGTCCGCGTGTTTCCCAACTATTCACCCATGTGACAGGTACCGACAGTGTCCACGTGTTATTGAACATAAAACGCGCAATGATCCATTACACCCCAGACTACGTTGTCTCAGAAATTTTACCCCAAACTTTCAACTGCACACTTTAATCCCTAAACTGTCCACATCAGAACACCTTGCCCATTTAGCTTGGTAACTCGGTTAAATGAGACATTTTCTGTTAGTTACATAACGAAATTTCCACCTAATTGCAAACTTTAAAATTTCAAACCTCCAAGATCTTGAGACTTAAATTGTTATTAAATATAATCATCTAAATTTTTTATTTTAATCATTTGCACCGAAGATTTTGGCTCTCGTCATCTCCATCCCTCATCCTCAAACCAGCCGAGACCACACCATCCGCCATTGCCTCTAGCCTAATGGCCTCCTCTACCTCTTAACCTCGTGCCCCCATGACCAACACCAGAAGATCAGCCGGTGATATTGTGTTATACTTGAATTGTGATCAATTGCCCTGCTCTGGAAGTTGTCATCAATTGTGATGAGGAGAGGATGAAATCAAAGAAAGAAGTATAGACCCTGGCAACATAGGTGACATTGTGTTATACTTTCTTTCCATTAATCTTTTTTTCCTTAAGAATAGATGTGCTAACAATTTCCCTTGAATATTTGAAGGATGATGGTTGTGGGGAACAACTTGAAAGTATCTATGAGCGACTAGAAGCCATAGTTGCATCAATAGCAGCACAAGCTGAGATCTTGTTTGGGCCTGGTTTTAACAAGCAGATGCAGGCAAAGAAAAATAAGATTTCTCTGGTGGTTGGAGAATTAGGATTGCACTGGCACGAGCTCTTTTCATGAACCAACCATCTTAATGCTTGACGAGCCAACAAATCATCTGAGTTAGTGTTGATAGGAAATATAATTTATGGCGTGGTTGATTGTTTTTAGAAGCTTGTGATTGGTTAGAGGATAATTTGAAGAAATTTGACAAAATCCTAGCTGTGGTATCACACTTTTAAGACAATATATTGAATGGCGTGTATGAACATCATCCACATGCAAAATAAAAAGCTCAAGCTTTATACTGGAAACTATGACCAATTTGTCCAGACCGATGCTGGACTTGAAGAGAACCAAATGAAGTGGTACAATTAGGGGCGAGATTAGATTGCTTCAGTGAAAGAGTAGATTACAAGCTTCGGTCATGGTTGGTTCTGCAAAATTAGCTTCTAGGCCCAAATCAAGGAGAAAACACTAGCAAAGATGGAGCAAGGAGGACTGACGGAGAAGGTAGTGAAGGGCAAAGTTTTGGTCTCCCAATATGTACATATAAATCAAATCTACCTACTGCTCTTATCCTTATCTTAATCTTTTATTCCTTCACATTTGGCATCGGGCGAGGGAGAAGGCAGGACATGAGGAAGGATTGATTAGCAGGAGGCAGGTTGCTGGCATGGATGATGGCAGGGGTTTCATTGAAGAGGACGAGGGGTTCGCTGGTGGCAAAGGTAGAAATGGTGGAGATAGTGGGGGCGGAGGGAGCAACAGTAGTCCGCTCGAGAAATATGAGTCGGAGATGGTGGCCTAGGTAATGACAAAAGATTAAGGTGTAAAAGATAAAAAATTATGAAATATAAGTAGCTTTTATGTGGTTTTTCCTATTCTTAAATGGAGTGGTCGAGTTATCAAATCAAAAAGGCGAAGCCACCCCGAGTCATGAGAGGAATCAAAGTGTCCAATTGGAAGTTGATGGGATAAAATGTCTGAATAGACATAGTTTGGGAATGTAATGGATGATTAGGTTAAAATAAAAGGTCAACTTGCTCCAAGCGCCACCGTTGCCAATGCCATTGGCAACTTGATTGGTATCGAGTCTCAATTCAACGGTCTACCATTGACGGGCAGAAGCAGATAATGTGGACAATTCCTCCTCAAATTTTATGTCACAAGTACAACTCAATGCCTCCTCCACCCTCTGTATACGATATCAGACCAAAAAAAAAGAAAAGAAAACTATGTTAGAACAAAACAAGATTTTTTTAACTTCAACCAATAATTTCATTTTCATTTGTCAAAACGTTTCAATACTTTACTTTGTCTCTCCTCCCTCATCCTCCTCCTTCACCACCCACGCTCTAGCCAAATGAGTCAGAACCGTGTACTTTACCTCACATTTTCGTTATCGAGCCTTCTAGTCTTCGCCTTGTTCATCCTTGTGTGGCAACCATCCACGGTCGCGGCCGTCGATCCTTTCTTCCAGAAGTGCAGCGTCCCCACTACTTGCGGCGGCCAGCCGATTAGGTTCCCGTTCTACACCGACAACGAATCCTGCGGCTACCCCGGATTCCGTCTCTCCTGCATAAACCAGACCCGGTACCTCAACATTTCCGACGCCCAACTAATCGTCCATGAGATCCTCTACACTGACCAATCCATCCAGGTCTCAGACGCTTCCGTTTTGGGCTCTGGACAAGGACAGCAGTGCTTTCCTCAGATCCGGAACTTCTCCGTCGAGGAAAACGACCCGTTCAATCTGGCGCCTGGCCAGAGACAGCTATTCATGCTATCTAACTGCAACATAACATCGTCTGCAGCACGTTTGTCGAATTACAGAATTGATTGTCCTGGTGAAGTTTTGGGTAATTCGAGCTTGGCTCTGTTCGGCGACGACCCCCTTCTGCAGAACATCACCGGGTTGTGTAGAAGAGTGGTGGAGGTGCCGGTGGCGGAAGGGGGAGACGGCGGCCGAGGGTACAGGGGGTGGCTGGAGAGAGGGTTCGTGTTGGAATGGATGGCAATCGATTGCAGCGTTTGCAATACGAGCGGTGGGATCTGCGGCTTCAATCACTCTGACCTCCATTTCCGGTGCTTCTGCCCGGATAGGCCTCACTCTCGGCAATGCCATCCTCAAGGTACGCCTTTCCTCCTTTTACTCTTAGCCCTTGGTTAATGGCCACGTGTGGTTTAAAGATCATGATAACTATACTAAAACAAGCATGCCAATTAATAACCTTACAAATTTTTAACTATTACCAGTAAATTGGGTCCTAAAAAATTATGTACAAAGTTTTTGTTTTTATCTCTATCAATTTGTTATGATGAAAATAATTTTACTTATTATAAAAATTGTTAATGTAAGATTCTTAGTTAATTCAACATCCTATCATGAAAATAATTAGTAACCATCTAAATGATTCTAAAAAAAAGACAGAGAAACAACAATTTATATGCAAGAACAATTAAGCCCATCCTATTGTTTAATGTTTGTGGGAACAGGAGATCTAAGATCAAATAACAATCATAAGAATATTGAAATAATAATATATTGTTCTGATACTAATAACAATAATAATAAGGGTCAGGCACGGTTTGCTGCTAATTACATGTACACTCTAGATTTTGGAAATTTACTTTTGTGGTTTTTTTTCTTAACTCCATTAGAGAAAAAAATCTCTTCCATTAACAGACTGAAAGAAACCGATGTTTATGTTACTATCTATAATGAAGCATCTACACAAACAATAATAATAACTAGTTGTTTGGCTCGTACCATGTACGGGTTAATTATATATATAAACCTGCCAAATGTATTTTTTTTATAAGAAGAGGATATAAACACTTATAAAACATAATTAAGTTTAAAAGTTAGTAAAATGATCATGAAGTAAATATTGGATATTAGCTTTTAAATTATATGTATGTATGTATATATGTATGTATGTTTATATGTATATGCATACACTTAAGATTGAGACCATAAAAGCCTATAAAGATAAAATATAGTCACTAGGAAGTAAATGTAAAACTTTTAAAAACACGGATAACAAAAATTTAGAAGACTTTAGGTAGGAAATAAAGCTAATAAACAGATGCAAAGAGGTTGTTTCTATTTAATTCTATATCACTAAAAAGTTCATAAGCAGCTAAGTGTTCTATTACACTAAGAAAAATAGAAATTAAATTTAATTACTAAAATGTGTAAAAATTAGAACTTTAAAACTTCTCTAGTATAACATAAAAGGCACTGCAAATTACAATCATAAATAAATTTTAATTTGTGGCATGCTTGCACGGGTGCATGTTTGTATGTGGCAAAAGACTAAAATAAGTCATTTTAACAACATCTCCCTTTTTCTGTTTGTCTTGATTTCATTCCAAATCTTTATTAGGTTCTTTTGGAATCCAAAATATTTGTTTATTTTGTAGTTATTTAGGATAAGAATAATTGAAACTACTAAAATTATTATTTTTTTACTAAAATTATTGTGTATTGGTTTCTCATTTCTTTTTATTCTTGGTGTTCATCACCAAACTTATATAAACCAATCTTGTAACATAGAAACTAATAGAAAATTAAAAACCAATTATGCATTAAAATTTTGAGCAGATGAAGCCCAATTGATCATGCTGTGATGAGAAATTTGCTAAAAATATGTTGAGCTAATCAGCCAATCATTTAAATACAAGGGAAAAAAAGTAATAAAAAATTAATAAATTTTTCATAGAAGCTGGTGATATATATTACTAATATATGAAAATAAAAAGAAAAATTGAAATATAAAAAGCAAAAATAACACCCTTAAGAAAACAAAGCACATACACTTTCTATACTTAAAAAGAAGAAGAAGAAAGAAGAGAAACTGATGGGAAATTAAAAACCAATTATGCATTAAAATTTTGAGCAGAAGAAGCGCAATTGATTGTGTTGCTATGAGAAATTTGCTAAAAATATATTGAACTAATTAGCCAATCATTTAAATGCAAGGAAAGAAAAGTAATAAAACATCAATAAATTTGTCATAGAACTTGGCAATATATATTGCTAATATATGAAAACAAAAAGAAAAATTGAAATATAAAAAGCAAAAATAACACTCTTAAGAAAATAGAGCACCTTACACTTTTTGTACTTAAAACAAAAGAAGAAAAAAAAAAGAAGAAAAAAGAAAAAAAAAAGAAAAAAAATAAAAGTAGAGGTAACTACCAAGGACAACAAAACCTGAAACCTCAATCTACAACTTAGATATACTCAGATCATAATGCTTGACTACCAATCACAAAGTTTTGTGAATTGCTAATACCTATATATTAGATATAAAATCAACTATAAACCAATAGGCTTTGGAAACATATATAAAATAAATTATTGAATAATCATGACTATATAGATGCCTTTTGCCCATTCTAAAATTTCTGAAACTTTAGTTTTTGGCTTAATCAAATTAAACCTAAAATCTTAACTATTACAATTGAGTGTTGACAAGTGTTTTCACCCTTTTTAAGAAGTAAAAAACAAAAAGAATAAAATTCCATTGCACATACCTTTGGAGAAGTCAAAACTGAAGAATGTATACAAAAGAGTGCAAAGCCTTGCACGTGTGTGTGCCAATTGATTGGTTTCCAGAAAGCCTCATAGACAAAGGCTCTAATGGTCAACCTTTATGAATATTGTCCTATATAGCATTGGCTTTAAACAGAATGCACATGATTCTTATTTCTAGAATGATATTGTGTCAACAATTGGTGGGTTGATTAGGTATGAATTAGAGAGATTGGATAGTCCAATTTATGGTCATGCCCTCTTTAAATCAAGAATATAACATTAATACAAATAATGGCTTTGTTTATTAATGAAAATTAATATTTAAATTTGTTAATTAAAATTTCTTTTATCTTAATAATGAACTTAAATTTGTAGGTTACAATATTTAAATGACTTTCTATATTACAGATATTCTATTTGAGCAATAGTTACACATGAATGTCAATATAAATGTACAATTAATTTTAGGATTTGATTAAGTTGGTGCCTTAACAAATAATTAATAAAAAAATAACAAATAAATTTTGAATCACCACTAACTGCTAAACAAACTGTTAAATTAATGACAATTCTATAACTACTGGATGTGTCAAAGTAATAATAGTACTTATTCCGCAACTTAAATTTGTAGGTTACACTCTCTAAATAGCTTTCTACATTATTGGATATTCTATTTGAGCAATAGTTGCAACATGAATGTCAATATAAATGTACAATTAATTGCAAGATTTGATTAAGTTGATGCCTTAAAAATAATTAATAAAAAAATAACAATTAAATTTTGAATCACCACTAAATGCTAAAAAACTGTTAAATTAATGACAATTCAAAAACTACTGGATGTGTCAAAGTAATAGTAGTAATTATTTAGCTTTTGTATTTGATGTATGGATACATATGTATAATAGGTACAAAAATGACAATAACTAAAGTGAATGGCGATCAATGTATCTTAGATTAAAGTTAGATGACTATTTTATAGTTATCTGTAAACTTATCTATTAAAGAATGAAGTTTCAAAAGAAGTCCTAAACTTTATTACTGTATTCCTTTACAGCCTAAAAGTTTTCAACATTTTAAAAATATCTAAAATAAATGTTTATCGTCTCTTGTTTAGGTTTCTCCTTTATGTAGATATATATAGATAATAATAGTAATAGTTGTGGTGGTATATATAATCCTAAATCCTAATAACCAAGACTATTGTCACCTTCCTTTCAAAGCAACACAAAATATTGTATAATTTACATATTGATGGAAATTACAGTCCCTCAAATGTCTCAAAACCTTCTTTTACCCTTGTTTTTTTAAAAAATATTTCTTATCTGTCTCGCAAAACTTGTCGCTTTTACTATTGATAGTAATTAATTTATAATTTTTTCTTTTAAAATTTTTTATAAAAATATAAAATTTTTATATGAAAAAGGTACCTTAAAAACTCTAGTTTATAAAGATAATTATTAAAAAATTTTATAATATAAATTAATATAAATATATTTAAGTCAAACTTTAGTAAAAAAAAATAAAATAGTCATCTTTTGCAAAATAGAGAAAGGTAAATTGCAGGGAAATTTTACCTTTTCAAATAAAGAAAAAAAAAAGATAATAGTGCCCGGTAAGTACAAAAAAATTTACATTTCCCAATATATATATTGACGACATTACAACGTAACAATATATTTGATAGAGACGTTAGCAATAAAACAGTAAATGATCAAAATAATTAAAACATTTACTCATATATACATAATTTTGTTGAGTGGCCCGAAACACGAGAAAAACAGAAAACGATTAGATGCAAAATTATGTATAAGACCAAGCTAAATTTAAACCGTCAACTCATTACTTGACACTCAAGCAGTAAAAAAATTAATGAAAAATATATGTTTGTATAGTATTTTTCTATTAAACCACATCTACCTTGTTCACCTAACGAGGACAAAAAAAACAGAGAGATAAAAGAAAAGATCACCTCCCTAGCTGGTTTCTACCTCATAGCCATAAAGTTAAATACCGTGATATACTCTATAGAATACCATTTATTGAGATAAGTAGTACAAGATACAAATATTTTTATATTTTATTTTTTTATTGTGTAGTATGCTGCGGCATCTCTCATACTGCTTATTTTTGTGTATATTTTATTTGAAAACAGTGGTATATCGGAAATACCGTGAGATATATATTGCAGTATTTTATTTTTTACAGATGCATGTGAGATATTTTTTTTTGTCATTTTACATCAAAATATCATAAATATATAAAACATTAAAATATAATTAATACACATATACATAAAATAAATATTTACTTTTATTCTTTTGGTTATTTTCTTAGTTAACATAAAAATTTAATGGTTACTTTGAGCCACCTAGGAACTCAATGTGGTATTAGAAAATGTATTGTTATTATTAAAGTATTTTTTTTCTCTTATATCAATAAATTAGTTTCTTTCTTAGTATTATTTATTTTGCTCTATATATATAACATTTTTTTATTTTTTTGTATTAAAAAAATAGCTTCTATCATATATATTTTATTTATATTTGATAAATTATGATGAGAAAAATTAAAATACATATAAAATGTGCACAAAAAAATATTAAATTTATGTCATTTTAAAATAAGATTCTAACATTTATTTAATTTTTTTGTGAAAATGGTAACGGTATGCGACGCAGTATACTATGTAGTATACTGTAAAAATTTAGGGTGTGGTATAATTAGCGATAACGGTATTTAACATCTTACTCATAGCTTAGAGAGCTTCATCCTATATGCATGTGCAATGAAGAAAGTATTCATTTCAGTGTTGGAAAGAAGGAGAAGGTTTCTCGGTTATTATTGTATGAAAAATTTGGAATTTTACTTAGAGAAAGAACACTGCAATTCTAAAACTTTAATCATTGTTTTATTTAAATATGAGAACTTTCAAAATGTATAAATAGTTAGCCAAAAACTATTAGTCACATGTTCTGAGGTTAATTTTAAGACAACTTATTTACACATTTTGCAATTTTAATATTAAAATAGAAATTTGCAAAGTTCTAGACTTAAATAGAAAAATTGAAAAGATTTAGGGCTAAAATTGGTCTTCCCTATTCGACTTGAAAAATATTTTTTTGAGAAGTAAGAATTTTTTAATAATTTTTTCATTTTCACTTGAGTAGTTTTTTGCTTATAGTTTTTACTTTTTACAAATATAGGGAAAAAAGGTAACAAATATATGTTTTTTGTAGAAAGAAAAATTAAATATACTCCAAAAAAATGTTTTTTATAAAAATAAAAATATATAATTTTTATTATTCGATGCATAAATAGAAAAAAATTATGTATCTTCTTTGGAAAATTGGAAAAGAAAAGATTTATTTTTCTTGCTGTAAGAAAATGTTAGATCAATTTTGAGAAACACTTGGAAGTAAAAACAGTGGAAGACAAATTGGTATTTTTGCAAAATATTTTGAAATGCAAACGGAACAAGAGGAAAGACTATTTTTAGTCTTAGATCTTTTGTGACTTTTCTATTTTAGTCCTAAAATTTTATAAATTTCTATTTAAATCCCACAACTTTGTGAATTTTCATTTGAATTCTAAAATTTACAAACATGTAAATAGTTAATCCTAGAATTAAATCAAGAACAGGTGGCTAACTATTTAGGATTAATTGTTTACACATTTTGAAAATTTTAGAACTCAAATAGAAACTCATAAAATTTAGGACTTAAATAGAAAGTGGTTAAAGTTTTAGGACTAAACTTGTTCTTTCTCTTTTTACTTATTACACTTGGATTTTAGCCCTCAACCTCAATTTATTGTTGTTCCATTTTAAAATTTTAGAGGATAAAAAACATTAAAATTAATAGAATTTGGTCACATGACACATCAATGTGGGACGTTTTTCCTTGATGGCACGATAATTAACTGCTGGCAATTATGTGGAAAGGAAGAAAACTAATAAAAAAATAAATAATATAAAAAAAATGAAAAATAAAAAAAGAAAGTGTTTTCTGTCCTCAATTCCCAGCTTCACCGAGTAATCTCCTCCACCGTCCACCACCGACTGTCTGTTCACGCCCTCATCCGTTCATGCAGACTGTCCGTTCACACCCTCGTCCGCTCACCCCAACTATCCATTCATGCCCTCATCCGTTCATGCAACTGTAAGAAGCTTCGATTTCATTTCCCAACTCCGATTTTGTTTCCCTAGCTTCAATTTCTTTTCCCCAACTTCGATTTCATTCCTCACCAGAACCTTCGATTTTGCCGAACCCCAAAACTTTCGATTTGGCTACTGGGGGAGTAATTGCAGCGTACTTTTGTAGAGAAGAGACAGCGGAGAGGGGCTGAAGAGTGCCAGGGGAGTTAAGGAGCCGCCAGAGGATGCAGAAGCCTTCATGCTAGGGGAGTTAAGGCGCCATCAAACGATGCAATGATGCGGATGGGAGCTGGGTGTCAATGAAGGGTGTTGAGGGAGAGAGAGAGACAGGAATTCGCTGTTTCTGGGTAGAGGAGTGGGAGAGGATGTGTAAATCATCTATGTTGGCATGACACGTGGTTAATTTCATCAATTTTAACAATTTGTATCCTTCAAAAGTTTAAAATGGAACAATAAATTGAAGCTGATAATCTTCCATGCAAAGTTTTAAGGTTAGGATCCAAAATAAAACAATAATAAGAAGCTAACGGTCATGGATGTAATTAACCCACTAGGACTTATTGACTTGCTTGCATGGTCTATTAAGGAAAGTATGGGAGTGACGGGGTCAAGGCGTGATGGATATATCCTATGCTTTTGTCGCTGTAGATCCCATATTAAATTCATGACGACAAGCGCACAAGATGCGTCCATCGGGCCATGAGTAGGCCACATAAATAGGCCCTAAGATTAACTAATAAAGATGGAGAAGCTGAAACCTAACTTATAATGATGTCTGATTAATTGAGTAGAGTCAAGGTTTACCATCTGTGAGTAAACTGATCCCTCATAAGTGATGGTTAGCCAATACATTGGAGTTGGACGAGCAAGTAATTACTCCAGTTTGCCAACTTGTTACTGGCCGCCGCCCGCCTATCTCTAGTCAAATAGATATAATATGGAGTACTCTATCAAAGATATTCTTTTAGAAAAAAAAATATATATTCCCTCCGTTTCACAATAGTTTACCTTTATTTTTTTTTTTTACAGTTTTAAAATAGTTGTCTTCTTTTTATTTTTTCAAATGAAGTAACTTTTTTATTATTTTATATATATATCATTTATTGAAAGGAGAGAAAGTTGAAAAAATTAAAGAATGAAAGTATGTAGGCCCATTAAAAAGTAGATAAGTACATATACTTTATATAAAAATAAATAAACTAATAGTTTTATATTAAAAAAAAGAAGTAAAAAGTAAAGAAGTCTTAATTTACATGCATTATCAAAGAGAATAGATTTTATGAGACAGAGGAAGTAATAAATAAATAAAATAATGATTCAAATTTAAACATTTACTAAAAAGGTGAAAAAGAAATGGGAAAATAACATCTTTACCCTTGAGATTATTATAGCCTGCCGATTTGTTAAACTCTTTCACCCATTCAGTTCTTGAAAAGTCATTATGTGTTTAGTAGCAAAGTTTTATGAAGTGGGGCGGGGGTCTTTATTCAAGGGTTCGAATTGGGGTTTTTAAGAAGTGAGTGCAAGTGACTTTTGGGAGATGAGGGGGCTGTGATTAAATTTGTCCAATAATTAGCTAGTGGATGATTGCAATTTGTATTCTTTTAATAAAATTTCTTTCTTTTTTTTTTTTTCAAAAATGCTTTTGAAACTTCAGTATTTGGAACTAGATATTCTCTATCATATGATGAGACGGTTAGATTATGAAAAGTTAGGGAAGGAGAGAAGACAATAATGACGGTTCGATTATGAAAAGCTAGGGAAGGAGAGAAGACAAAAACACACGTCTTAGTTGAAGAAGGCAAAAAGAAAGAAGCGACGCATGTAGAGAACAAAAAATTAAAAAATTATTACAGAAGACAATTCTTTATGTCCATATTTTCCAATTTTTTAAGGCATAATAACGAGAGAAGACAAAAACACACATGGCTTGGACAAGCAAAAGCAAGAGTTGGTAGAAAAATCAATGCTTCATGTCCATATCTAAGGCCAACTGCAACTGTACAAGCTCATATTTTAAATAAATGTTATGATAAAAAGTTATGGACCATCTCTGATATTAGGCTTAGATCTCGAGCCATAACTAAGATAAAAAGTGTCTGATTTATTATAAATTCCTATTAAATCAATTATCTTATAATGATTCTAATGAGAAATAAAGCTATAAGCAAACAAAAATAGAAAATCTATTATTTTGACATGCAAGAAACATTAGTTAAATTCTGAGTTCAGACCATGTTTTATTCGTTACTTATTTCTTGTTGAGAACATTATATGTCAAAGTTTCCACTTTGAGACCTCATTACTTCTTTTAGTCGATTAGGTTGGTGATTTTTCAAAATAATAGAGGTGTAGGTAATATATAAAAAATATTCATGATGGAAATGGAAAAAAAAAATACACACACATTCACAGAAGGAAAAAGTACATGAGAGTTGGCTCAATTTGTAGGATTTTTTGTTTCAAAAGTTGGATTTTCTCTGCCAATAATCTCGACTTTGTACATTGCAAGTCCTTAGTAAGAATAGAGCCTTCATCACGAACCATTTAACTCTTGACTTTGTTTCCTTGGATTTTTGGGGCGGATGCTTCCAACTTTCCGACTCTAGAAAGTCTTGTCAATTGTAAATATATAACTCGTCCCCCCAGCGTTTCAAACAAAACTGCAAAGAATTCTCGAGTCAAGTCTCCCATGGTGGGTGAAGTTGAAGAACTAGTCTTACAAACTACAAACCACACTTGTTTTCCATATTCTTTCAAAGTCAATACCGAACTCTAAGCTAGCAGAGCTACACACAGGTTGATAAGTTCGAGTCATGGAAGCAACTTCAATGCCTCCACCAAAAGAACACTTGCTCACCTGACAAACTTTGCGTTCTCCTCTTCAATGTCGCCCGCCTCACTTGTTTTCATTCTTCTCTTCTGCTTCATGTTCTTATTGTTCTCCCTCTCTAATGGACGAGAGACTGGAAACCGTTCAGACTGCCCGGCCTTTGACTGTGGAAATTTCGGTCTCATTGCATTTCCTTTTACCCAGAGAGACCGCCCTGACTGCGGATTGTGCTTCGTTGATGGCTGCAACGAGAAAGATCAAAGGATTCAATTAGAGAAGGATGGAATACGGTATCACCTCTCGTCGATCTCTCAAGCCGAAGTCATCAACTTGCAGTTCCATGATTGCCAGTCCCTTCTACGTTTCAGACCTCCAAAACTTCCATATATTTCTTTGTTTCCGGCTTCCAACATCACCTTGACTTCCTGCAACAACAAGTATAAAAGTGTTATCCCACTCGCAGAACTTAATGGCAAAAGCTGCAACAATTTAACCAGTTTACTACCCGTATGCGATTGTCAACAGGGTGGCCGCCATATCACGTCATTACATGCCAAAGTACCCATCAGAGCACGACTAACTAGTCCATGTAGGGCATGCCATTACCGATTAAATGGCCTATGTGAAATGGACAGCAGGAGAAACTTTTACTGTACTAAAACCAAACACGGTAAATGTCTAAAACTGTTAATATTCTAACGAGTATTTACTTCTAGGTTCTGCGCAGAATGTACACACAAACTGAACATGTTAATGCCATTGATTTTCCTAAGATTGAAAGCCTCATACATTTTTGCAAATTTTTCACAGGGAGCAGGCATGGATTGAAGTTGGGAATAGGTAATTGTTGACCCAAGTGCACCCTCAAATTTGTCTGTTAAAATTTTCCGTAAACTTGTCTACCTCGAATGATTCTTCCAAGGTGTTCAACTAAATTGGTACCTTTTCTTATATTCCAATTGCAGGAATTGGAGGCTCAGCAATATTACTGATTCTTCTCTTCTCTATCAGTTGGCGTCTCTACAAACTGAAGCACACTACTTCATTCTGTCTCAGAGGAAAGACTTCAAATCTCTCTTCACGATCAGACTTGGAGGATGGCGGTGTCTATCCTGGAGTTCACATATTTTCTTACAGGGAACTCGAGGAAGCCACAAATAACTTTGACTGCAAAGCAGAACTTGGAGATGGAGGTTTTGGAACTGTATTCTATGGTAAGACCCCAGTACAGTGTTTCCTGAGCAGTACATGATGTTTTCCAAAATAAGGATATTATGGTTGAAGAATCGAGTACATGTTAAATGATCTTCCAATTACTTTTTAACCAGGGAAACTCAAAGATGGGAGAGAAGTTGCAATTAAGCGTCTATATCAGCACAACTATAGACGGGTAGAACAGTTCATGAACGAAGTTGAAATTCTAGCCTGTCTGCGCCACAAAAATCTTGTTTCCCTCTATGGTTGCACCTCACGTCGTAGCCGTGAACTTGTCTTGGTTTATGAATACGTTTCCAATGGTACTGTTGCAGACCATCTCCATGGTGATCGAGCACAAGCCACTGCACTCACTTGGCCAATTCGTATGAGCATTGCAAGAGAAACTGCAAGTGCTCTAGCTTACCTCCATGCTTCTGATGTCATACACCGGGATGTAAAAACTAGTAACATTCTCCTTGATGATAACTTCGGTGTTAAGGTAGCAGATTTCGGACTCTCCAGGCTGTTCCCTAATGATGTCACTCATATATCAACTGCACCACAGGGGACTCCTGGCTACGTAGATCCAGAATATTACCAGTGTTACCAGCTCACTGATAAGAGTGATGTTTATAGCTTCGGAGTCATGCTCATTGAACTCATATCATCAATGCCTGCTGTTGATACTAGCAGGCACAGGCAAGAGGTTAACTTGGCAAACTTAGCAATAAACAGGATTCAAGCACGTGCAGTCCACGAATTGATTGACCCATGTCTTTGGCATGAGTCAAAGGAGACAGATAAGAGAATGATAACTGCAGTTGCAGAACTGGCTTTCCAATGTTTGCAACAAGAGAAGGAAATACGACCGACAATGGATGAGGTATTGGAAGAATTAAAGAGAATCCCGGAGATGGAATACAAATCGGACAACATGGAAGACACAAATAGAAGTAATGATGAGCAAGGAAGTCTAGAAGTACCATCTTCGTCCCCATGTTATGATGAGGATGCACTGCTGAAGAGTATTAAGCAGCCGCCTTCACCAATTTCAGTGACAGACAAATGGATCAGCAGAAGCACTACACCTAACATCAGTGAATAAGGTTGTTTATGCTGTAGATAATACTCAGCAGTTGATATTGAGATTATGTCGAATTCTCATGATTGGCTGCAAAGCATGATGGAATTGGAAACCCTTTTCTGATCATAGCGTAGATTGTTTTCCTTTTTCCTTCTTTTGTGAAAAAATGAACGGTTAACAAATGTTTTGTTATTCTAACTAAAACCTAAGTCATGAGATATCACTAGACTGGCTGTCAATTTGCAAGAACAAAGGTTAACTATCAGATCCTGCCATAATATCACAAACTACGATCTTTCTTTGATAAGGTGATTGTTGTTAGAAAACAAAATCCTCCACCACTTGATTACCAGTACTATTAGCAGCTACAGACCAAAAGTGGAGAGGAAAAATCTGTTCAAGAACTAGAAGTACTTCCCTCCTGACTTGGGAACTGAAGTTGCACGGAAACTCATGTCCGTCAGACAAATGATATGATTTTCTCTTCCTTCTAGAATGAAGGTAAGTCTTGGATTCTCTTTTTCAACTCTATTTGAATTGAATGATCATATTTTCAGAGGGAAGGGACAAAAGAGAAAGGCCGGGAAGAAAAAAACAGAACAAAGACAATAAGACATAAGTACGTAACACAAGGGTTACATTTGATTTCCACACCAGTCAATAAGCTAAACAAGTTCCTCGGAAAATGCAATTCTCTTTGTCTTTTGTTTCTTTTTGAAAATTCCATTCAAAGAATTGCTTTTGAGGAAAGCAACACCAGAGCGAGAGAGAGAGAGGGAGGGCGGGATTACAACAAACAATAAAGAAGATCCCTTTCTCTCTTTCATAAGCAACCATACACGCCGCGCGCAACAGTCATCATATTCGAAATCCAAACCCTCCATTCACAACCATTTATAAGCAAGAGGCAGGCAGAGTGACGAGCGGAACCTGACGGCAAAAAATGGCCACTCTGCAGAAATTCAAGCTGCTAGCGGCGCACTGCGGCGTCGCCCAGAGCCCCACGAGGAGCCCGTCGGCGAGCCCCGTGGTTCACATCCGCCGTTCGAAAACCTCCCTGCGGATGCTCCTCACCGGGCGATCACCGGCCCGCAGGGAAGTGTCGAATGAGCACATCTCCGGCGCCAGCTTCGTGGGGAAGAAGGGAAAGAGGGACGTGGGCGGGAGAACTCTGAAAGATCTGTTCGTATCGTCGGCCCCATGGGACAAAGAAGAAGAGGAAGGCGAGTATGCGGGAGGCAAAATGGGATTGTTGGAGGCAAAAGTAAACGGGTTGGGGAGTTTGGGCGGGGGACCCGGTTCGCCCAGGCCCGGGTGGGTCGGATTCCGGCATAGATTCATGCTGAGGAGAGCTTGGCGCCCTGTGCTTGCCTCTGTTCCTGAAGAAGAGGAAATGGAATAAAAGCCCCTCGTCTTGCAACGGTTTTTATGAATAGTGTTGGAATTCAGTTAGAAGTTATAAAAGTTAGGGATAATATCTTCTTATCTCTACTTCTGAGTTCTGAGAACTATCGCCATGTAACTTTTCTTTCCATCTCTGACACTATTCATACCAAGACGTGTTTGTGGGATTTTTCTTTCCTCCTAGCAACAATCAATTACTTTTATGCTATGTGAAAATGGGAGTAAACTTTGGGTGTGATCACTACATGGAGGGTGTGCATTACAGAAATGATCTACATAGATTGTTACAAGGTCTATGTAGTTATTGTATTATAGATCTATGTCTAATTAAATATACTAATCTATCATTAATTTTTTTATATGTAGCCCACAAACCAGTGAAAAATTGACTAATTTGGTATTGGACTAAAACTCACATTTACATTTGGAAAACCTACCTCTCTATTATTGCCGTGTTGGTCGCCATCGTCACCACCGCCCTGCTACCGCCTTCGACTAACTATCATCGCCTTCAGACTTGCTGTCATCATCCACCTCAAGATCTCGCAATCACTCACATTCAAATCTTATCATCACTTGTCGCCTTTTGCCTCCAGATCACGTTGACACTTGCATCCAAATCTTGTACCATCAATCACCTCTAGATCTTAGCATTATTGCTTGCCGAATCGCGCCAATCATTGCCTTTGGGTCACACTAATTGTTGCTTTTGAATTACAAAAATGTCTACAATAAAATATAAATGTGTCTAATATATTATGTGGAAATGTCTGCAAAGTAATATAAAATGTTTTTATTATAATGTGAAATTAAAACATCTAAAGCTATAAAAATAAATATCTGAATGAATATTAAAAAATGCCTAAAAAAATATGTAAAAGTGTCTAAATAAAAAATGTTTGAACCAACTTGTAAACAATTTATTATCTCTAGAAAATAATTGTTTAGTATAATAAAAAAAGTGTCTGAACCAATAAGAAAAAATGTCTAATTGGATATTGAAAAATTTCTAAAGAAATATGTAAAAGTGTCTGACTAAATAACTCATGAACAATTTGTTATATTAAAAAAATAACTGTCTGAAATAATTAAAAAAATGTCTGACTAAAAATGTAAAAGTGTTCAAATAAAAATGTAATAGTGTTTAAAAATTTTAAAAAGTGTTTAAATAAAGATATATAATTCAATGAATAAAAAAATATCTAAATAAATATTTAAAAATGTCTAAAGTGTAATACAAATGTGTCTAAACAATAACTAACAAAAAAAAAATTTCTCTTTTGGAAAAGAAATGAGTCTGTCATCTGCCTTTTCCTTCTCATCCCTCTCATCTCATCTCTTTTCTGCCGCCCACAGCCCGCCCTCCCTCCATGCCTGTTCGCCTTGCTTGTCTGCCTCCTCGGTCTTGCCTCATCATTTCCCCTGCCTCACCGCTGCTCTGATCTCTCTTCTTCTCTCCTTGGCTTGCGACCTCGCTTATAGTCGCTCCGATCTCCCTTTTGCCCGTCATCGTCATCCTAGATCTCATTGTCTTGTCCTCGTGATTAAGAAGTAGCCATTCGTTTCATCATGGATCCAAGTGGCCAAGTTTCCTAGGAAAAAGACAACTTGATTGGAGAGATCAGAGAAGTGCTTGCTAGAGGAAACAAAATTTGATTTAGGGTTAAGGGTAAGATTGTAAAATTAGTTCCTATGTCTAATCGCACATGTGTTCACAATAACCATCCATGGTCTATGGACCCTACAAAAGTTCATAGAATGATTTTATTAATTTAAGAAAATGAGTAAAAATATATTAAAATTTAAAAATTAAAATTATTTTTTCTATACATACATTGAAATTAAATTAAAATTTCACTTTTTATTTTATAAGTATGTTGTATATTAAAAAAAACTAGTTATACATGAACCTCATAGAAAAAAATTTTATATCGATCCTTAAAGCCTTATGTAAGATATTTTTTGAAATACAATACGGTCAATCTTTGCCGGAATAGAGCTAAAACAGAGCACTAAAATCTCGCTCCAGTGGTAAAATTTAGAAGTGCAAGCAACGTTTTTAAGTCTTAAGGACTTGATTTTGACTGATAGAACATATTTCATTAAGCCTCCCAGAGAAGTGAAGTGGGACAACTCAAGGTGGAAATTTTTGTTTCCAACAAGGTTTGAGTTAAGCTTAGTCATCTAGCTAGAGACTAACCTAATATACTTGCAAGCAGTCACTAAGGTAATCAAAAGTAAGTTAAGCGGTGAATATAAATGGAGGGAAGAAACAAAGTCTTTCACCAATTAGAGGCACAAAACTCCAAAGTTTATGTTCCCTCCTCTCACAACTAAAATTAGGAATTAGAGGCCACCGACAGGCAGAAGAAATTTTTACACTTGGCCTACAACAGCTCCAACTAATTCCAATGGCAGAAGCACCATCAAAACAAAAAAAAACAAGGGACTGGGAAAACAAGTACCATGAATCTTGTTACTAAAATAAAGAATAAACACTTAAACAGTACTTGTTCAAGTAATATTAACTCCGAAAGAACCTCGAACTTACTTTTATTTACTATCCATGTACAATGACAAGCAATACGCTTCTTAGTAGAAAATTTTTTCCGTATACAGTAACAATAAAAACAAATTTCCGAAACAAACAAAAAGGTGGATCAATCAACTAGTGACCCGTTGTTAGTTTCTCCTTGTTCCCGATAGGAATAGACGGAGTTACCGTATTTGATTGCGTTTGTGTTTGTGTTTGTTGCAAAGCCCTGTGATGATTCACTTCCCCATTTCTCCCAGTTCCTTGCTGCTGAGCTTTGACATTACCATCAGACATAGGATTGCCAACTGAGTGCTTTGGCGGAGGCAGAACTTTGTGTAGAAACCTGTGAATTGTTTCGTAGCTGGTAAACGTAATAACAGCTGACGGAGTTGTCCTTAATAGATTCGTCGCGCAGCCACGATAAAAGCCGGGAAAGCCTTCTTTTCGCATAACCTTCTTAATGCAATCGAAAACTCCAGCATATTGGACCTCCGAATTCCTTGCCTGCCCTTGATCTTGAAGCCTCGATCGGACAACCTGGTATTTCAACATCATTTGACTGGCTGGAAAATGGAAATTAAAACCATTCTTCTAAGAATGATTCTCACCAGAATCAACCTATCAATCAACATACCTCATGTGGGTAAGTCATTACAGAGGCAATCACTTTTGACACTGAAGAAGCGATGGCAACGCTCGTAGGACTCAACTTGTCAACAGTAGTATTCTCTGAGTACTTCAAACAAATGAGATCAGAAACAGTTCCAGCAAACTGGTCAGAATTTAGAGAACCTTGATTTAAAAAATGAAATGAATTTTTTATGCCGTTGCTATAGTATTACCCTTTTTGGCCATGTAACTTTTCATCTTTTCATAGGCAGGAAACTGTATCGCAACATGACTTATGCCAGCAAGTGAAGGCAAAACGCCACTGCATCAGGTCATACAAACGTCATCAAAAGTAAACAGAAAAATAGAATTGGTTTCGAATTAAAACTGTAGGGATTGCATGTCCTAAGTACAGCAGAGTAACTTAGACGCGAACCTATATAAACCCCTAATGCCTTCCTCATGCACTATCCTTCTTAAAGCAGATAGTACACCTCTGTAGGGCACCACACCTGTCCTCATCCCTTGTGTCTGAGAGAAGAAAACTAATCAGTACCCATACATAATCATGCATACACACTAGATTGGAAATTAGGAAGTTAGATAGTTCAATTGAATTCAGAACATGAATTCCATGAGGCAGATGTTGTCAAACTCTACAGTTAGATGGGTGCAAGCTGCCATGCTTATATCAAAGTGACCAAAATTCCAATCATGAATCGAGTCTAACTTCTAGCCAAACAAGATACCTTTCAGATAACAAAATGTTATGCTTAAGAAAATGCATCAATTTAGGAAATAGAGATCTCATGTTGCAATGCCTTGCCAGAGAACAGCACAAGTTATCTTGTAAATGGGCACAAGCACAAAGCACAAAGTCATTACCTTTTGCATTTACATTAAAATTATGCTAGCTTGGAAAAGAATTTCTAAAGCATGTGAAACATACTGTTGCTACAGAAGTGGATCAAGATATATGCATTAAGAAAGCAAAAGCGGAAGATTAATCTCACACATCTTTATGCCAATGATCATACTGGCAAGCAGATTATGAAATCAGGCTGAAAAAATGATATCATTGGAGGTCCAAATTATAGATGAGATTGGCACAGATCATCCACTTAGCAGTTTGCAACTGTATTGTGCTTTCTCACCAAATCAAGTTTAGAGTGGGTCTATTTAGGTAACAGCCCAACATATTAGAGAAACACAGTGTTCTATCTCAAAAGAACTCATTGGAAGGCAAGCAGATTCTTACTCCCATTATTTACTCATTTGAAGGCAAGCAGATTTTTACTCCCATTATTAGAGAAACACGGTGTTTTATCTCAAAAGAACTCATTGACTTGTTATTAGCCATCATTATTAACTGATTGACAACCAAAAATAGTTCATTTAAAAGAGAGATTAACGAATAATTGTTGGCAAAATTTTAGCCAACCTCATAGCCATGGGATCATTCAGAGAGCTTTGGCATCATGAACCCAAGACCGAAGCCTAGACCATAAACTGGTGTTTATCAGAATATCCTGAAAAGCAGACATGTTCTATGAACTTCAACAGAAGCCCAGACCTAAACCAAGAGCTACGAGGCAATGATTTGTGGCATACAAGCAGACCATATAATGGAAGTTCCGAACCAATACCTTGTTAATGATGAGCAATAACAAAAACCTTATGCAAAATCTTAAATAAGTAGCTTGATATCTCATGTCAGGCTTCAGGGCCCTTTTGGGAACTTGGTCAGTCACACATAAGTATACCCAATCCACTAGAATCCCATCGCATTCACCTCATCAACTGTATCCAAAATCCACTAAATTCACTTAATTTTCTGGCACACATGCTACACAAGGAATTTGCCTGGTTTAGGTTATCGAGAAGCAAATTATCATTTAAATCAAAATTTCAGATATCCTCTGTTGTAGAGAATCCCCCATCCTTTATCCACCTGCTACATTCCTGACTATTCCTTTCCTGATTTAAAATACAATCATCAACCACACATCTGATATCGTCCAGTTTTAAAAACTCAGTCTTTCAGTGTTTCTGCAAGATAAGTATGCTAGCTGAGACTTATACATGTATTAAGTCCCTATCCATTTTAAGCTCAAAACAATGAGTTTGGGGATCAGTGAAAAAAATAGAGTAGAATAAGATTCCAACATTGATGGAAAAAGAACCACCATGACAGATAGAAAATAAGGGCCAAAAACTTACTTGGAGCCTGGTCTTTACAACCCATAATGGATTTGTTGCAATGGCCGTGGCAGCCCCAGCACCAGCAGCTGCCATCATGTTTGATCCTATTGAGAGTTGCCCATGACAGTCCACTACAAAGTGACAAGGACCCTTAAGATTTATATACAAAAAAGAAAAAGGCTGAAGTATGAAGAATCTCTAATGATAACTTAAGGAAACAGACCATGTGCAAGGAGGAGGCCTTTCAGTTTTTCATAAACAGCAAAATACACCTACATTTGAAGAAAGCATCATCAATAGGAAGGAGTTAGAGTTATCATCAGAAATAACATTAATTTGCTCAAATATGGTAAACAGGAAAAAGAAAATCATGTGGTTTTCTAGTTGATTCATTAAAAGTGCTGATCAGAAACTAAATGCGCAAGAGAATGGGAAAGTCACAATTAGAATGCCCTGATAGAAACGTTAAAAGCAATAACATTTAAACAGTCAACTCCCATCTTAACAAACAGAATAGAATTGATAATACCCCTAGGAACACGCTATAAAAGAAAACCAAATTTTTACACCCAAGGTAGAATACTTAAGCTTAATCTTTTTTGATAGCTAGATATACAAGCTCACTACCAGTCAATTATCACATGACGAGGCCCTTTAAGGATGTCTTGGAAATGAAATCCCACAAAACACGCTTACACCAATGCCAACAGAGAAAAGTTCAGGGAGTTCATTCCCCCATAATGAATGGAGTTTGAAGATTTTTATTTTTTAAAAAGAACTTTTTGGAAGAGAGCACTTACAGCCCAGTTAGGGAGCAGGGCAAGTATTGTAGGTGAAAGCCCACGGTACAATCCCTTCACACCTTCATTTCTTAGTATGTTTTGAAGGCCCATAATAATGACACTGCCTGTGGGATCCAGAAGTAACAAATTAGAACAACAGCTACACATGGGCTAGATTGCAGCTATTTTCATCCATCAAAAGAACGTGAATCATTTTCCAAACACATGTCCATGCATACTTCTATGTCAATCTCTCTACAACAGGCAATCCATCTCAATCGTTCATTTTTGCTAAAGTGCAATTTCAGAATGAACATACTCGAGCACTCCTGTTACCGGCACTCGCAGATTGAAGTTTTGCAACAAAATTGTTCATTGCTCTAAAAAATTCATACAGCATCCTTGAGGCATGACTATGGCCCGTAATGCATTTGAAAGAGAGACACAATTATCATAACTTCACTTCTGAAGCACCTAAACAAGAAGTTACATCAAGAATCTGCCAGACTTAATTGGGTTGTCCAATGGAAATATTTCAGATAATCAACTTCAAAAACAGTTCGATTCAAGCAATCAAATTCCCGGTATGAGGATGAGTGCCACAATATTTGACATGTAATAGAAATAAAGTTCATTTTAATAACGAAGGTAACAGAAAAACTTGATTTTGGTACAGATCCATAACAAAACAAAAATATAATCCTTGGCAAAGAATCGTGTTGAAATGCTAGGCACACCACAGCACAAATATAAACTGAAGAGTACAGTTTCCACAACACCTCTGGCACCAGATTGTGGCACCTCTGGCAGCCCATGCACTTGAAGTCGAGTTTTGATTACATCCAAAGGACACACAAAAGTGGCCGCAATTGCACCTGCACGACCATCAAAAAAAGATCTGTGACTACAAATCATCAAAAACTATGAGAAATTCTCATTCTTGGCAATAATCTTTCAACGCAGAAGAAACCTCTCCAGGAAAAACTCAGGGAAGACACAAGAAAATGTCAGAAGTTACAAAAACCATGAAAAACCAAGAACAGTCGATCAACCAGAGGAAGGATCAGGGCGAGTCTCACCCGCAGCAGCTCCGGCACCGGCATGGAAAACGTAATCTCTTACGCTCTGCTGGTGGGACGATTGCCCACCGTCTCCCATCGTCCCACAAAATATTAAATTCAGCAGCTGAATTTGAACAGGATCCAATAATGAACTAATCGCCCATGAATGATCACCGAAATTTATAGCAAATCTCGGCTCCTACATTTGACCCACGAGAGGTGTGAATGAGGAACGTTTCTGGGTTTAACTTGTCTGAAGGTTTGAGAGCGGTGGACCAAGACCGTCTCAGACTCGGCCTCAGAAAGCAAGTCTATCGCTAAGGAAAGGTTAAATAAAGGAAACAACTACTACTCTTCGGTTTCTGTGCTAGCTTAGATTCTGATTCTATGCTTCGGTCCGGAGCATAGTTAACTGGGTGTGGGGTAAGAGAGAGAGACCCCCGTTAGCTCCGTCCTCTGCCGCTGTTGCTTTGGTTTCCGTGCTGCTAATGATGGTGATTAACGAAGCTTACTCCCGGAAGTCGGAACATAACACAGAATAGGAAGAACTCTTGCCACCTTGCCAGGGTCTTTTTCCTTCTTCGCCTTCCCATTCTTTCCCCAAAAGAAACAACAAATTCTAAAATTAAAAATTTAAAGTTATGTCAAAGAAGAGAAGAGTATTGTTAGTCTCTAAAAAACAGTTATTGGTAATTTTCTTATTCGTTGTTATAGGCTCGGTCCATCTGACGATATACCATATAGCAACGAATAGCCACTCTAAATTTCATGCAAAGTTTTGTTTTTAATGAGTTTTAGAAAAGAGGACAATAGTAATAATTTTTTACTTTTCAAAGAAACGATGACTAATAACTTAAAATTTTCAAAAAAGATAGAAGGGTATGTATTGCGAGACAAATGTAGTATCATATTTATGTTATTATTTAAATGTATAAAAATGTAGTTTAACTAGTATAAGGCTCCACTTTAGAACTGGATGTAGCTGAACTAGTGCAAGGCTCCATTTGAGATCTAGATATGGTTCAACTAATGTAAGACTTAACTTGAGACCCGAAGATAAGGGTGTAAGAAAAATTGTCCTAATCCCAAAATATCGAGTTAGGGTCGGGTCAGAAAAAAGAAAATGTGTCATTTGAATTGACTTAAATCTGACCCAATATAAAAAAAATATATCTTGTTAGTTTGCGTCCGACACAAATAAACCCCGAAATCCTTAACCCAACCCATCACCAAGCCCCCAACTCCTTCAATCCCTAACGCAACTCTTCTCAGCTCAACATTAAACCAACTCCCTGCCTATAAAAAATCCTAGCCCAATCCAATTCCCTAACCTTATCTAACTCACTGACCTAAGCAAAGTGTTCAATATTGCTACCGCTAGGTATACTGCACCTCATATTTTTAAGGTATACTACATGGTATATCATGCTGCATCCGTTACCATTTTTGCTAAAAAATAAATGTTAGAATATTATTTTAAGGTAAAATAAATTAAATAATTTTTTTTGCATATTTTTATATGGATTCTAATTTTTTTCACATCATACTTTATCAAATATAAATAAATCATATATGATAGAAGATATTTTTTATACAAAAAGCATAAACATATGTTATATAGAGAGCAAAATAAATATTACTTAGCAAAAAAAAACTAATTTATTGATACAAGAGAAAAAAAATACTCAAATAATAACAACACATTTTCTAACTGCCAAAGAAAAAGAAAGGAAAAGTAACCAAAAAATAAAAGTAATTATTTATGTTAAAATATGTGTATTAATTATATTTTACTATTTTATATATTTATGTACTATAATTTGATGCAAAATGATTAAAAAAATTTCAAACATGTACACAAAAAATAGAATACTGTGGTATGTATCTCACGGGATATGCGATATACCGCAGTTGTTTTGACAAAATGTACATAAAAAGTTACCTGTATGCAAAATGTCGCGATATCGTGTGAAAACATGATAAAATATGAAAACATTTATATCACGTACTACTTACTGTATACTACGGTATTTAATTCCATGAACCTAAGCAACTAAAATTAGTAAGTCGTAACCTCACTGCCTCCTTTCTGAGTCTCCCTCCTCACCTCACCTTCTTTTTCTGCTTCATCTAAGTCTCCATATTTTCTTTTACCTCTTGTCTAAATTTCTCTCGCCCCGCCTCTTCTTTGTGCCACCTCATTTGGCTCGCCTCACCTTGCCCCGCCGTTGCTTGCCCTGCCTCATCGAGATATTGCTTGACCACCAACGACCTCCTCGACCTGTCGTTAACTTTTATCACCCCAGCCTCAGTCACCCTGCATTCACCACCGAAACAGACATGAGAATAGAGATTCAGGTTTAATCGATCCACCCTGACCCTAATCCATTTTTTTTCGGATTATGGTCAGTTTGAGTTGTATCTTACTTCAATTTAGGTTCAAGCCATGAAAAATAGTTGCTGTGGGTGAGCTAAAAAAATTCGAGTTTGGGCTTGAACCTGACCTAAAACCCAAAAATTTCACCCCTACCTAAAGATAAAGGATTCAGTGTACAAAATAAAGTTAAGACAATAGCAGTCACTAACTCAAATTGTACATGTAATCAACTAATGTAAGGCTCCACTTGAGACCTGGATGTAGCTCAACTGGTGTACGATTTCACTTGAGACATGGAGGTAGAGGGTTCAACATGCAAAATAAAGTTAGGCCAAGTCATGAACCCAAATTGTATATGTAAGCCGGTTTGGCTATGTCATGTGGGTTATTTTGGCAATGAATGGCAAATATGAGAAATTTGGCTTTATCACATAGGTTATTCACTAATCCAAATTGATCGTGTAAGCAGGTTTGGCTTTGTCATATAGGTTATTTTGGCAATGAGTGGTAAAGATGAAAAATTTAGTTGTCATGAGGTTATTCATGAACCTTAATTGTATGTGTAAGTCAATTTGGTTTTGTCACGTGCATTATTTTGGCAACGAATGACAAAGATGAGAAATTTTGGCTTTGCCACATAGGATGGGGTAATGTCCACCGGGGGTACCTTAGCTTATTTCTATGTCCTAAATGAGCACCAAACCTTTAGATTTGTCCTATCGAACTATATAAACTCATATAGCGCATCCCAATTAAGTATTTTCCATTGATTTCACAGCTCATTCAGATGGAAAAATATTGATATGACGTTAAATAACACCAAAACAAATTTAAAATAATAACTTTGGTCCTCAAACTTTTCAATTACTAATTCTAATCCTTAAACTTCCATTTCTACTCTTCTTCCTTATCCTTCTCATCATTTTCCCAATGCCATGATCTCCCTCTCAAACAATAGACTAATGAATGACGAATAGTGAATGAGAGAGCGATAGGAAAGACGAAAGATCTCGTGGCAGAGGCAAACATCAGAGATCCCATAGTGGTAGCTTGGTTCAATGTCGTCTGTTGCAAAAGATAACGATGACACTAGGGCTTAAGTGCCTAGAAAAAGCAGTGGTTGTAGCGTTTTTTGGCCTTATCTGCTGTTCTTTGCTTTATGTGATAGGTAGAATAAGAGTAAACTTTTGACCTTCATTGTTTCTTCCTCATTCGTTGAACGTTTTGATTCCTAGTAGATATAGTTAATGTGAGATTGCAAAGGCTGAATGAGCTCAATTTACAAAGAAAGTATAATTTATTTTACTGGAAAATTAAGGTTTAGAATTATTGATTGGAAAATTTTGAGGACCAAAGTTATTATTTTAAATTTATTTCAGTGTTATTTAATACTACATCAACATTTTTCATCCGAGTTAATGGTTAAATCAACGGAAAGTATTCAATTGGGCCATGCTACATAAGTTTATGCAGTTTATAGGATACATTTAAAGATTTGGTATCCATTTAAAACATGAAAATAAGCTAAAGTAACTCTAGTGGACTTTACTTAGCAAAGATGGGAAACATCTCGTACAAGACAGGATTTAGACCCTAACCTGCCATAAGGAATGGTAATTATCATGCTGATTTGCTAAGAGACTATTCACTATTTATAAGTATTTCTATAATATTATAATGGACTTTGATATTGAGTAATTTTCCCATCATCCTAAATTTTCTCAATTTCATATTTTCTATTAAAAAATAATTTTTTTAACTTGCTTGATTATGGAAAAGCATTTTTTGTTATCTTGATTGATGTAAAGTAACCTTTTTCATTATTTTGGGTACACACATACACATGTATATATAATTTTCTTTTCTTTATATCCATAAGCATTTACAAAGTAAGGTATTATGGAGTATTTGAAAAGTTAGGGGTTAAAGTGTCTATTTTCTGAAACTTGGAGGGCATCAACCTACATTTAGCACAAGAATAATTGCCATTACCGTGCAAGTTGGGGGGAGGGGTTTCAAACTCGGGTTGTTGCCTGGGTCGTGCGCCCTCTGTGCCATTATTCCAAGCGCTTTGAACCATGTATATTCAACTTGAGTTGAGTTGAGTTAAAAATTGCACATCACTTTAACCTAACCCTTATATGATAGATTCAAAGGGTAAATTGCACGCATTGACCCTAACCTTTTAATTTTGTTTTAGTTCTAACCCCAACTTCAAATTTGTTCTTAACACCTCTCTAATATGGTTAAAATGTTTCATTTTAAACCTTTTTTTTATGGAACTTGTTATCTCGGATGGAAATTGCCACATCATCATTAGATTATAAGGCAAAATACTTGTTTTAACCCCTGTAAAAATTTTCTTTGTTAAAAAAATCCATAAAATTTTCCCCGGCCAACCATTTCCTCCCTCTTCTCCTTCTCCACCCACCCACCTTGGTAACCTCCCTCTCCGGCCAACTTTGTCCTACCTCTCCTCCTTCTCTGGCCTCCAACCTTGGTAGCCTTCCTCTCCAGCCAACTCTCTCTTGCCTCTCCTCTCTCTTCGGCCTTCTCTCCATGGTGAGGGTGATGATTTGGGTGTGCGACGAATCGGGCAATGACAAGTGTTATAGCCTTCTTAGTGAGAAGCTCATTTAAGGCATATAAATTGGTGAATCCCTAATTTAATATCTCATTTGAAGTTTATTTAGTAACGTCAAGCAGGTTAGTTAAGGTTTACTGGGTTCCGAGGAGATTATGGCATTAAAAGAGGTCAAGGGGCAAAATGGTAACTTTATATCCTGAGGTGTTAGGCTGAGTCTCGGGAGTAAAAAAATGTATTTTAAAACCTAACCCTTACGTAGCACGCAAAAATTTCACTAATTGTTGAAGATTTGACAAAAATTTGACCTAAGTTTACTATTTTGGGAAGGGATCTTTTTTGACGACCTAAAGATAGTTTAAGTGCTTAATGGGTTGAAGGCTTATAAACTTGGCAAAGTAAGCTTTAGCTCAGACTATTCACTTTTTTCTTCCTTAAACGCTTTTCCCACTTGATTTCTCTATCAGTTCTTACACAAATTCAAGAGTTTTTGGTAAAAATTGAAGGTTCCATGGGTGTATAAGCTTTGAGTGGCTTGTTTCGAGGGTTTTGTGCTTTTCAAGCTTGGAATCATGTTTTCTTGCTTAGTACTTGGTTTGTACGTAAGGTACCTTTAATTCCTTATTGATTCCTTGTTTTGTTTAGCTAACTGATGCTTGGGTTTTGCCTAACTAGTCTTATTTTGGTGCCATTTTCTTTGGTTTGTTTGGAACCTAGATAAAACCTAGTGGAGCCTTAATTTTTTTATAAGGAATTGCTTGATCTTAGCTTATGGATTGAACTTAAGGTAAGAGATTTAAGATTTCTTATTCAAATTAATGCTGGTTAAGTATGGTTACTTGTTGAAAACATGTAGAATTACCAACGACATTGATTAGAGGATAACTGAGTTATGGTGAACTTGTGTTTATTTAATGGCTTGTGTGAGGTTTGAGAGCATAATGGACTTGGTTCTAAGGGCCTAGTATGGTTTAGTGATTGTGTGCTTACAAGTTTTGGCTATAGGGTAAGGTCCCTAATGTGGCTAAAGGGCATAGAGAGCTTGTACATAAGCTAAAGCACTTAGGACCAACACCTAGCCCGGGTTAGCCAGAGATGCGCCTTTGGCATGTCAAGGACACAACTTTAAGCTCTTAAAAATTAATAAAATAGGTATTCCCAGGAAATCTTGACAAGTGGAGGATGCGGCTTTAGGCTCATAGGGGGGCTCGGAGACCCTAGAGACGCGTCCCTAGCCTTTGAGGAAGTAACTCTGGGCTTACATAGTTAGTAATCTTCTAAGCGTAGTTAGAGACGTGTCTTGGATTATGAAGATGCAACTTTGAGCTCCAGAGACGCGTCCCTAGACTTTGAAGACGTAGCTTTGGTATTGTCAGCACTAGCACTCTTAAGGCCTCCAATCAAATATGCAGTTTTGGGTTTTGATGATGCAGCTTTAAGACCTATTTTGACTAAAGCCTTTCTAGGTCAAATAGGAGGCTACAATGAAAGCTATAGGGTACCTTGGGAGTTTCACAGGCCTTGAACCTTAATCCTATCTTAGTCATATAGGACCCCAGGAACCTTACACTAATTTAATGCTAGGCCTGCGCAATTTGCTCCTTAGGGGGCTTGCTAATTGATTAAATCCTTAATGCATTACTGTTTTATACTATATCTTACTATGGTTGTAGGTCAATGACCATAAAAAATATACATATACTTTGTGCAGCTGGCTAGCATTTCAAAACATGCATTCATATAAAACATACTGTTATGCATTGTGAATCCATATAAGCTACCAGTGAACATAACCAATAGTTCCGTAGCATTTACCAAAGGCATAAGTTTGACACACATATATACACCATACACAAAAGTGTCATACATATGCTAAACATTGAAAATCTTGGGATCCAATCCCACCTGAGCTACACTGCCAAAAAGGGGTCACTACAGTGTTCAGGTATTCCCTGTTCTTTGCCTCTATATAACAAAGGCCAACAAGTTAGTATTATAGTTATTAGGAACCTGCAAGAAAGAAACTTAACAACAATGTACAATAGTAATTAACTTCTGCACACCTGGTATCAAAATATTAACAACCAGTTCTTTTATTGGTTATTAGCCCCAGGTCCACCAGTATTTGCACTCAAAATATGTAAGGAATGTGAGAACTAAAAGTTCTCAGTAAAGGTTATAACCTATAAGAAAACAACTATATAGGACTGTGTATATTATCCATAAGGATGTCAATATATGCCTCATGCACTTGAGCTCAAATCATAGTACCAGGAACTCATATTATTGGCCAATAATTATGAGAGTAACTAATTCCCACAATTCCTTTACCCATTTGTCCTGCAATTGACAAGTCCAACTTGTCCATATAAATACTACTTTGAAAGCTTATTAGTATTTGCCAATATCCCTTATTTTACGTACAGGAGTGAACTATTTGCCTATTTAATGCATGTGTTAGTGCTAGCTTTGTAAGCTTTTGTGAGTAGTTAAGGACATCTTTCCCTCTTAGGTCCACCCAGGTCTTATCCCATCATGGTGACCTTAAGTATTGTAGGTTCCTAACCCATCATACTTATCGTAAATTAGACCATATTAAGGTCCTTTTTACCTATAGATACAAGTTTACAAATATGCACTTAGACACATCGTATGCACTTCATGGTTTGGCTTCCTACCAAACTCAATCATATAAGTTTCTTATATAGCCAACAATACTCAAATCATATGCTTGTTAAATTTATCAATAATTTGGCCACTTGATATACAAGTATCATAGCCAAATTTATTTAACATATAAGCATACAAATTAAATAACTCTTACTTTCGATAACTTAGTTTGCAAGCTCAAGACACTTGATTCTTTTTATCTTGGTTTCAAGCCAAACTTAGGTTTCTTCTTAGTAGCTTATGCTCAAGACCTATATTAATCATTTAACACATAAATAATCCATATTTAGGCTAATAATTAACAAAGTCTCATATGATTTAAATGACTAAATTAACTTTTACATTGGTTTCCACATAACTGGCCCCTTAATAAAACTTAGACCCAATATTTCCCTTTTTCTTGCTTGTTAGTTTTTTATACTTAGCAATAATCAAGCAATATTAATTCCAACCCCTTCCTCCAACTACAAACACCAAAATTACACAGAAAAAGCTATGCAAAACAACATCAATCCATAGCCTCATAATCAAATTCTATTTCTTTGTAATTTAAGCTATTTCTCAACCTCCCATGTTTAGTTTATTTAATAAACGTACATGGAACACAGTTTCTACCAACTTCAGGTCTAAAACAAAACCAGAAAAATTAGGGGGAAAATAATTTGTTTACTTCCAACAATTGAGCCCAACTCTAGCTCCTTATGCAAAAATATATGATTTCAACCTTAAATCCTTGCTAATTTGTGTTTAATTTTAGAGAATTTGGCTGTTGGGAGCTTAAGCGGGTGCGTCCATGGCGTTTCTGAGATGAGGAGTGAAGTTTCGGGTGGTTAAGCATGGAGGAAATGACTCAGTTGACTTAAATAAAACGCCACCGCCTAACTTTAAAAAATCACGTGCTCAATACCTTCTTTGTACTCTCCAGTAAATTTGGGTTTCTTTGTAACACACTTAAAACTTTAGGACCAAAGTTTGTAGTACGCCGCTCTTGGTTTCTTCACATATATAATTACACAACAAGTCCCAGCCTTTTAGTTATATTTCATTTTTTCCCTACTTTTCTCAAGGTTATACTTAAACCACTTATGGACAATATAGTCAATCCAAAATTTCACAATGATCGAGAGAAAATCACAAAAAAATGTGATTCCTCAAATTTATTATTTTCTCATACTCTATCCAACAGTGTAATAGAATATGTCACTATGTGGAATGAATAAAATGCTCTTTTTGGTCCAACCCGCTTAAATAATCAATTTTTATCTCTTTTAAGCTACTAGACAGTTTAATGCCAAGACTTGGCTTGCAAATAAATTATCTAAAGTGTTAATTTATTAAATTAACTAATTACCTAGCTGATTAGACTTATAACTCCAAAGGCTATCACAGGAAGGCTCTAGGATGCATGGTAGTAAAAACCACCTTAGTGTATCCAAGAGCCTCACAATGTGCTAGAATGTATATCAAGTTGTGTGGTGTGAGTTAGGTTTCAATATTAGTGAACTGTTTGACTACAGTGAGTGCTAAGATGTGAGTAAAAGGTTTAGTGACCATTGGTGACCTAGTTAAGTCTTAGGACTTAAGGTGCTGATGTGAAATCTTAGTGCACTCAAGTGGGTTCTTTGAAACCTAATGAACTCAAGTCCAACCAAAGTACCCATGTACAACATAAAGGAGGTTCAACCAGTGATGAACTTCATTAGTTAGGCAAGTAAGCATTCCTTGCTAGAAGACAAGGTTTTGCCTTGTAGTTAAGGACTAGGTGGAGGACAAATCCCAAAGGACTAAAATTCTATGTGCATAGGTTTAACCTCACGCTCTATGAGCTCATAGTAGAATACATAGACATATATATGTGTTATCCTTGATGTTTTTTTTACAAGTTAAAGATCCTTTACTGAGAATCACAAGATTGTCACTCCCTTAATTTTATGTTGTGTAAATACTGAGGTTGATGGACTCGACAATCATTAAGGATTGTCGTTGTAGTTTCTGTTACAAGTACATTGCTGTGAGAATTCTTGAGATTCTAGTTATTTGGCTACCTGATAATTAAGTTGTTATTGTACTAACTACAGTGTTCTTAGCTACAGAGGCTAGTGAGCACATGGATGATTATTGAGGTTTGCCACCGGAATTTCTCATCTAAAGTGGAAGCTAGTTAATTGGATCTCAGTAGTACTAGTTTTGTATATATATGATGTATTGTAGTGGCCTCCAATGTGCATGAATAGAGTTATGGACTCTGTCGTTGCTTTTGTTTATAGGGCATAGTCTTATTTGGTTTGGATGTTTATATACGATTAATTATGTTAAGGATTATGATAACATAATGATGGTTTTGTATGCTTTGACTATTTAAATATCAATTTTATGAAAAATGCCTAGGCTATATAAATGTTTTATGGTTTTCTACTTGCTAAGTCAAATTAACTCTTGCATGAATGATTGCATTTCTAGGTTAAATAACTAGTGGCATAAAGTTTTAACAAGGGTGCACATAATTAATTAGCCAATCGCAACCAACATGAGACTTGTTCTTATAGGTGACCTAGGCAGGGCCATGAGGGGCCATGTCAACAGGTGTACAGTGGTGGGTAAATGACAGGAGGGGAATCGAATGAATCGGGTGATGGAATCAGGTAGGGGGAATCAAATGAATCAGATGGAGGAATTAGGTGAATCAAGTTGAAGAATCAAGCGAATAAAACAGAATAAGGCAAATGAGGCGGACAAATCGAACAAAGCAGGCGGCGGGGTGACATAATCTGGTGAGCCTTCCTCACTCAAGTCTTAATTTAGACGTCCTCGATTTAGATGTCCTCGAATAGCAAATGGAATTGCAGACAAAATTACAAACAGAATCAGGCTTAGGTTGACAGAAGTAGGCTACAAAATTGAGCATTGATTTGGCTATGGAATCAGGTGATGAAATTAAGAATCGATTTGGAGGTTCTTGAATTGCAATCTAAGGAGCTACAGTGGGAAAGGTAAGCGAAAGCGAGGATGGGTGACCAGCAGCAGGGATGAGTGAGTGAATAGGGGTAAAGGAGGTAGACGAAGAAGAGAGTTGGCCGGAGAGATAGGTCAAGATGAGGAGGAAATTTTTTTTTATTAGATTTGAAAGTATTAAGGTTTTTTTTTAGCAAATAGAATTTTCACATGGGTTAAAACAAGCATTTTTCCCTATAATAATATGATGATGTGGCAATTTTCGTCCAAGATAACGTATTCCATCTAAAAAAGGTCCAAAATGGAATATTTTAATCGTGTTAGGGAGGCACTACAAACAAATTCGAGGTTGTGGTTAGAACTGGAATAGAATTAAAAGGTTAGGGCTAACGTATACAATTTACCCTAGATTCAAGTATATTTATTGTTGTTTTTTTTTAAGGTTTGGCTTAACTGCGACTTTTATTCTATCAAGATTGTTGCTTCTCTATCTTGTAATGTTAGTTCAAGTGGCAAAGGACACAATGGTGGAAGAGGAAGGTAAGGGGTTTAACCCTGCCTCTCTTAATTTTTTTTTATTCAATATCATTTGCACCGAGTTTGAGTCTCTTCCGAGTCTCAAATAGGCTTGCACTTCTACTATTCCCTACATATAAATATCTTCTAACCATTGTATTTAATAGTAGTTACTTTTGATTACAAAAAAGAAAAAAATTTGTCGTCTTTCTGAAGCTGTAGGTGAAAAAATATTAACCTTTTCATTAGGTTGTTTTATTTCCTATTCTTAAATTTGTATTGATTATAAGTACAAAAAAAAGTGCATTGAGGATTTATTGAGGTGAAAACAACCTAAAGGTAGAACTATGAAAGGAGCTGATGAATCACACCTTCAACTACTGGTTGATGTGAACACGGATCAAAATATATGCAACCAAAGATTACCCCGCAGTGTATATTCAGGAAAAACCCCTCTAACAGTTAACTGTCCAAAATTGGGCAAAGTAACTATGAAAAAGTAGGGTTTTCATACTTATCTAAAAGTGTAATCAATGAGGGATTATATTCCTTATAGGAATCCTCTCTTATTAAATATTTTTCTCAATCACAGCTAATGTTAACTTGATTTCCTTATAAATCGGATCTAAACAATGGACTCAAACCAACTAGGCCTTATATGATGTCATAACCAACAACATTATGAGATGGGGTAAGCCTTAAACTAAAAGCAATTGAACAACTCAAAAAAAATATTATTCCTATTTGCTATATGTTTCAAGCATAATCAAAGTTGCAATTCTATTTCTACTATTTGCCACATGTTTCAAGTATAATCGTCGTTACAATTCTATTTTTTGAATTACAAAATCATGATGAACCATAATTTTTTATTAGCGATGAAACCTTACTGATATTATATAATTTGCTATGATTATAACTATTTTTGTTTAAGCTTATGATCTTTAAATGAAGTTCTTATAATATATCATGGCAATGCAATTAGTTTGTTGTATAAATCACAATCACTTTATGTAAAATTGTTCTGATTTTTATGTAAATCAATGGACATTAGTCTTATGTAATCTTACATGTTAAAAAGTTCTTCTTTTTTTTTTGAAAATAAACAGCCTTATAGTTGGGTTGGTTGAGGTATTCAACGTATGCCATGAGTTTTAACCTCACATCACAACAATTATAAGGAGAAAAAGGTCGCTGTGTTGATTGAATAACATTTTCACATGATTAAGAGAGTTTAAGTTCAAGTAACACACATGTAAAGGTTGAAAACAAGGTTGTCAATATCCGAATAATTTTACCTAAGATATCAATTTTCATCATGTAAGATTATGATCACAGGATTAGAAAGTAGAACATAAAATCTTAATAAAATTCCAAAATTTCTTACATATAATTCAATGTAAAGGATTAATTATCGAAAAGCCAAATAAAGTTTATGTTTGATATAATAATAATACAATGTAATAATTGCTAGTACATGATTAAATTTCAAACTTTACTAGAGAACCCATCAACATAATAAGTTTGAAAGTTTAATTCATAAATAAACACATTATTGATAAATAAAAGAAAATATAATGCATTTATCCATAACCAAACACATTACAAACAAACATGTCATGAAGCTTTATTTTATGTTTACCTCGTCTTCTTAATCTTTATTTTTTTTGGTAAATTGCATGATTAGACCCTGACCTTTAATTATTATTTCAGTTTTGACCTCAACCTCAAACTTACACGTTTTGACTCCTTAACCTTATTTAAATGTTTTATTTTAGACTTTTAAATGATGGAACTCATTAATTTAGATGAAAAATGTCATGGCAGCATGGAATTGTAGATAAAAATGCTAACTTTGACCCCTGTCCAGTTGGACTTTTTAAGAAATCAATCAAATCAAGCTTTCTCCTCCTTCTTATCCTCTGGCTTATCTTCCTCTTTGCCGCCCTTCCATAATTCGCACAGTGGCAAGATCACCAGGCCAGAAACGCGATGGGTGAGTGACGAATAGAGTGAAAGGAAGTCGTGACGTGAAAATCGCACCTATTACATTGTGAAATCGTACTAGTTAAAACACTGGTTGAATCATGATGGTTAAAACAACAAAAAATTGCCATCAGGAGAAGATAAAAGAGGGAGGTGTCGAAGAAATGAGGGAGGGTCAACAGTTTGAAGGGAAATTAGGTGAGGGGAGGTAGGTATGAAGGAAAGAAAGGGCGAATTGAGGTGAATGGCAGACGGATGGGGAGGATTGGATTAAGAGAGTATCAAACTTAGGCTGATATCCAGGCAATGTCTTCAAGCACCACCTAACATAAGAGGTGAAGATAAGCCTCCCAAACCCCTACTCTTATTTATACTACAATTGACATGATAATCATTATATAATACTCCCTCATCTTATATTATTTGCATCATTTTATTTTTTTTACTTAAGTTTGATTTAAATTTATTTATATTAATATTTGTTAAGAATTTTTAAGAAATTTGTATTTAGAATACAAGACTTATAGTTTTTTAATATATATTTTTCAAAATTTTTAGAAAATATTAATATAAATAAATTTAAATTAAACTTAAGTAAAAAAAACTAAAATTGTACAAAAAAATTGAGATGGATATAGTATAATCAATTAGTTTCTGACTTGTACAAGACATTTCTCTCATTTACCGTCAATGCTCAAATGTAGAGAAAGTTAGGTATTAGTTATTTCTTGTAATGCTTATATGTAAAAATTAACAAAAAAAAAAAAAAAGAAAAAAAGGGAAAGAAACATTTGCATATTTTTTAAGTTATTTTTGGTTTGACACCAAAATTAGATTCTAAGTATTTCACCAAACTTCCCCGGGGAGAGAGGGGGAGAACATTTCATTAAACTTGGTTTAAATAAACTCATCTTAGGCAACTACAAGTCTACAACATGCAAGTGGTCCTGAGCATTGATTCTGCTACAATGGGACTTGGTAAGCGTACTTCTGGCAATGTTAATGGATGATGATAAATCTTCAATTTGGATATAAGTCATGACCCCTATTATTTTATATTTGAGAATTGTACACTTCCCTTTTACTCTTCTAACATAAAAGAACCATTCAAAAAGACGTGCATCAACTACCACAAATAAAATTAGTAAATCTAAATTTCCAGTAATTTCCTAATTGAGTTTCTTTTTAATTTATCCAATCGTAAAATAGCTTTTTTCCTACAATAAACTAACGATGTGTATGTTTTTAAACTATGTTGAAAAAGTGCAAAATTGACTAAATATTATGGATAAATGTAACTAACCTTTTCAGTTATTCAAGTTTTGGGAACAATTAACCCTTGTGGTTTAAATTCAAGTGAGTCATATACAAAGCTCTAACGATAGATCATTGCATCATCATCTGAGAAACATATTTTGGGTCTATTTGTTGTTTTAACATTATAAATGGTAGCATGCAATCCGTCAAACTGTATTTCACTGATATCAAAAGTTTGACCGAATGTACCGTGTGTAATTATAATAATCCTTACTGTCACAATAGCATAGTCCCAATGTCAGACATTCATAATAGATACAATTGTTACTATGGCTGTACCAATATGACAACAAAAATTATAACTAAAAATTTTATTAGCCTAAATCCCAAATGGCTTTGAATTTTGATAAATTTGGCATCTTGGCTCTTGAACTAAAAATCGATTGTCAAAAAACTCCTAAATTATTAAAATTGTGCTAATTAGCTCTCAAAATGCAAAAAAAAAAAATGTGTTTATGTGAAATTTTGCTTAACCTTGACCTCATTTTAAATTTGATCTGCAATAGACACAAGCATTATTATGGTTGTACCAATACGGCAACAAAATATAGAAGTAAAAAATTTACTATTAGCTTTAATCTTGAATGACCTTGAACTATGATGAGCCTACCATCTTGGTTCTTGAGCTAAAATAGATTGTCAAATAACTCCTAAATTATTAAAGATGTGCTAATTAGCTCTTAGATTGCCACAAACAATAGTGTCTTATGTGAAATTTTGCTTAACCTTGACCTCATTTTAAATTTAATCCACACTAGGCACAAGTGTTACTAAGGTTGTTCCAATATGGCACCAAAAATTTATTTTTATGTTCAAAATTTATACACAACTAAAATTGAGGATTTTTGAGAAGTTAGGAAAGGGAAAAGTTATCTAAACCTTCAGTCATTTCTATAGCAGGGCATAGCCCTTGCCACTTGGGTTTGGATGCAAAGATTTTAAACTATGATGAATCTGACATCTTGGCTCTTGAACTAAAATCAATTATCAAACGACTCTTAAATTCTACTAATTAGCTCTTAGATTGCCATAAACAACAATTTCTTATGTGAAGTTTTGCATAACGTTGATCTCATTTTAAATTGAATAACTCTAATTGGATTAATTAATCAATCAATTTTTTTTTGTTATTTAAAAGTATTAATACGATTGTATAGAGCTTATAGAGTACATATATATATCTAAGCTGAAAATAATGTATACTTTTTCAGGATTTAGAAGATTATAGAACCAGCATGGGTGACATTTAGGTGCAAAGTGATGGAATATATTTTAAACGGGTAAAATCCAAATTTAGTCCTCTAACTTTAAGGGTCGTCCTAATGTGGTCCATTAACTCAAAAATCCACTATTAAAGTCCCCTAACTTAACTAGTGTGTCCCATTTTGGTCCTTACTGTTAGTTTAATTGTTAGTTTATATGGAAAATGCTTATGTGGCACGCCAACTGCCACGTGGCATCCTCTTTTATGAAACACAAGTGACAAAACTGAAAGAATAATAGATATCATGGTAGAATTGACACAAGCAAATAATTCTAAGGACCTAAAACAACATTAACCCAGGCCATCCGACGCAACTCCAACAACAAATGGTGGTCCTGCAATTTGACGACGGCGGCGTTTAAATTTGCTGGGCAAGGCAGACATTGACGACCCGAAATCGAGAGGGAGAAGAAGGGGAAATAGGGACGGGGAAATCGGGATAGGGAATAGGGAGAAGAGGAAATCGGGATGGGGAAGAGCGGGAAATTGGTACGGGGAAGACAGGGAAATCGGGACGAGGAAGAGGGGGAAATCGGGGACGGTGAAGAGGGAGAAACAGAGACGAGAAGAGGAATAGATGGGAAAGGGAAGAAATTGAAGAGATACAAAGGGGAAGGGGAGAAATCGGTGACGGGTGGGGGGAGGCAGTCGGGAGAAGGATGAGGAGTTGTCGGCGGTAGGCGTTGGACAGTGGCGAGATGGCCGCGAGATGGCAGCGATGGATGTTGTGCAATGGGCGGTGGCAAGATGGCAGCGATTTAGTGGAAGCAATTTGAGGCGGAGCAAGGATGGTGGCCTGGGAACCGTCGGCGGCGACTGGGCTTTGTTTATTTGTGTGTTGTTCAGTTTTCCCAGCAACCCCCCTGACGCCTCTTGCCCAGCATTGCTCGGCCTCTTGGCCGAGATATTATCCTTGAAGCAGCAGAAATTAGGGTGGTTGGCGGCATTAGAATCGTTGAAGGAACGGTTCGTTGAATTTCCGGAGAGAGATGGTGGTTGACAAGTGGCTCAAGAAATAGAGTGTTCATGGGTTCGGCACGACGCACTTGAATTCGGCTTCCAGTTCCTTGGATTCCAGCTCCAGTGGAATCTTCTCCTCGTCGAAGGCGGAGTTGAGTTGCAGAGACAAATCGATGAGATCTTCTTTTTGGCTTTTTTGTTCAAAGGCCGAAGCATGGGAGAACTCACAAAGGGGATCTCTGTTTCCCATTCGAGCAAAAAGATTTGTACAAGAACGACTGTTAGAAGCCGAGAAGAGACATCGATTTGAACTTCACCAAGACAAAACTCAAAGCTCTCAAGATTTATGGCGAGCTGAAGAAGGCAAAGCAACCCATCTCCCCCGCATGGCTGAATCTCTACCTTCATGAACTCCATTTTCAACAGCAACGCCAAAAAGGTGAAAATTTGCTCCATGGGAGCGACTGAAGACGTTAGCTTTGACAGGAAATTGAAGTCCACATGCTCGTCGAGCACCTCATTCTCTCGGTCATGTTTAAGCAAGACCACTGCCTTATGGCTACGGAGTGGATGCTGTTGCGGCCGGAGATTGACCCAGATTGACTTGGAGTGTAGTCTTGCTTATTGATGAAGAAGATTGGGGAAGAAGAAGAAGATTGGGTTAAATTATGTTTTGGGTCCTTAGGATTATTCATCTGTGTCTATTCTACCTATAGTTTTATTATCCTTTCAGTCTTGTCACTTATTGTTATAAAAGAGGATGCCAAGTGGCAGTTGGGGTGCCACGTAGGCAATTTCCATCCGAATTAACGCCTTAACTGACGGTAGGGACCAGAATAGGACACGCGAGTTGAGTTAGGGGACTTTAATAGTTAGTTTTTGAGTTAAGGGACTACATTAGGACGACCCTTAAAGTTAGGGGACTAAATTTGGATTTTACCCTATTTTAAACTCCCAATTTTCATTAGTTATTAGGTATCCCTCACACATTAACCACTAAATTAACTCTTTCAGTACAATCAATCAATCTTTGTTAAATTCAAGGAGCAACTACTTAATCATACAGGAACACGTAACAACTACGTTATGAGTTATGACCAATGTTCCCATCGTACCTTGTGCTTGTGGTGGATCACAAAATAATAAGCACCCAAACCGTGAAAGCAACGAGTCCCTCCCAGAGTCGGCAAGTCCGCCCCTCGCCCTGCCCACTTTCCTCTCTTTTTCGCAAGCCAATAAAATAGTGCAAGACCACCAACAAAGCTCGCTCTGTCAAAATCATTTTAATGTGCGGGGGAGGCACCGCCAATTGCCCTTTTTCTGTTTGGATCAATGGAAAATGCTGATGAAGCTGACTCGTGTTCCTTCTCCAGAGATTACGTCCTTTTCTAATTAAAGTTTGGGTTTTTACAGTTCAAGTCTAGTTACGACTTACGAAAACGCGTTTCGTCCTCGTCTTGACGTCCCTTCTCTTCTGCGTGTACTTCTAGTTCTAGCTCTTCTCTTGCTTGCCGTAACTTTCCCACCAGATCTGCCTCTGCCTTCGCAAACAGACATACATTCTTGGCGGTAATTCGCTATCCCTTTTTTGTCTGCACCAAATTCTGTTGGTTTTCTGTTTGGTTCCTGTTCCTACTGTCGGGAAGATCGACGTAGCTCCCTGTTTACCCTTTTCTCCAATTTAATGCTGCTGTCAGTTTGATACCTGGGTTCTTCATTTTACATTCTGAGCAACCGAATTCAAGGTTTTTGTTTTTCATGTGATCTTAGAATTTCAGGCTTATTCTTGGATTCTGTATTTTGTTTTTTATGGCACTTTCCCTTTTTTTTTTTTTTGTCGATGACATTCTGACTGCAGGTTTGAGTTTCATCTGGATAACAACTGACTTCACCGAATTGGGTTCTGATCTTTACTCAAGTGATTGGCTCTAGATTCAGGTGGACTATATTTGTCCATTGGTTAATTGGTGGCTCGGAAATAGAATGATTCGGAGTAGGATATTTGGCTAATTCAGCTGTAACAATCCACAAGTGAGACCTTCCTGTTTATGGTAGAGATGGCGTCTGGAGACGGGAGGCGGCGTCATCATGATCTTGTTCCTCTTGCTGAGTTGATTAACAGGGAAATGAGAAGTGAGAAGCTGGAGAAGTCGGTTGTAACATGTGGACAGGCGGCTCAGTCTAGGAAAGGGGAAGATTATTTTTTGATAAAAATGGATTGTCCGAAAGTACCAGGCAATTCTGCTTCAGCGATTTCCGTCTTTGCGGTAAGACTTTCGGTTTCTGCCATGTATTTTTTGGCATGATCCAAGTATTTGAGACTTTTCATTTAGGTAATATAATAGGATCAGTGTTTCATTGAACTCTTACCTTCAACTATAAACTTCCCTGCGTTTTCTGTTTTCTACCAATTATCTTTTGTTCATTTTGATACTTGCTGCATACCTTAACGATAAATTTTCATTAAATCATACTGGTATAGCTGAAACTTTTAAGCCCTTGAATGAATTATCTCTGTGAATTTGGAGTTAGCTTATGTTTGGAATGGTTTTTATTTAGTGCAATTCCATGCCATTCCTATGCTCATCTTTATTTCCTTCTACAGATTTTTGACGGTCATAATGGGAATGCTGCAGCAATTTTTGCGAAAGAAAATCTGTTGAATCATGTTTTGTCTGCTGTTCCCCGTGGACTTGGGCGGGAGGAGTGGCTACATGCTCTACCTCGAGCACTAGTGGCTGGATTTGTGAAGACTGACAAGGAGTTTCAGAAAAGAGGTATTGGATTTCCATTATAATTATAATTATTATTTTTCTTTTGAGTTTGAGTTTTGGTAACAGCATTTGGAGCATGCTAATGTCCTCCCTCCTTCCCAGGTGAAACTTCAGGAACAACAGCTACTGTTGTAATTGTTGATGCCTGGACTGTGACTGTTGCTTCTGTTGGAGACTCACGTTGTATATTAGATACTCAGAGCAGTGGAGTTTCCACCTTAACTGTTGATCACAGACTTGAAGAAAATGTGGAAGAGTGTGTATCTGCCTTGAAAACTTAAAATATTAGTTTTTATCACATACTTTTAAGTAGCGCTGGTCTGATATGGATTGCAGGAGAGAACGTGTAACAGCAAGTGGTGGTGAAGTTGGGAAGCTTAGCATTGCTGGTGGTGCTGAGGTTAGTTGCTCTAATTTCCTTCCCGCACCCCCCCCCCCTCCCTTTTTCCTCTCTACCTCTCTCTCCAGGTCACCAGAACATACTAATGAAATCAAATTTCTGGTAGGGTATTTACTATCCGTTTGATTGTTGCAGATTGGTCCACTTAGATGTTGGCCAGGAGGGTTATGTCTTTCTAGGTCAATTGGAGACATGGATGTTGGAGAGTTTATAGTGCCTGTACCACATGTCAAACAAGTGAAGGTACTTGTTGTTTTTCTGAACCCATTATACCTATTAAACGGCTCTTTCTCTCTCTCTATCTCTCTCCCTCTCTCTCTCACTAAATTCTTTTGGATCCTAGCTCTTCAAGTTCTAGGAAACTTCTCAGTAGGTGAAGTGCTGGTGCCAATTGGGCTATGCCCAACTGGCTAGTCCTTTTGCATTGTTAGGGGTGCTTATATCACATGATTACTCTAATTTCTTTGCTGGCCATTTTCTCTGCTTGGTCTGCGTGTGCATACCTATGCATTTTATCAGGTTCGGATCTTGTGAGGATTATGTTCCCTGTTGAAACTGACATTACCTCTTGTATTGAAGTTGTCAAATGCAGGTGGCAGACTTATTATTGCTTCTGATGGCATTTGGGATGCACTATCCTCAGACATGGCTGCTAAATCTTGTCGTGGATTGCCAGCTGAGCTTGCATCTAGACAGGTGGTGAAGGTATATGTTCATTTGTTCTCTTCTGCTATTTGTCTTGTTCAATCATTTTCTTTTAAAATGCACTAGATCTCTCAGCAATGAAATGTCCTAGTTTCATTTTCCCCCTCATTTATTAACATTAACCATTTTCAGGAAGCATTGAGGAGAAGGGGCCTGAAGGATGACACGACCTGCATAGTTGTTGACATACTGCCTCCTGACCATTCTGTGCAGCCTTCTCCTCCTCCTAAGAAGCAAAACAAACTAAAATCCTTTTTATTCAGGAAAGGATCTGGTGCAACTGCACATAGACCGTCTAAGAAGTTTTCAGCTGTTGGTATTGTGGAAGAACTCTTCGAAGAAGGCTCTGCGATGCTAGCTGAACGGTTAGTTATGAACTTACTCTCCACTCCCACTTTCTTGTCTTTTTTCATGGGGAAACATTGTTGAGGTTTTCGAAGGCTTTAGGGTTTATGTAGCTCCCTATTGATCCTCCAGTTCATTGGGTTTGCTTCATCTATATTTACATAAAACACTGCTTGTTTCACAGTTTGACACAAGGGCGTATGTCTTGATAGGCATGCTAGTGGAAAAGGCAATATGAACTAGTGCTTGTTTTCACATGAAGTTCGATAGTTCTCCCTAAACAAAGACCGGTAGAGATGTATTTGAATGTGGTTTAGTTGCCACGATCTTGCAGCCCTGTAAAGAAATGATCTTGAATCCTTGACATAATATGGTTGAATGCTTGCAGATTAGGGAACGATGAAATGACGGGGCATTCATCAACATCAGGCCTTTTTACATGTGCAGTATGTCAAGTAGACCTTGCATCTAGCGGGGGCATATCAGTTCATGCTGGGTTCATCTTCTCCACCAGCTCAAAGCCTTGGGAAGGACCTTTCTTATGTGCCGACTGTCGTGATAAGAAGGATGCCATGGAAGGAAAGCGCCCTAGTGGTGTTAAAGTGGTATAAGATAAATCAGTCCTCTTCATTCTTTTGTCTATTTCTTAGTTCTGTGTATCATCTCTCTCTCCTTGTTTAGGCTAGGAATTGTTTCATTCTTACCACGTTGCACAATATTATGTATGTAATATAGCCTCACATGTAGCTCAGAATGAGTCGTTCTCGAGTGGATTTTATTTGTACCAAAAGAAAAAGAAGAGTGGGTTCGTATATTGAACAAATAAGAATGACCTTGATACAGAGGCCTCAGTTATCTCCCTCACATCGGTGTTGTGGCACTTGTTACCATTAACGGACTTTCGAGGTGCTCTTTGTCTTGGCTTACAAGATCAATTTCTTTTATTTGGTGCCTCATTGCGCTTATTTCTGGGGCCATTCGTGCCCGTAGATTTTGTATCTTTCCTACTGAAGAAGACGACAAAGTCCGGATATTTTTCATTATATTGAACTCATGCACACAGCATGCAGAGTATATATACAGAAAAAGGCAAAAAAGAGATATACACGAAAAGAAAGAGTAAAGACCTACTCTACTGGATACTGGATACGTTTGGCTCCTACTAAGGATATAAACCTTATCAGGTACGAGTCCTAAGAGAATCAAAACAGCATGTGCGTGTATCTCAAGGAACTCTTACACCTACGAAATGGGAAGCTAGGTTGAATGAACAACAAATCAGGACAAGTAAACAATCTAAGCGAAAAGTGGCTTTTGGCCATGACGGAGAAGTTACGGCGAGTGTGATTTGGCTGTTTGACCGCATAAACTCGATGTTTTCTTTTCTGATGTAGGCTTTAACCTTTTTAGGGTCATAGATAATAGATTTTGATCCTCGACTCAAATGTTTTAAGGGATCTGTTTTTATGACCAAAAGTGTGAATATTAATTAGGTCTCATATTGAGATGCTTGAAATTTTATACTTTCCCGTACATTTTCTAAATCAAAAAACATGTAATTCATCCGCTATCGTAATTGGTACTCACAGCCATTGACCTTACGCTTGTGATTAAGTCAAACATTGAACCAACACCTACATGCATGCTTTTTCCACATGACATAATGGTGACGATAATCATTAATTTAGGTCCTAATCGGAGCATTTTCCCAGTCACGGTAACAAATACGAAGTACTTAAAAATCATCTACTGTGACCGTACGTTTGTCTTATTAGGCCAACCTTGCTCTATAAATTCAGGCAACCATTAACAACTCCAGCCATCCCAATCACTCCCACATCTTCCTCCACTCCTCCGATGGCGTCCAGAAACCAGCTGCACTTGGCCATTTTCTTGGCCTCCTTCTTCATCGTCGCGGCATTCGTCTGCCAAGCCCGGCACAGCCTCAAAGACGACTTGTCCATGCGTGAGATGCACGAGCAGTGGATGGCTAGCTATGGGCGAGTGTATGGAGACAGTGGCGAGAAGGAGAAGCGGTTCAAGATCTTCAAAGAAAACGTTGCCAGGATAGATGAGTTTAACGCTGCCAACGAGAAGCCCTACAAGTTAGGTGTTAACCAGTTTGCGGATCTCACAAACGAAGAGTTCACGGCCACCAGGAATCGCTTCAAGGGTCACATGTGCTCTAATGTGGCCACCTCTTTCAGATATGAAAATCTCTCCGCTGTGCCTACTTCCATGGATTGGAGACAGAAAGGAGCTGTGACGCCTGTCAAGGATCAAGGCCAATGCGGTCAGTTTTTGTGATCGTCGTTAGAATTTGAGAATTGAAATATAATTTATAAATGATAATCATGTCGCATATCTCACCAACTTGTATAACGCTAAACGCTAAAAGCCATATGCATATATGTATATGCAGGGTGTTGTTGGGCGTTTTCTGCAGTGGCAGCCATGGAGGGCATTACAAAGCTGAAAACCGGGAAATTAGTGTCCCTATCAGAGCAAGAGCTAGTGGACTGCGACACGAAGGGTGTGGATCAAGGGTGCGAGGGAGGATTAATGGACGACGCCTTCAAATTCATCATCCAAAACCACGGCCTTAACGGCGAAACCAACTACCCTTACCAGGGTACCGACGGCACATGCAGTGCGAGCAAGGAAGCCAACCACGTGGCTAAGATCACTGGCTACGAAGACGTACCGAAGAACAGCGAAGCAGCGCTACTCAAGGCCGTCGCCAGCCAGCCCGTGTCCGTGGCCATTGACGCTTCAGGCTTCGCGTTCCAGTTCTACTCCGGAGGAGTTTTCACAGGAGACTGCGGGACCGACCTCGACCACGGGGTCACCGCTGTAGGGTACGGGACTGATACGGACGGGACCAAGTATTGGCTGGTGAAGAACTCTTGGGGAGCTAGCTGGGGCGAGAACGGATACATTAGGATGCAGAGGGATGTGAGCCAGAAGGAAGGGCTTTGTGGGATAGCGATGCAAGCCTCGTATCCTGCCGCTTGATCAGGCGCTGCCATGAACAAGGCTACTTGATTCTGATTCTACGTACATGTGACACATGAATAATGTATATATATGCTACTAGTATGCTTTTGAATTCACAAGTAAAGCTTATTTGATGTATCAAGCATTTATGTGTCTGAACAACTTTATGTACATGGTAAAGTTTGCATGGTTTTGCAGTGGCAAATGAAAACTATTAATATATATGTATTTGCTAATTTGGTTAATTTTGCAGCATAATGAATTACTTGCGGCTTCCGAGTTTTACTTCTTTCTGTGTCGGTGTGTAGTTACCTGATGCCACTACCAAACAGAAACACAAAAGCAATTTAAAGTAAACAAAAATAAGTCGTGACAAAAGGTGTACTGGTTTTTTCATTGCTCCCAACTATAGTTGCACGAAACTTGTACCTATTTATCACTGCATGGTTTAAGATTCATTTTCCACTCTTCATTGGATATTAGTCGTAACAAAAATAAAGTACAGAAAAAGAATATCATGCATTTACATATAGAAAAAGAATTACTCCCTCCGTCCCAAAAGTTTTGCTCCATTTGTTTTTGGCAATTAATCTATAATTTTTTATTTTTAACATTTTAATATATATATATATATATATATATATACAAAATCTTTGTATATGAATGATAATTCAAGATATGTAGTTTTTAAATATATATTTTTTGATTATTTTTAACAAATAATAATATAAATAAAATTGAGTCAAAATACAATAAAAAGTCAAATGTATCAAAATTTATGGGACGGAGGGAGTATAATTTACATTGTTCATTTTTTATCAAAAAATTATTGAAAATTTAAACTTCAAGTTTTCCTAGATTACGATAGTTTCTCAAAAAAATTTAGAGGTAACCGTTTATTTTAAAACCTCAATGTAATATGAAGAAAAGTGAATCAACTTAAATGTTCAAGAGCATTTTAAAAGCAGGAAAATATAACTTTTAAAATTTGAGAGAGTAAAAATATTATAAAAATGAGAGATAAAGTGGCACACGAAAACTGGAGTGTTACCAGCAAATAGAAGGATTATGTATGAATTAACCCCTTTTATATAGTTAGTTCTTTTTTCAATCCTTGTAGCGTGATGAACCGTCCGATGCTGTAGGTTCTACATGAAGACCACTTATCAGACATCACAGACATGTTCGTGACTTGATTTCCTTTATGTTGGGGGGGAGGGGGGAGGGCTTTTGCAAATTTTGCCGGGTTTGACTTTGACTCGAACTGGAGCCTTCTTATCGTACCTAGCCCTAATCATACCTCACTCCAAACGCGCGCTTGAGCTTGAAACAAAGTAGGACCACGGCCGTTTGATCGAAAGAGCAAAAAATCAAGCGTTGGAGGTAACATGATCACAGCGGGCCCCTTCAATATAAACCGTTGGTTTTAGATCACCCGGAATTGGAATGAAGCGTCACGGAGATCGAGCCGCTGGGAGCGTCTTACAATCTTTTTCACCTGCTCTACTCCCCATACAGTTTTTGGGCAAGTGTAGGGACACGTTAAATTCTTCTTTTTTTTTTTTTTCCATGTTATCTTTTCATCCCAGTAGCCCCCCCATTTCCCAGAAAATTACGTTTATACCTTAGTTTCGACTAAAGTGAAAAGGCTTTGCTGGCCTGGGCACTTAACTCATTCAACTATAACTCAGGGCAGCCGAGGCCCCAAATTTTGTAAATGAGACATATAAAACCTTTTAATTGATAAAAATATTCTTTTTTATTTTTAAAGGACTTAAATGATAATAAAATTTAACAAGGAGACCGAATTTGGTGTTTTAGTATATTACTGTTTGAGAAGTCATCTTCTTCCCTTAGCTTCACATGTAAGAGGTCGGAGAATTCCTTAAAAAATTGTGAGCACCCTCAACATGTCATTTGGATTTGCAAAGGAAGATGATCTCTCAAATAGTGATATGCTAAAATATCAAGTTTGGCCTCCTCATTTAATATTATTATTATTTAAGCCCCTGAGAAACCAAAATGAACATTCCCATCAGTTAGGGGTTATATATCCCATCCCAGTTTACAAAGTTTGCCAGTTTGGGGACTGAGTTGCCTCGATTCATAGTCAAATGGGTTAAGTGTCCGAGTCAGCAACGTTTGGGGGTGACTTATGGATTTATGCCAAAGGGAAAATGGCACCACTTAAATCCTCGCTTCCCTGTCTCCTCCACACTGCTTCCTGCAGAGCAACAATGGCGAAACCCTACTCGTCAGCTCTGTTTCTCGCTTCACTTATTTTCTTGTATTTTTCTTCAGCCAATGCCTTCACAAACCCGGATTTGAAGCCTCTTTTAGAGTTCAAAACCAGCGCCGACAAAGCCAACAGGCTTGCCTCTTGGAACTCTACTGCCAACCCCTGTGATTGGGTCGGCGTCTCCTGCATCAAGGCCCGCGTCTCCCGACTCGTTCTGGAAGACCTTCAACTCAGCGGCTCCTTCGAGCCACTCACTTGGCTCACTGAGCTCAGAGTCCTCAGCCTCAAGCGCAACGAGTTCAGCGGCCCGGTCCCTAACCTCGCCAATCTCACCTCCCTTAAGCTTCTGTTCCTCTCGCACAACCGCTTTGCCGGCCGCTTCCCGGAGTCCGTCGACTCGCTCTTCCGTCTGTACCGTCTCGATCTGTCCTTCAACAACTTCTCCGGCGAGATTCCCGTCTCGGTCAACCATTTGTCTCATCTGCTAACGCTCCGGTTGGAGGGGAACCAGTTTTCGGGTACGATTTCGGGCATCGACCTCCCTAGAATCCAGGATTTCAATGTCTCCGGCAACCAGTTTTCCGGGAAGATACCCGATTCTTTGTCGGGTTTCCCAGTGTCAGCTTTTGGCCAGAACGAAGCTCTCTGCGGTTCACCAATTCAGAAGTGCAAAGACATTCCCAGCGATCCGACCAGACCCGGATCAGGCGGTGCGTACGCCTCTCCATTCATGCCAGCGACTGTCGCCTCGTCGCCCACCTCGATTCCAAGGAACGTGAACCCGGGTCGAGGCTCGAACATTTCCAGGAACGGGAATGGCGCAACCAAAATGAGCCCTGTGGCTCTAATTGCGATAATCTTGGGCGACATTTTGGTCCTGGCGGTAATCTCCTTGGTCCTCTACTGCTACTTCTGGCGGAACTACGCGGCGAAGTTGCGCGACGGCAAGAACTCGAAGGTATTGGAGGGAGAGAAAATCGTGTACTCGTCGAGCCCGTACCCGGTCCAGGCGGGTCTAGAGCGAGGACGAATGGTGTTCTTCGAGGGGGCGAAGAGGTTCGAGCTGGAGGACCTGTTGCGAGCGTCGGCGGAGATGCTGGGGAAAGGCGGGTTCGGGACGGCTTACAAGGCGGTGCTGGACGACGGCGGCGTGGTGGCGGTGAAGCGGCTGAAGGACGCGAACGTGGGCGGGAAGAGAGAGTTCGAGCAACACATGGAGGTTCTGGGCAGGTTGAGGCACCCAAACGTGGTGAGCCTTAAAGCGTACTATTTCGCAAGGGAAGAGAAGCTCTTGGTCTACGATTACATGCCCAATGGCAGCTTATTCTGGCTTCTTCACGGTACGTTACGTTACTAATGCTTTCCAATTCCTTTCATTTTCCTAGAAACATAACAAGAAAATCGCTGTTAGTGCCTTGGTGGGTTGCTCGCCGCCGGGGAGCTAGTGGCTGGTGGATCCTCCGGCGAGATGTCTCGTTGAATGAATCCTAGCCTTTTGTTCTTTGTCTGAATCTTGTGTTCTTTGTCTGAATCTTGTTGGTACTATCAGCAATCTCAAAGCTCAATCATGATTTTTTCCGTTTTCAGTTTGGGGTTGGAATTTGGATAGATAGTACTTAGTGGTAGTGTAATACTATTAATTGATGGGACTTTGTGAGTAGCTGTTTAAGCATTTTTTTAATTGAAGTAATTAGTTGATAAGTGAATAGGATTAGAATATGGAGAAGCAAAAGAACAAGAAAAAGAGGAGAGTTTTATTTTACTGCTGTTTAAGGCGCCAGCGAGAGCAGCTGAGCTGGCTGCAGATAATGACGCTTCCATGGCTTTTACTTTTGTTGTGTTCCCAATACCGAAAGATTAAAGTAGTCTAGACTAGAGGCTTTGCATCCTTTTCCAGCAAATATGACCAAAAAGCAAAAAGATGGAGCTAAACCAATCCCCACCTTTTCTCACATGTCATTTAGGCCCAACTCCGGATCTCCATAAACAAATTTGCATTAGACCAATCATGATCTGTGATCCACTTATATTTTAGACTATGGAATATTGTGCTCCAAAAGTCTATCGCTAGTTTGATTTCTTTTTGACCTTATTCTTTAGTAGGACAAATGTAATGTGATTAGGATATATTCTAAAAGAGTTTCACTAAATGATGCTATTTAGTATCCATTTGTCGAATAAATGATACTTGACTTGTTTCTAAATTTAAGGATCATCTGTATCACTGCGTTTAATATACATTTTTAATTCTTTCTCTAGCATGTGTGTGTTTTTTTATTGTAAATGTATGTTTGGAAAGCCTTTTTTCTTCAGAACAGAGGAAGGATAGCATTTTATTGGGAAAAAATTTGGAACTTCTATACAATACATGTATTGCTGGAGAAAAATAGTTTGTTTAGGACTTTTTTTTTCTTTTATTGTTTATTCATTATATTGAAGTTGTTGGGCCTTTACTTCGCAACAGGTAACCGTGGGCCAGGGAGGATCCCATTGGACTGGACCACGAGGCTGAAAATAGCAGCTGGAGCGGCTCACGGGATAGCCTTTATCCACACCACCTGCAAGACCCTCAAGCTCACTCATGGCAACATCAAGTCCACCAACGTCCTCCTCGACAAGGCGGGAAATGCCTGCGTCACCGATTTCGGCCTCTCCGTCTTTGCATTCCCAGCCGCCAACGCTCCCCGATCCAATGGCTACCGTGCCCCAGAGCTTTCCTCAGACGCCAGGAAACCACCTATGCAGAAGTCTGATGTCTATTCCTTTGGCGTCCTCCTCCTGGAGGTGCTCACTGGAAAGTGCCCGTCTCTTGTTGATGGAGGTGGCTACGGTGGTCCTGTGGACCTGCCACGGTGGGTGCAGTCGGTGGTCCGGGAGGAGTGGACTGCAGAGGTCTTTGATTTGGAGCTGATGAGGTACAAGGACATTGAGGAAGAGATGGTGGGGTTGTTGCAGGTGGCAATGGCTTGTACGGCGCCGTCGCCGGATCAACGGCCGAAGATGAGCCAAGTTGTGAGGATGATTGAGGAGATTAGGAGGATAGAGGTGTCTCCATCTCACGATAATTTTGACTCTGTCTCCGAGTCGCCTTGCATGTCCGAGGAAACTTGTGGGAATGTGAGTCATTAGCCAGAGAGTTGTGATTAATGGGACGTTTAATCTCCTGTTTGATGTAGAGATGTTATTCTATTGCTCAATTGGCTCTTGACGCATGTGGAATCAAAACTTGATCAAGCAAGGCGCTTAATTAAAAAAGAAATAAATAATCTTAGAGATTGTTAAAGCAAATTGGCTGCAATATTATTGATAGAATGGAGAATAATAATGTAAAAGAGTTTATTTATAGATCTACAAAGAAAACCCAAATTGAAATAAAAATAAATAAATAAAACAATAATTAGGAGTTTAAAATATCACAACTTTTGTATGTCTTAATACCCTTTAAAATAATAGAAATTTGACCTGTCTAATGTGGTTATAGAAGGAGAAGTCTCAGTAACTCCTATAGATAGCAAAATTCCCTTTGAAATGATAAGGATGTTAGCCAATGGCCCGAACTTGATTATCTCATTGGATTTTGTGGTAACCACTGAAAGCATTCATGAAGGGCAATATTTTTGACTTTTGATGTGACATTGACCAATTGGTCCAGGGATGGCAAATGGTACGGATATTTTGGCCAAGGATTGTTAAGGTTTGTATAGTCTACACATATGCGTCAGTTCCCATTCTCCTTTTTACCAATACTACATTAGGGAGTTATTCAGGGTATCTTACTTCTCGAATAATTCCAGCCTTTAATAGCCTCTCAACTTTTTCTTTAATGAAGTCTCGCCTTTCGGGTGCCATGTTGCACTTTTTTTGTTGTACTAATCCGGCGGAGGGATATACTTGTAATCTATGAGTAACTATTTTCGAGTTAATCCTGGGCATCTCATCCGAGGACCATGCAAACACATCTGTATTTGCCCTTAGAAATTGAATAAATAACTATCTTACCTCAAATGGAAGACCCTTAACAATCTTTATTGTCATTTCGGGAGCTACTTCCATGAGTTTGGTGTCCTTGGGTAAGGTTGCGCCAGCTTCATTTTCCAGGGGTAACTCTTTTCTCCTTTTAGCCTCTATTGGTGTAAGCCCACTTTTTTTAGGCCTTTGTAGGGTTGCCACATAGCCCTCCCGCACTGAGGCCTGGTCGACAAAGATAGTTGGGTCCCCGACAGGGGTCGCAAAGAACACCATGAGTCATCTGACATCAAACCAGATATAGAATTGCACTTGGCCTAGTTTTCCAAGTATTGGATTGTAATGTGATGGGACATCTAGGACAAAAAGTTCAGTGGTGTGGGAGCAATAAGCGAGCTCCCCTTTGTGGTATTTCCCCACCAACATGAGTGGTACCTTGACGGTTCTTATTGTGAGGACCTCTTCCCTTTTGATCCTGAAGGTGGGTCCAGTCATAGTGGAAAAAAAGGACTTTTTAACCCTTATTTTTTCTAAGAAGTTGACGAAGATGGCATTGACATTTGCCCAAGTATTTAGGTAGACTTTTTCTACGTCAAAATTGTTAATGTGGGCCCTGAATACTAACGGATCCATAAACACTTATTAGGGTCCTGCTAGGGTCAGCCACCTTTAATTAAGCAATTTCCCGCCCTTGTCTTTTTTGAGCCCCTGAGGGCTCTCCCTTAATAATCATGTGAACTACCCCAACTGGGGATCTAAGATTCCTATGGTTTCTTGGGGATCGCAACGTATCAGGCCTTCATCCTCGTTCACGATCCTCGTCATCTGCCTTTTTGGAAGGCCTATCTTCTTGCTTCCAACAAGAGGATGGCTATATAAATAGATATTACTTCAACTTTTCTGCCTGGATCATTTCTTTGAACAGCTTTTTCAGCGGCCAGCATTCTTCGGTATTATGACCCTTGTTTTTGTGATATATGTAGTTTTTTTTCTCAGGTCCTTTTTTGCCCCAAGGATGCATCGATGGGGTTCATCAAGGGACCTAGTTTTTCTTCTCTAGTATGTACAGAATGTTTGACCTTGTCTCTCCCAGAGGTAAGAGGACAAGTTCTGGCCGTGGGTCACTTTTCCCTCTTTTACTGAACCCACATTCTTTAGCCTTTGTTTGGTATTTTTTGTTGGTCTATTAAGCACTTTGTCATACATATATCATGTGGCTCGGTTGAGGAATTCTCCTATGTCTTTTAAGAAATTCTCATGGAGATCCAAGTCAACCTTAAGTCTCACACCAGCCCCTAGGTAATCGTTTCCAAATGTAGCTCTGAGGACAACTCCTGTACTTGTACAGTTTCTACATTAAACCTCCGGACGAAGTCACTTAGGGGTTCATCATGACCTTAATTATTTTTCAGCAAATGGGCCATCATTTTTTGGGTTGGTCAACTCTCCAAGGAGTGTGACAAGAACATTTAAGATAGGTCTTTAAATGAGGAGAAACGGCACCCTCGGTTGGTCCCAAACCAAGAGGCAACGGCTTTTACTAATGTAGAGCTAAAGGCTCTACACATAATTGTATCGGAGGCTTGCTCAAGCCTTATAGAGGTAATATACCTTTGTAGATGGTTAACTAGACTGGTAAAGCCATCGTACAAATTGATTTTAGGCATGCAAAACCCATTGAGAGTGGGAGCGTTGATTATCTCATCTGTAAAAAATTGGAGCCACAAGCATTCCACATCAATTCCATGCCCAAGACTTTCCGCATGCATTGCTTCATTTGGTTGAGTCTCTACAGGATAACATTAATGTTGCTGGGTCCCTCGAAATAATCTATGGATGACTATCGTTCATGGATCCACATCTTTGGGGATTGGTCTCGGGGAAGAGCTCGTCGTGGCTTCTCAGGCTCCAGATGGCTCTAGGTGACTTCCTCCGAAGCACTTAGCAAAGCTTTTCAGATTTCCTGTTGCAAATGCCACCTTTAATTGCTCAAGTAGGATATGTTGCAGGGCCTGGAACTGGTCCTCATTCAGTGTTGCAGGGCCTTTTTTTCTTGCAGAGGTCCCTTTGGAGCCCTACAGGGTCTTCCGGATCAACCCTTTGGGGTACTTCTTTACTTGCGAGCCATATGGACCTAGCAAGGTGATGGCTCTCCTACTTATTCTTTTGCAGGTCTTGGTTTTCCAAGTGTGTCTTCTGAGTATTCACTATGTTTCCTATAGACGGTGCTAATTTGATAGTTGAAGGGATTGTATAGGCTGGGCCTAGAAGCCTGGTGAATCTTGGGTTGGTGACCTACGTACATAGACAATGTTAAGGCCTCTAGATATTGCCCCAAGGGAAATCCTCTAACACTCAAGTCAGACTTTTGGCAAGAAAGAAGTAACAGAGGGAGGAAGGGAGAGAAGGAGAGAAAAAAAAATAGAGCTAGTATGTCATACATTGGGATTGGCAAATATAGGGGTTTGTATAGCTAGAGGGAACTTCGAAGAATTCATTTTAAGATAGAAATTTCATAACTTATCCCGTAGTTTCAGGATTTTATTTCTATTTAGAGTGGAGTTCCTTTGTGGATCTATTTGGGCCTCCTAGTAGAAGCTTCTATTAACTTTAGACCTAGGATTTGGGCTTATTTTTTACCAAAGAAAATGATGAAGATGATGAACAAGATGCCACCTGTCACAAGCTAGCTACTGGGCTAAACCCACCACCTTCGTTGGATAGATAGAGCCCGACTACGAGCCTAACCGGATCCAGAGCCCATTACAGGCCGACAGAGTCCGCAAATCCGTATTGTCCACTTTGGCCAACACTGGCAGTTGAACTCCCGACCGCACGGATTTACTCTCCCCGAAGGAAGACGCGTCTAACCATCTCCTGACCGCACGGATTTACTCTCCCCGAATGAAGATGCGTTCGACTCCCAGTGTTGGCCAAAGCGGACAATACGAATTTGCGGACTCAATCGGCCTGTAATGGCCTCTGGATCCGGTCAGGTTCTTAGTCGGGCTCTGTCTGTCCAGTTAGACGCTTTTTTTGTGTCACGGAAAGAGTAAATCTATGCGGTTGGGAGTTCGACTCCCAGTGTTGGCCAAAGCGGACAATACGGATTTGCAGACTCTGTCTGCCTGTAATGGGCTCTGGATTCGGTCAAGCTCGTAGTCGGGCTCTGTCTGTCCAACGCTAGTGGTGGGTTCGACCCAGCAGCCGGGTTATGACACCACCAGTGGGGCATGTGGAGTTCCTTTGTGGATGTATTTGGGCCCCCCAGTAGGAACTTCTATTAACTTTGGACCTAGGATTTGGGCTTATTTCTTATCAAAGAAAATGATGAAGATGATGAACAAGATGCCACCAGTGGGGCACGTGGAGAAAATATGGTTTTGATGAATTTTGGATCTTATTTGATCATGGATGTCATGTGAACAATGACTTTGTTATGTATTTTGTCATGTTTGATTTGTGTTGGATGTGTAATCTCCATGTAATGTAGAAAAAAATGAATGTCTTATATTTTATTTTTATGAAATGTTAAAAGGACGACTTATTACACATGTTACTTGCGGGTCATGGGGTCAGTGAGATTTTTCACCTGGTAATGTATAGTATACCCATGAAGTGGCAAGTAAGGATAAACCATAGGCATGGGGGACAGGTGGAAGGTATCTACGTCCGATCCACCGCATTGTCATCGCTACTTTAATAGCAAAGCTATTTGTAGAATGGATCGAAAATGACATGGTGAAAACTAGCACAGTGTTTGTGAGTGATTTTTTTAAATGAATTATTAGTGATTATTTTGATTTATAATAATTAGTCATTTAGCTTGTCTATCAATTGAAAGTTCATATGTAAAAAAGTTCAACAAGTATTTTTAATTAATTTTCTGGAAGAAAAAATTTAGGTATTTTTTTTTATCAATTTTCTTTCTTTTGGTTGGGTATTGGAAAAATCGTAAAATATTAATTAATTTTATTAAGGAAAAAAGTGATCATTAATTAGATAGAGTTTAGGCTTTCAAATCCTATTAATTTTAGATAAAGAATCAATAAAAAAAATAAATTGTTTTTAGTAAAAAAATTAAAAGTGCAGGAAATGAAGTAACAAAAAATAAATAATATTGTCAATTCTGTAGACAAAAAATTAATGAATAAAGGCCTTACTGTCAGTCTTATTTATTGTTGCTATAAATTATTTGATGAGGACTTGATGCATATCCTATTCACCTATTCCAAAAGTGCTAATGTTTATGCTAGGTCGGGTTTGCATTGGCAAACTAGTTCTGGAATCATCGAGCTTATAAAGGAAGGATAAGCCAATAATAACTCCTTTAGTCATGGTTAAGCTCATTGAAATATTCTGATTGGTTTCTATTTTTTAGAACTCTAGGGTTGACAGAAAAAAGCCTATTTAAAAATGTTAGTTTCTTTGATACTCTAGTGAATAATATTGTCAGTTAGGGCTATTGAATATTTTGCTTTTGTTTTTGCTTATAATGGATAAAAATAGATCAAACAGGTTACAAATGTTAAATAGTGCCCTCCTCCACCTAGTGCTTTTAAACTAAATACATATGGATCTTTTCAAGCTTCAACCTTAAAAACAGGTATCAAGGGAATAATAAAAAATGAGAAGCTAAGTTTGTAGTAGCTTTCTTAATGAATGTTGAGTTACTTTCTCAAAATCGAACTCTTGGCTTTGAAAGAAGGGTTGAGGCTGACCTTTCATTTCAATACTTTCCCTCTTCAAATTTAGATGGATTCAAAAGTTGTAACACAACTTATAAGTCTATCTCAAGACATTCACATTGGTTTAATGCCCATAGTTTTAGATTATAGGTTTTTCCAAGAAATAGGATAAATTCTTCATGTGAAGGATGTCTTTAAAGAGGCAACATGGTAGTAGACATCTTGACCACGCTACCTTGGTTCACTGGAAATGTCCGCCCTTTCATATTTGTTCTTTTTTTTCCAATGCTATAGGAATTACTTTCCCTAAGTCCTATAATTATGTTAATACTTGTTACCTTTATTAGAGGTTCAGATGTTTGTTTTCCTGTTTTTGTTTTAATCTAAGCTTGAATGTTCAATAAGTAATCATTATATAAATTTTTGGAGATTTTTTTCTTTTTTATACATAAAAGTATTACATACACCATTAATAAGTTCTTTTAGTCGATTTAATATATATTAGCTTGCTAGATACACCTCAATTAATGTCTGCATAAAATTTGTAATGTTTAGACTTCTAACGTTAAAGTAAAACACATACATCTTTACTAATTAAAGCCAAGCTTAAGATAGTTAAACATTCAAGTTGAAGCCATATGTTACATTGGGGGCCTGTTCTTTTTTTTTTTTATTTTTTTTTTAATTTTCAGTTAATGGGGGACATGATGCTTTCTTTTGAGTTGGAGTTAGGTTGCGGCTTGTGATAATTGAGTCATTGCATATTGTTGATTGGTCTAGGACCTACGTGATTTAGGGGATCCTACTATTTAATCAATAGTCGGTGATGACTCATAGTCATTATGAATTGTTATTTTCTGATTCTTCATTTCCTTTTTAGTTATTAGATAATAAATTTTATTATATATATGCCATGCAATCGTGCCCCCTGAAATTACAAGCGATCATGTGCGTGTGTGTGACATAAAACAAAGCCCAAGATCCTTATTCATTTGCCTACCTCTCATGCATTATAGGAAAAACTTAATAAACATGTTTAGGGTAATTTGTTGTATAATAATACTACATGTATCAAAATTTTCTAATAATTTTTATAGATACTCATTTTCAAGTTTTTAATATTTAGTTGGTTCTAGCACTATCTAATTATTAACAGTTTGGTCTAAGTTTTGTTCCAGTTATTTGTGATTTTCTATTTCAGATTTATTATGGTTTATATGGAAAGTTTGACTTGATCTGATTCTCTTTCTTTCATTTAATATCATAGGAACAAGTAGCGTTTTAGTAGTCAGTTATATGTTTCTGTTGTTCTTTAACGTCTTGTGTCATGATTGATTTATAAGATATCATTTGACTCACTTTTAACTATAATAAAGCATTTTTTGTCAAAAAGTTTAATTTGTTCTTAAAAAAGGTAAATAAGCACAGTTATTTTTTAAGCATTTAATCATCAATAAGGATAAAACTGATTTGAGCTAAATAATAAGTGAAGTTTGAATTGAACTAAGTTAAAAATTAATATTTGTTCCCTCAACTTTATCGATTCAAATGAGTTAGTCCTTTAACTTTAACTTATGTGACTTAATCCCAAAACATCGAGCAATTGAAAGAGTTAGTCCCTCATGGGATGAAAAGGCAAACGACATTACTACCCTTTTCCCCTGGCCACTACTAGTGATAAACTTGCCTTTTTCCTCTCTCCCAATTTATCATGTTCTTCTTTTCCCTTATAATAATTCTTCTCATCTTGCCATTGTCGTTAACAGCCTTGCCTTCTCCCTTTACCTCGATTTTGGGTTTTTCTCCAATTTTCTCAAAGATGATGGCTTTAGGGCGAATAGAAGGATCAAAGGTTATAATGTGATAGCTAGGGTGATCAAAGGTTAGAATGTGATAGTGATGAGCTACTGCCAAGGGACTAGGTTGCATAGTTTATCAAAATTTGAAAACTAAGTCACCTAATTTATTAGTTATTATAAGCCAAATTTAAACAACTAACTCATGCGAGTTTGAAGAGTTGAGAGACAAACTGTGTATTTGGGACTTGAAATAAATATCAAACTTATTAATTAATCCAAGCTTAGATTGAAAAAAAATTATGAAAGACCTATAAACAATCATTAATGAGTCGTGCTCTATTTGAATTCAAACCGTTGATTTAGATCAAGAAAAAAAATGTCCTTTAAGGCTAAAATCAAACCATTTTGATAATTTGTCTAAACTTGAATTGAAAATGATGGTCATAAACAATTCTAGACCGACTTGCTGATAAGACATTGAAGATTGTATACGTTTTAAGGGGAAACTACATAAGCCACTTGTAATTTTGCCCAATTTCTATTTTATCCCCTATATTTTCAAAAGCTTAAACATTACCCTATATTTTCTTTACATTGTTTGACAATAATTTCTGAAGCCCAAATTTAAACTGTTTAATAACTATATTTCAATAATTTTAGATTTTATGATACACATTTAACTAACATTTAAAAAGATTGATTTACATTTACAAAAAGGAAATGCATTTACAAAGAAAAGAAATCGATATTTTTAAATATCTATTAACTGGGGCTATAAGAGGTTGAACTATGAGACTAAAAATAAGCTCGATATCTTAAAGGTCTGAGCTCAAGCTTGTAAGGACCTGAAAGGGGCCTAACGAGCATTCAATAATAACGTATGTAATACTTTAATTATCTATCTAATTAAAGAGTAACTAATTTAAAAAGCTAAATTAAATATAATAAATTCTGTAAATGTCTTTTCATTTGAGCTTGACGAGCTTTTGAGCCAAGTTTAAATCCTCCTCGAGTCAAGCTCGGGCCTAAAAATTTAGGCCTTGAGTTGTACCGATTGCTTAAGGAGCCGAACTTAAGCCTAATGGGCTTAGGCTCGGGCTTGGCTCAGCCCCTTTACACTCCTACTATTAATTGTAAACAAAATATAGCATCCACCAAAATTACTGGTAGATAAATATCATATGGTTTAAATTATCATTTTAGAAGTTATTGTGAACAATGTAAATAAAGTAATGGGCAAAATGTAAGTTATGCTAAAGTATATGGGGTTATATTAAGCTTTTCATTTTTAATGAGTAGTAAAATTTTCAACGGTAAAGATGTGAGATATCATTAATAACGCTGGAGTCCTTCTAACGACTCTTTCTCTCCCCCTTGTCATTTTATACAACAACTCCCCAAGATTTTGGCTAGAACTATGAACTCCCCCTCCATGTTTCGAAAATCCCTTATATATACCCTTTAGGATCTCAAGTTTTGCAAAACCTGCAATTATGCTCCATGACATTTATTTGTGACGTTAGAAACTTGCTAATTAGTGATTGTGATGTAAAATAGAAAACTTTTGCAGCAAGAGAGAGTGAATAACCATACACCAAGGATTAACTATATATGATGATTTACTTACCAAATATAAAATTTTAAAATTTGGTAATTTATGATGGATGATTATAATTTAACACTAGTAAACACCAAATTTATTATTTTCTGTTTGGCTAGACATTCTTTGTGGTCATTAATGTTTTTTGATTGACTTATAACTAGTTATCAGGTGCTTCAAGTCTAAAAGAATGATAGAACTGTAATTGTAGGTTTGAGGAAATCTAAGGACATATAGGAGATTTCTGAAACATGGAGGGACTAATTGTAGTCTTGACCAAACTTTGATCGGTTTTTTTGTAATTCCCTTTAATTCTTTGATATTCAAAATTATATGAGATACTTGAATGCTTCTACCTACAATTAAATACCTAGTCTAGATATAGGAGATAAATGTATACCAAATAATTTATCTACACCTGACCATTACTAACTAGAGAAAAAAAAAGTGAAGTATAGGTAAGGAGTCGAACTTTGTAGTCAATTGGGAAAGAAAGAAGAATAACTCATCTTTTTTATAAATAAACTTTACAGTACATTCTATGTAAGCAAAAGGGCAAATACTCAGTTTAGAGTAAGGGAACAAATTGCTTACTAATATATTTTTTGAGGTAAAGATGTCACTAATGTTTTGGAAATAGGAAAATGCTATACCAACATAATAGATTAGGGATAAATTACACATCGTATAATGTTAATAATTAGATAATTTTTTCCGTTGCTATAGGTTAAGCTCCAAATATTTCCAATTTAGTTCCATTTTTGCTTCTTTTTGACTTAAATTGAATTATTTTTGGATTAGAGTCTAACCTAAATTTTAAGATCATGAAAAAAATTTAGCCTTCAACTATATGTTATTGATCAACAATTAGAATAGGATCAATAGGGCTTTTTGTTACCTAATGTATGACCAAACAAAACCTACTTATTCTCTGGTAACAACTTGTGTTATATAAGCTTAAATTAACATGTACCTTTAATGATGATGACTTATTTGCTCAGAAAGAAAACTATGATGACATATTTAGCGAAAAAATTGATTAATAATCGATCTATTCCTATAACATACTCTTATGGCTTTTTAATCCACTCTCTAACCTCCTTTTTTGTTGTATATTGGTTTAAAATCTTTAAAGTCTGTTACACAATAGCCTCTTATCGTGCAAAATATGCTGATTCTAACGTAATTGTAAACATCAAACATCAAACTATTTAAATTGTTTGATAATTATCTTCCAATGAATTTAAATTATTTCATATTTTTTTATAGTTAATAGACTATTTAAATTATTAGTTTTTTCTCTCTATAAATTGAGTTTCTGTGTCACTTAAGGGCTTGGGCCAATATTTTATAAAGGTTTAGGATCAATATTTATATGCAACAAAAACATAGGCTTATGATCAATTTACAATGATAACTATAAATTTGGTTTCTCTCTATAAATTGAGTTTCTGTACCGCTCAATCTTCTCGTTAGGGCTTGGGCCAATGCTTTATAAAAGTTTGGTATCAATATGCAACAAAAACATAGTCTTATGATCAATATACAATGATAATTATAGATTTGGGATCGGTGGTGCATTTACCCTTCGAGACTCCAAATGCGACTTTTAAAATGTTTCAAGTGACGCACAACATCTCACTCGTCAGTGGGGTTAGTAAAGCGTGTGTAATCCGATTGTCCTTTCTTTGCTTTGGTTAGTAGCGACAGAAGATGACATCGGAGATTTCGAGCACGCCTTCATGCTCCCTCTCTCCGACCAATGCGAGCAATGCCGATGAAGATGAAATGCAGCAGGCACCGGCGAAGGTCCGCCGCATTTCGGCTCCGCAGATCGGACCCGGAACCGTCGTTCTTCGGAGGTCACCGAGATCGGCTCCGCCGACGGTCCACCATGAAAGCAAGACATCTGTCGATGACAGCGAGAAGCTGAGGAGGTCGCCCAGATTCAGCTCCTCTACTCCAAATGGCAATGTCGAGGTCAGTTCAATTTCGTTTTTTCTTTTGGTTTCTCAGGCAGTTTTCCCTTTATTTGCTTGTTTGATGCTCAGAGGAAAAGGAAATTTGGAGCGAGATAAAATTGAATGAAGGAACATTTGAAGCTAATTTGCATGCATGTAGTTTTTAGCATCATCCTGAGAACAATTTTCAATTACTCACGATGTACGTCTAGATTGAACATTTCCTGAAAATTTCCCAACGTGTTTAAGATACGTGAATGCTTGGAAAAACAATTCTTTGATGTTATTTGTAAGGTACTGGACACAGTTTGAAATGTACTGTACACGACGTCAAAAGTGAATTGGATGAAATATAGTTGAATCTGTTATAGGAGTATGGTCTAGTGCCTCTTCTCTGTATTACCTCCTCATGGTAGGAGAAGGATCCCTTTCGGGCTATGTTTGTCGCTGATATGGAACTGAAGTTTCTCTAATGAATTTTATTTCAAGAAAAGGGTTGGAGTGACAAGTCTGTAGATTCGTATAGGTAGAAAACTGTACAGAAGACATCCTTATTTAAGAATAAGCTAATTCTTAAAAAATTTAACAGCTTACAAATACAGCTAATGGAATAAGATGCTAAAAAGACCTTTGCTTGTTTGCATTGTGCTAGGTTTTGGGTGATTTCTCATCATTGGCTACTAGATTAGTGACAGAATCAGGACCTTCTGAGCGCTACTTTTCATCTCCATTATCTTAAATTTGAAATTTGGTTTTAGTGGTAGTTATTTGAAATTTGGGATTCATCTGATTTTGGAACTGGGTTTTAGATTTTATGATGGGTGTATTAGATCTAACCCAGAATGTCAATGGTGTGTACCATGTGATCTTTTGATCTGGTGCAGTCCAGCCCTTATTTTATTACATCTAAATTCCGTGGTCTTTGTCCAGCTTCTAATGAATTTGTGTTATTGAGGTTTGTTTGTTTCTATTGAGGACATGGGGCACATAATGAGGGAGATTGTGATTCTGAAAATCTCAGACAGCTGTCGGGTTTCTTTCATGCCTATAGAATTCATAACTCACACACTTTATGCTCATCTGTTCTCATGAAAAATAGTCCATGTTGTTAGACATATGCTGGGCTAGTTCTAGACTTGGGCTGTGATGCTAAAACACCTAATTCATAAACAATGTCTTCCATATTTTAAAGCCTGAAAAAGTTTAAGACCGTTTTGCTTTTAGGCTTTCTATTTGTTTTTAAATTTATGGTTGTGATGTATAACTTTTTAGTATTTTTAGATGATATTCAAAGAAAAAGCAGCAGGAAATGGTTTTAGCGGCATTTTTTTTATAAGAAAATAGGATAATATGTATAACTGAAGGAGCACCAAGGGGGTGCAAACCCTGACAAAAAATCAGGAACAAAAGAATAGCTTTACAAAATCTACAACTTCTAATTCTTTACAAAATAACTTCCTGACACCCAAAATCTAAGGAAATCTAGCCATTGTGGTCTTAAGAAAGGGTGGTGGCATTTCCTTGCTGTTGAAAGCTCTCAAGTTCCTTTCTATCGAACCTAGCCAAAAAACTGCGAGGGATTCAGGAGATTGCCGATTTTGTTTCCCTTTTTAGTTCTGATCCCATGCCAAGCCAGTAACTCCTTTTGAATAGATCCTGCTTGCAATAAAAGACTTTGCTGTATCCCACAAGTTTGTGTACCACTTGTGATAAAGCAAGAGGTGGTTAATGGATTCACCTGGTTCCTTACGCAAGAAACATCTATTTGGTAGACTTCCCCTTTCTTTTGGATGTTGTCTATCGTGACAATTCTTTCCCATGCAGCCTCCGAAGCAAAGAAAACCAATTTGAGTGGTGCACCCATCTTCCGGATTGGTTTCCATGGAAAAGATGAGACCTCTTCATGATTGTGGTTGCTTAGGAGGTAGTTATAATAACCTTTGGCTTCAAAAGAACCTTTGTTTCCCACAGACTGCTGGCATTTGTCTAGGGTAGAAGACTGGAATGATGGTCCAAAGTGCAAAGCAAAAATGTCTCAAAGAGTCAAAGTTTTGAATCTCCCAATCATTCGCATTCTTGGAAAAAGTAATATCCCAAACAATGTTACTCCTCTCTTAGCAGAAACAATCAGCAACTATATTGTTCTTGTTACACGCAGCCAAAACAACACAGGACATTGGATTTAAGAGGCTTGGATCTGCACCATACATCATGCCAAAAGAACACCCTTTCACCATTCCCTCTCTGAAAACAATAGGCATACAGAATTTTACCCAGTTTTTTCGAATCCATCCCCAACAACCTACCCCGTAACCTGATCTGTTTATATTGGTCTTCCAGCCTTTAGGTTCTATGCCATATTTAGCTGCAATCAGTTTCCTCCAAAAAGAGCAGTCTTCCATCATAAATCTCCATAACCATTTCCCAAGCAACACTGAATTAGCTGTAGATAAGAGTAAGGCGACCACATTTTCGGTGGTATCCTCTTTTCAAGCCTGCTAAATGATGCTCAAACTTTGAAATACTGGCTGACATGTGGTTGTAAATTTAGCTTTCACTCCTAATGGGAATCCCAGTTACTTGATAGGAAATTGGCTCACTTGACACCCCAAAAATTCCACCAAATGAACAACATCATTATTTCTTGTTATTGAAATCAGTGCACTCTTTCCCAGATTCACTTTAAGGTCTCCAATTGCCTCAAAACATAGGACAGTATGCCTAAGATTCAAGATCTGATCTACTCTTGGTTTACAAAACAGCAGTGTATCAGCGGCAATTTTCTTATTTTCTTCTGATAGAAGTTTTTTTTTTAAATTTTTTTTTAATTTTTTTTTATAACCATGTAAAACTCTACATCTCTCTGAATATGTGAAGGTAGTGGTGCTGATGATGAGTGCGGTTCTGTCCTTGGTCTCACTCTGAGTATCTATTCTTGGATTTTGCAGAATCTGCATTTGAAGGGTCAGAGCCTGAGTTTGAAGTAAGTTTAACATAGTAATGTCTCATATTTACGTTCCATTCATTGTATACACTAATAAACATGGGCATGGGAGTTCCAAGCATACTTGGGCATAGTATTAAGAGATCTGTATCCTTCATAAAGGTATGTTTTACTTGTACAGAACTTGCTTTCCTTATTTTTTTTATTCTGTTAAAACTTTAAAATTGACAGGCATGAGAGAGTTAAAGATAAAGTGGAACTAATCATGAAGGTCACAAACATGTCTGCAAGCGAGTCCGGTGAACTAAGAGGGAAAAGGTCTCCAAGATTTGTTGGAGCGAGCAAAAATGGAGGAAGCAATGGTTCTTCAACAAAACATGTAGGAGCGAAGGTCACAAACATGTCTGCAAGCAAATCTAGTGAATTGAGAGGGAAAGGGACTTCAAGATTTGTTGGGGTGAGCAAAAATAAGGGGAGCAATGGCTCTTTAACAAAAGTTGAAACTTATGAACTTAGTCTTTCCATTGGGATGACATTAAGGCGGTCCCCAAGGAATAATAAGACTATTGAATCCGGTTCCAGTGAGAAGTTTTTGGAAACTTGTTATAAAACGAAATCAGGTTTCTCACGACTTGTAGATCACATATTGTCTTCAAGTCTCACTCATGGAATAAAAAGTGGTGATGTAGATGGTGAGTTTTCTACAAAATGTTGTGGTAGTGTATGCTCTGAAAAGCATTTATGACAGTATCAAGGTGTCTTTTGTCAACAGGTGCTAAGAGCATTGTTCCAAAACCTTTTTGCATTGAATCGTTCCATGCATCAGATAGGAGGCCCTCCAAGAGATTCAAGACCTTGTTGAATGATTCTGATGAAAAAGTTTTGGATGAGAAGTTCCAAAGAGAATATGAACAAGCATGCATTTCCCAAACTATTGAAGTAAGTGATAGATGCAACAACTCTTCAATGCACAACACAGGACAATCTATAAACAAGATAAAGGGCATGACTTCATTGACAAGAAAAAAGGAAAAAAGTCACTGCAACTGTTCTTTCATTGGTGATCCGATCTCAAGCGATGAAGCTCAAGCAAAATGGCATTGGCGTTATGAGTTGAAGGTAATTGACGAAGTGAACATTACTAGAATTCAGTATCAATTTATATGAATTAACCTGACATTCAGCATAGATGTGTAGTGGGTAGTAAGCCTTAAGAGAACTGAGAACTGTCACTTTTAATGTATTATTTGTCCTTCTAACTAGCACAGGGTGGGTCTGGGTGGGGTAAATTTAAGGTTGCGTTGATCTATGAGTTAAGAAATTATGAGGGTGGTGCTCTATCGTTCATGAAACTGGATTCCAGGAGTGAAGTTTGAACCTTTTTTGTTTTTTTTTTCCTTCTTTTAAGTACGTGGTTTGTTTCCGCTATATAAGTACTTGGGTGCTGATCTTGAAATTTGTTACCTCCGCAGATGCAAAGACACAACAAGAAAACCCTTCCCTTGGAGTGAGTTATCTTTTCGTATTCTCAGTATTGACATCCTTTATTGTGATCTGCTTTCTGTCTCACAGAGTTTCTTTTTGTATTTGGTTCTGAAATTCTTGGGTTTCCTCCGTAGTGATGATGATGATGAAGACAAGATAGTTTGGAATGTGGAATGTCATTATGCTCAAGCTAGAATTGCAGGATGTGTAATTAATCTTGGGGACTGTGTGTATGTCAAGGTACATGCTCCACCTCCTTATCTGTTTTCTTCCTACTGGGTATTGGGATAGTGTTACAAGTATCATTGCATCATGTATTTCTAATGCATTTCTAGTTATTTAAGGATGCTTTTGCATATTTCATGAGGAGGATTAATTTTAGATGATTTCTTAGTTTTTCTTAATTCTTGAGAAATATGCTGAAATGATGGGTAGCATTCTCTACTGCATTGAGATAATTGCTATTTGAAGTGTGTCCAGCTTTCCAGGAAATGGGCACAAGGGAGAGGAACTTCCTTTCTTTCTTATCTGCTGAAAAGTCCATCCCTTCACTACCTATGCACTCTGTGAGGGCGTTTATTTGTATTTCAATTAAAAACTTGTTTTTTCCCCAATGTACTGCAGAAGTTGTGTAACATCGTTTCACCAATTACTGGTGTTTTATTGTCGGTTCTTGCTTGAAATGTCCATGTACTAATATTGGTGTTGTTGTGTACATTGTTTTGCTCTTGAGAAGCAATAATCTAGCTGTTGAATAGTTAACCATGCAGTTTCATACAACAGTGGAAACTTTTGCAGGGTGAAAAAGGACAAAAGCACATTGGAAGGATCTTAGAATTTTTCAGAACAACGGATGGTGAAGATTATTTTAGGGTCCACTGGTTTTATAAAGCTCAAGATACAGTGAGTATGGATACTGAAGCAGTGGTTTTGCTGGCAGTTTGTATTGTTTTTTCCTGAGATGATCTAGCATGTACTTTTGACTAAACATTTGTGCTTATCACCTAGGTTATGAAGGAAGAGGCTGCCTTTCATGATAAAAGGCGCTTATTTTATTCTACTGTTATGAACGATAACCCAATAGACTGCATTATTTCAAAAGTCAATGTTATGCACATTGCTTCAACGGTATGTCTAATACATAGTCCTACCTTATTTTCTTAATCTTATTTATGTTTTGTTGTGCGGTATACTTTTTGTTTTTTTGTTTCCAGTAACAATTTCTGTAGTCTTCTTTCCTCCTGCTTTGTTATACTCAATTCTCTTTTCTACACTCTTGACATTAATAAAATTGTTGCAGTTAGCTTTCAAATCAAACTCTACTCTCAAATCTGATTTCTATTTTGATATGGAGTATTGTGTGGAATACTCAACATTCAGGACTTTACTTTCCTGTAAGTTCTCTGTACCAATTATAACAGTGAGCTTTTGCATTAACTCTCTTTCTGTTTCATCTGTGGTGAAGATAGCATGATTAAGAATATTGGAATGGCATACTGGAATTTTCAGAACAATATATTTGTTCTTTTTACATTGGGTGGCGGAATGCTGATTCTTTTCAATAACAAAAGTATATATCAAATAAAAAAATAATGCACCAAGGGGGTGCCAACTTATTTACGAAAACTAGATGGCTTGATATAGATGAATAGGAACATCTGTAGAATGTGCATCGTTTTTCTTTTACTTTTTTCCTGTTTTCTTTTCTCTTACAGAAATTTTGTTCCATTTGCTGAATTTCTCAGCTATTGTTCTGAATGGTTTTTTCCCTTTTATTGCTCCTGAATTTTAAATCCTTTTGTTGTTAACTGCAGCAGTCACTGAGGACTTTGTTATTTATAATAGTTGACAAAAATCTTAATGGTTTTGCTGTTGGTCCAGGTGATGTTTTGGCAGACTACAATTCACTTTGCAGCAGCAGAGAGTATCTCCCTAGAACTCCTACCCCCTTACTAGCCAATATCAATCCTAGTGAAACTACAAAGTCGGAATTTGCTGTATTGGATATTTATTCTGGTTGTGGTGGCATGTCAACAGGATTGTGTCTTGGTGCCAAAGCATCTGGCATTAATATGATCACAGTATATTTTGTCTTTGACTTGTCAATATCTTAATAATCAACCTTTTAGTTCTTTTGATTTCAATATCTATGTATTCATTTGTTTTCAGAAATGGGCTGTTGACAGCGATTCATCTGCATGTGAGAGCTTGAAGTTAAATCATCCAGAGACACACGTAATATTGTTGTTTACATTTCCTTTGCTCAGATCATTTTAGAATGTACTATATCCTTCCCTTTGTTTGTTTCATTTGTGTGCAATATAGGTCAGAAATGAACCAGCTGAAGATTTCCTCATGCTGCTAAAGGAATGGGAAAAGCTCTGCAAAAAATATGCTTGTGATGTTGTGAGAGAGTCATATTATTCACGATCTGCTGTGTCCACATTAGCCCAAAATTGTGGTTATTCCGTTAAAGATACTGATTCTGATTCTGAGGAATTGGAAGTTCAAAGTCTGGTTGATATTTGTTATGGTGATCCTTGTGAAACAGGGAAGCGTGGTCTATACTTTAAGGTAGTCAATATAAGTCATTTCTTTTGTTTCTTGTGTTAAGCTTCAACGCAAACACCAAATACCCCTTAAATTTCCTAGTGCATGCAAGCAAGCGTTCAATGTTCAAAACCTCGTCAATTTGTTGAGTATTTGATTTTCATATACTTCCACATATTTTTATGTATGTGTCCATCAAGCGATAGGTTGTACATGTTGGAGCAATATTTTGTAGCTGAAAAAAATAAAAAGAAAAGAAAAAAAAAGTTCTGCATTTCCTCCTAATGCAATGAATAGCTGTTAACTTGACAGTTCCTTATTTATTTTATGAAATTTTTCCTTGTAATTCCATGAAATGACTTCCCTTCTTGTCTCTATTAGGTACACTGGAAGGGTTATAGTGCAGATGAAGATACATGGGAACCAGTAAAAGGGCTAAGGTATAGTTGTCATTTGGCTTGATTTCATGTGTGTAAGCACTGCTTACTTGTTTTATTTTCCCCAGTAATTGTCAAGATGTTCTACGAGAATTTGTAAGAAATGGGTTCAAATCAAAGATTTTGCCACTTCGTGTAAGTTACTTCTTTTTCCATCAGGAATCTTGATTACTAGAACTCTTGTTTGGAATGTAATAAGAATCTTCCTACAAGATCTAACAAGAAACTCTCATGCAGGGTGACGTTGATGTTATTTGTGGTGGCCCTCCATGCCAGGGGATTAGTGGTTATAATCGGTTTAGAATGGTTGATTCTCCATTGGATGATGAAAGAAATCGCCAAATAGTAATCTTCATGAACATAGTGGAATATTTAAACCCTAAATATGTGTTGATGGAAAATGTGACGGATATTTTGAGATTCAACAAGGCATCTCTTGGAAGATATGCCTTAAGTCGTTTGGTAAGCATGAGATATCAAGCAAGACTTGGTACAATTGCTGCCGGTTGCTATGGTCTTCCGCAGTTCCGATTGCGTGTTTTTCTCTGGGGAGCACAGCCTACTGTGGTAAGCATTGATCTCTATTAAATATTACTTGTGACATACGTAGCTATTTACCTAAGCAATGACTTGGTGACAGAATTGAAAATGGCCCAAAGTAGTGTTTGATATAGAATTTGTATTTGTTCGAGTTAGTATGGGGAAAGTTGTATATATTGTTTGAACAACTGGCAAAACTAGAACAATATATAATGTTAAGGCTTTGAGTCTCTAATCAAGGCAATGGGTTAGGTGCCTTTTATTTTCATTGTAATGCGACACCATGATTAATCAGTTGATAACAGTAGTTACTGTATCTACATGATACTCTCCTCATATCTACACTTTTCTTGAGTATCATGTTTATGCTTTTCTTTTGTGATATAGATGGAGGTAAGGAGAATATGGGGTAGGTGTGGTTGATAGGTTTCAGCAGAACTTGGGCCACTATATTGATCACATAAGGAGTTATTTTAGTCATGTCTGAAAATGGAGAGGATGAAGAGATTTCAAATTTTCAAGGGTTGGGGAGTGTTTTATCGGTGAGAAAGAGGGAAGAGAGGTAGTGGTGCCCTGATACAACAAAACACTTTTTTCCCTGGAATGAACTCCCTTCTATATCTGTAGTAGTCATAACTTCTCAATGAGTCTCTTGCTGATTCCTAGTACAACTGAAGAAATAAACAAAACGTGAATTCTGATAATTATAGTGTTAATAAATAAATAAATTGTTAATTTATCCTATCAATACTTATGAATCAAGCGCTTGAAGTTGGTCTATTTGCATTTTTCTTTCAGTTTTCTGGTCATTTTCTGTATAGCTGATTTACAGAAAACTACTGCCGATCTATTTAGACAACCAAGGCTTCTTGGCCTAATAGTTAAGACATCCTCATATATATTAGAGGATAAATATGCAAATTCTTTCATATTTTTCCTCTAAATATATAGCCAAAAGAAAAGGCTGATCTATTTTCGCCCTGCTTGATGGAACTTGTCAATCTTGTATGAAAAAAAAAAGATTCAAATAAATCTGGTGGTTAGATCAAAAGCTAAACGATGGTTTTTATCTCATTACTTTACCATGGAGCTCAATTTCTCTCTTAACTTCATTACTTCATAACCTATAAGCAATTACAGAACTTCTCTCCCAATATTGAGTAACATTAATGTGAGACTACTTGTGGAGTGAGATGTAAGACATTCTCTATTCCTTTATGATATCAAACACAATCATATTAGCACCTGTTAGGAATCACGATAGTATTGAAACAAAAATTTTTGTGAATAATTCTTGGATAATTTATCATACATTATACACACTTGAGAGCACATAAATCCAGCGATTAAAAACAGGAAATTATTCCTAAAATAAAAGTCAAACATACAAAGTCTGTAATTTACATTTACCTATTCTGACTGAATCAACTAATAGAGGGAAAAATACAACTAAAGATATTTACAAATAAATGACTAGATCTCCAATACTCCTCAAGCTTAGGAATAGATATTTCGCATTCCAAGCTTGCTACGAAGAGTTTCATGGCTTGATTTGGGCAGGCTCTTGGTTAGGATATGTGCTTCTTGTTCTTGTGTGGAAATGTAGCTGAGATCAATACTTCTTTCTTCAGTTTCATTCTTGATAAAACTTTGATCAATTCTAACATGCTTCATACGATCATGGTGGATTGGATTGTGTACTATGCTTCATACGATCATGGTGGATTGGATTGAGTCTCTGTAAGTTTGATATAATTCTGGTAAAGAGAAAAGAGACAGGAAGATCAAAACTATTTGTTCTCAAAATAGTACCAGAATGACATGGACGGCAAAATGTGGTCATGTACTCATAAATTCCCAAACATCTCAAAAGAATAATGTGTGGATTTACTCCTGAAACTTAGAGGTACTGATCTGCTGTTTAATGTCTAATGATCTTTGACAAAAGTGATTCAGTCAGAGAATGAAACAAAAGAAAATATTTTTTCGGTCCTGAATTTGGAATGGTCAATTAAGTGATATATCCATTTTATGCTCATGTAATCCTCTTATTGATGGCTTGGATGCTCCTGCTGATTTTCTTCAGTTGTTGATCATGCAGAAGTTGCCCCAATTCCCCCTTCCAACCCATGATGTTATTGTCAGATATTGGCCCCCTTCTGAGTTTGAGGTCTTAACTTTATGCTTTAGATTGATGAATTAATTCAGACAATGATGGTTAACACGTATTCATGCTGATTTCTGTTGCCAGCGTAATACTGTTGCTTATGATGAAGGGCAGCCTCGTGAATTAGAAGAAGCTCTTGTCCTTAGGGATGCCATCTCGGACCTACCAGCTGTATGTACTGTTTCCTCTCCACTTTATTCATGGTTATTGAGATAGCTTATTGTTTTTGGACATTTTTCAGGTCACTAATGATGAAACTAGGGAAGAAATGACATACAATAAGCCTCCGGAAACAGAATTCCAAAGATTTATAAGAGCAGACAAAGATGGTACTCCCCTCCCTAAAACTTTGAGTTTCCTTTCTGCAATTTGGAATGCGCAAAATATGAAATTGTGATCAGCAACTTCGACCCTCGGGTATTACCTTGACCGATGCAACATAGAAATTTGTGCATCAGTTTGATCGTCCGCTAAGTGTATTAATTTGCAAGATTTCTCAGCTGGGCTAATTTTCTACCTTGTTCACATGCTAATTTTGTCATTTTGAAATCTCATCCTTAATTCTTTCTTTGAAGCAGCATAGTCTTGACATGAATGGTAGAAATTGAGAGAACTTCTCATTTATGCTTCCCTTGTCTTCATATGTGCTCTTAAAGGCATTAATTTTGAATCCTGCAGTATGCAAAAAATTTATAGGATACCATGCATTATAAATTTAAAGTTTTGTGTGTATGTGTGTTGTTGGGGGGAGGTTGCACATATTATTGTGGTTACCGGAGATTGCAGGATCTGGTGTTCAAACTTCTAACTTTGCACCTTGTGGCAACAACCTCAATTGTTTAGATCTAAGATTTTGAAGCATGAAAAATGTTCTATCTCTCTCTCTCTCTCTCTCTCGCTCCCCTCTCTCATAATATATTCTTATAACTAGTGGAAGGAGTTGTAAGAGACACATATAAAACCTTTTATTTATTTATTTTTTTGAATTCTTACTTTACTATAACTTGGACTGTTAATTTTACGTGGTGAATAATATTTAACAAATTCAGAGTCAATTAAAAAACATTATTAACATGACATGAACACTAGGTTCCCAAGGTACTTGATGGGGAACACTCCTGCTCACTTAGATATGTTCAAGTGAATCAATAAGTCTGCTTGTTGCAGTACTTGAACTAAAGTTGAATACCATGTGCAATACCAGGACTATTCATGTATAATTGGCTTGACAACTTCTTAAGGCATGTTTGCTCAAATGGAATTATTTATTTAACAGGAAATAGTACACAACCCTTCATGCAAATCTAGATGGCTGAAAATATCTGTCTTGTAAATCATGACAATGACAATGAGCCTAACAGCTAATGGATTGTCGTGACAGATCTTAGGTGGTTCCGTTACCATCTTAAAGCATCTAATCTAAACCAGTTGGTACGGGTGGATGGGCCTCGTAACACTACAGAGCACTAAAAATCTCAGGGGAAAACATTCCGTTCTTTTGCTTCAATTTTTCTCTAAAGTACATGGTAAAGAAATAACAGAATGTCATTTTATGATTTGGAATGCATCATAAGAAACATTGGAGGTACTTTCTTATAAAAGTTTGTTTGACTTGAAAATGATCTCCTTGGTGGTAGAATATCCAATTTAACTATAATAGAGGACAATGCAGGTGATAGGCTGGCAGCTGCTGTAAGAATAAAACATTCTATATATTGATGCAAGTGGACTCTTTGAAAATATATATTTTTTAAATATGATGGAGCCTTTGAAAATAATTTATTTGTTAGTTTCATTTAAATTGAGATATATGACAAATTTATGACAAATTGTTGCAACTTCATCTCAAATGCTTTGAAAAATCTTGCCATTTTATGATTTGGAATGCTTTGTAAGAAACATTGGAAGTACTTTCTTTTACAGGACTTCATCTAGAAAATTTCACAAGTTTGCTTGGCTTGAAAATGATCTCCATGGTAGCAGAATATCCAATTTGACAGCTAAATGAACTATGGAGTATAATAGAGGACAATGCCGGTGATAGGTTAGCAGTTGCTGTAAGAATAAAACAATCTATCTATTGATGTAAGTGGACCCTTTGAAAGTATATATATTTTAAAAGGGTTAATATAACTGGTCATCTCTAAACTATTTCCGTGTTGCTTAATCGCCTCAGAACTATCAATTATTGCATCAATCGTTCTCAAACTATTTAATTGTTGCACCCGTGGCCCTGCTATTACACCAGCTGTTAAAAAGTGACGGAAATGGTGGGAAAAATGCACAGTTAGCCTAAAACTTAGAAAAATTTTCTATTTGAGTCTTAAAACTTTTCAATTTTCTAGTTCAGTCATAAAACTATGAAAATGTTTATACTCTTTCATTTATCTCTTGGTTTCTTTTAATTAAGCATGAATTTCTTGACTTTGCTTTAATAATATTTTTATAATTAAATTTTAATTATGTATTTATTCTAGTTTCTTTAATTTTTTTTGTTTCATTTCGGTTTTTAAGTCTTTTTTCTTTTGAAGTATATTTTTTTTCTTTTATTTTTTTGTTTATTTTTCGTTGCTGCCTCATCCTTACCATTCCCTTGTCTTTTATTTTTCTTTTGTTGATCCTTTTTTTACTTCAGTTTTCCTGTTAATTTTCCACATTCCTTTTGTGAATGTTTTCTTTATTTTGTCTTTCCTTTTTCATTTTTTAAAGTTTATTATTTCTTTTTCTTTCTCTTTTTTTTTTTCTATAAATAACCTTCACAATGGAAACTGTTTTGTTGAGTGTTTTTTCATGTTCAATTAATTTCAGGACTTAGACTAATTTAAAAAAATCGTTACTCATTCCATCTTACTCTTTTGGATTTATTGTATGATTCATAAAGGAACTTGGGAAATTTAACTTTTTTTTCTCTTGTTTTAATTTAATGTATAATTTGGCATTAATTAATCTTGTTGCTTGATTTGTTAGCGTTGATAAGTATGGATCATGTGCTTTTTGTTGTACTAATGAATAGTTGTTCGCTATACTATTGGCTAAAATGTAAATATATTCGTACCATTCCTCATGTAATGAGATGAAAAGGCACAAAAAAAATAAATAAAGGACTTGAGTAATGTTTTACATCTGTCCATGAAGGAAATGGTACAGCTAATAATTTGGCTGAATTAACACTTTGTATTTAATTAATAGAAGAATGGGAGGGAATAGAGATGAGTCTTTTCCCATAAAGGGTGAAACGGATATGAAAATAACAAAAATAAATGGATAATAACTCATGCTACCTCTCAATTTCTCCTATTCAAACATAAGTCATACTGGATTCACCTTTTCTTCTCCTATCCTTTTATCAATTGGGGTACACTTTCTGAGCATGCCCTGTTTTACACTTCTACCACTATATCATACAATAAATTTTCTAAGTTCCTTTATGAATCATACAGTAAATCCAAAAGAGTAAAATAGAATGAGTAAGTATTTTTAAAATTATTCTAAGTCCTAATATTAAATGAACATGAATAAAATTCACCAAAACATGTTCCAATGTGAAGGTTATTTGTAAAAAAAAAAAGTAAGCAAAAGAAATAGTAACATTCAAAATATGAAAAAAGAAAGACGAAATAAAGAAAAACATTCACATAAGAAACATAGAAAAATAATAGAAAAACTGAAGGAAATAAAGGATCAAGAAAAAAAAATAAAAGAAAAAGAGTTGTAAGGAGAGGCAACAACGAAAGATAAACAAGAAGAATAAAAGAGAAAAAGCCTTCAAAAGAAAAAGATTTAAAAACCGAAGCCAAAAAAAATAAAGAAAAAATTAAAGAAACTGGAATAAATACTTAATTAAAATTCAATTATAAAAATTTTATTAAAGCAAAGTCAAGAAATTCATGCTACAAATTATACACATTTTTATAGTTTTATGATTGAATTAGAAAATCATATAGTTCAGGACTTAGAAAAGTTTTCTAAGTTTTAGGGCTAACTGTGCATTTCCCCCCTTATTTTTGTCATTTTTTAACTGTTGGTATAACGGTAAGACGACGGGTGCAACAATTAAATAGTTTGAAAATGATTGGTGCAACAATTGATAATTCCAAGACAATTAAGCAAAATGGGAATAGGTTAGGGATGACCAGTGATATTAACCCTTTTTAAAATGATGGGACCTTTGAAAATGATTTACTCCCTCTATCCCATGAAGAATGATGCATTTCTTTATGCACGTAGATTAAGGTGTGTGTAGCTTATGATGTTTTTTTTCCCCATTTTTGCCACTAAAACTAAAATTAAAAAAGTTCCTTTTTGAGTTATGTGTAGTGAGAGTTTGAATTATGATTAGAAAAAGAAAAGATTTTTTCTGGGGTTTTGTGTAGTGAGGGTTTTATTGACGATTAAAAGAGAAATGATTCCTTTTTGGGCTTTGTATGGTGTGAGTTTAGATGAGGGTAGTAAGGTAAATTAGATGTTGAGAACATTCTAAAAAAGGAAGCACTTCATCTTTTTGGGACGACAAAAAAAGAAATACATTTCATCATTTTTGGGATGGAGGGAGTATTTGATAGTTTTATTTAAAATGAGATATATGACAAATTTATGACAGAAATTGTTGCAACTTCATCTTGAATGCTTTGAAAAATCTTGTGAAAAATTACTAAATCGAACAATATATCATGGAATACCGCAAAATTATGTTAATACCACTTGGGAAGTTACTGGGGCAAAAGAAATCATATTCCATACTCTGGATAAGAGAAACACTGTGGGATTAAAGATCATGTATGTATGGCAATCTTCCAACTAATGTCAGAAGATATGAAAAGGAAAAAAGAGGGGACAAGAACTTAGTGCGAAAATGATCAGTGTTGTGCATCCCGTGGTAGTAATTACACTGGCTGCTAATTAAAATGGTGTCACCATCCTTGTTTCAAATGCTAATCAAGCACAGTAAGATAGATTTATAGTTGGTTTAATTAGAGGGAACTTTTTCTGGAACAGATATTGTAAAAGTTGTCTTTGAGGTGAGCTTCTACAAGTACTAGCTGTAACTTCATTCCATTCTCTGGATGAAATACACCACTAGGCATGTGTGTATGGTAATACATTTTAAGGATTCACTTTTCTTTTTGTCTTTGGTTTTTTTTTTTTTTAGTGTGGTCATTTCCTTTCTTCCTGCTTTTGTAGAAATGTCTGGTTCATCACCAAAATTTGCTGCGAGAATGAGCAAGACTCTGTATGACCATCGACCTTACCCACTGTTTGAAGATGATTATACTCGAGTTTGTTTAATACCAAAGCGAAAGGTTTTATTCAATACAAACTTCAATTGATGTTATTAAGTTTTGTGGACTACTGATATATAAATATATAAAATTTGTTCAGGGAGCAAATTTCAGGGACCTTCCTGGTATATACGTTGGAGAGGACAATGTAGTGCGAAGGGATCCAAAGCAAGAACAGAAGATGCTACCATCAGGAAAGCCACTGGTGTGCTACTTTGTCACTTTTTTGTAGAACATAAAATGTTTTCTCAATGTATGAATGTCAGACTATGTAGCTCAAAAATGACATGTGTTTTCTTTGTTTTCTTGGTGAAATAGCTATAATGTTTTCTCAATATATGAATGTCAGACTATGTAGCTAAAAAATGGCATGGTGTTTTCTTTGTTTTCTTGGTGAAATAGCTATGATTTTGACCTTCTATCCATATGACTGGGGTTTGAATCTTCTCTTCCCCATATTCCCAATCTGCAGTTCCCAACAAAAAAAGAATTGCATTCTTCTTTGAATCTTGGTACTCCTTCCACTTTAGTAGGCAGTGCTCACTTAAGCTTTAGGAAACAAACAACAAGCTTGACAACAAGGGAAGATGCATAAAAATGATTTAAGAAATATAAAGTGACTGAAATTGGTTTTATGGAAGCATATGTCATTTGGATGTGAAAGCAAGCATCATTGCTGTACTTCTTCAAGTTATGTGTTGATTCTGCATATTTTGCTTGGATGTGAAAAGCAAGCATCTTTACAGTACTTTTTCAAGTTTTATGTTAATTCCTTTAGGTAACATATTGCATGAAACAATTGAGCTTGGTTTCTTATTTATGTTACCAATCACCATCCAAATCTAGTTTGGAAGTGCAAGCATGCACCTTTCCTTATTTACATTACATGTTCATGGTTGCAGGTACCTGGTTATGTGTTTACCTTTGAACAAGGAAAGTCTAAAAGGTTAGAATTCCACTTCATGTAGTTTGATTATGAAAACAACACAGGTTATAATTCCTTTTCATGTAGTTTGACCTGATAGCATAGCATGTAAAGCATTATTTTGTTTTGATTATTTAGTAGTCCTCACAGGACACTTTGCTTTAAAATGTGTGACACATGGGGTTTGCATGGTCGATAGGATTGCAATCAGGATGGGAAGGAAGTACTTAGTTTAGTGGTTGGCATACACCAAGTTTTCCTACAGCTAGGTCAACCATTAGACGAGCATTTTTTCTTACATCCTCCAAACCATGTAAAGCCATTTAAAAGTGGAAACATCTTTGTTCACCATTTGCAGATAATAGTGCAGCTTGCTCATACCATAAAGCAATTTGTTCATGTCTTTTGTTCTTGGGACTCTTTTTGTTTTTTTAGAGAATAATAATAATAATAATAAATTCATGTATAAATCAAGAAACAGTTTTCAGACTCTTCTCTCTTCTAGTAAAATGAAGCATGTGGAATTTCAATTTCGAAAAGCTAACAGATGATAACTTCTTACAGTTGGCTGTAGTTGAAAATCAGAGATCTAAGATAGAAGGCATTTTCCATAAGTAGATAGCCTCCTAACTATCAACTAATCACTTATGTCATCTTCATATAAACTGTTTCCAAGAAAATCTACTCGGATAAAAGAAATCACAAAAGAAGGGCAAGTATGATTTGTCTTCTTAAATGCAGACCATTTGCAAGATTGTGGTGGGATGAGACTGTGCCAACGGTGGTCACCTTCCCAACTTGTCACAGCCAGGTCTTTACTTGCTCTAGTTTCTTAAATCAGTTGTCTTGTAGCCTTGGTAATTGACCGATGGGTGTCTGTACTTGTTTAGGCAGCATTGCATCCTGAGCAGGATCGAGTCCTCACAATAAGAGAATATGCAAGGTTGCAAGGCTTTCCTGATTACTATAGATTTTGCGGCACAATCAAAGACCGGTATGATGAGCATCTTCTTTAGATCACATATGTTTTACTTTCATCAAGGGAGCTTACATAGACAGCTGGACATGGAGAAGACTTACATAGAAACTTTATACTTTCTGCTGCATGCCAAGTGAAATTTTTTTTCTTCTCTGTTAAGGTATTGCCAAGTTGGAAATGCAGTTGCCGTGCCTGTGGCTCGTGCACTAGGATACGCATTGGGGTTGGCAATCCGAAACTTGAGCGGGAATGAGCCACTAATGACCCTTCCTCCCAAGTTCTCCCTCTCCACTAACACTCAAGCAGAATTGCTTCTTCCAAAGGTAGAGTAGTTGTTGTAACCCCGTATCTAATTTTTTTTTTTCACCCGATACTAGGTGAGTATTGTTTGAAGTTTTTCCTCATAATTGTCAACTTTCTCATTACAACTCACCAGCTAAATTCGAAAAATGACCACAAAGGGCACTTTGACATATCCTGTGAAGTGAAACTTAAAAAAATTCACTTAAGGTGATTGTTGTATTGTTTTTAACCGAACCTGTGGCCATTGGCAACCTCACCATTCGTTATGTAAAAGCGGGACTCAACAGTTGTATGTCTCCCATGGTTGAAATAAGTTGAGTTTGGGTCAACGCTACTTCGAGTGTAGTTTGTTGTATATGAAACCCAGTGTCATGCATTTGTAATGTTGTCCCCGTCATGAATGATGATGTTCATTATATTTGTTGTAAGTGCAAAGCCGGGATTTAGATTTATACTGTCCTAGACAACAACGTGGATTGATGATGTATGATATTGGTCAGGGTAGGCAGAATGGAAGTACGAAACAGAAGTCGGTAAGACAATTATGGCTTCCTTAAACTTACAAAACCTACAATTTTGTCTGTTTTATATGATGTGGTTGTATCAGATGGCATCTTTATCATTTGTTTTTGGTTCAGTTTGTTGTCCTTGTTGTAGACGGGTGGTAAATGTACCATATGTTAAAGGTGACCAAACTTGTCATGAACGTATCTCTACCGTCTATTTTGAGCAAAGTATTAAATATTGTTACCACTAAATATATCATATCTTGAATTTTTAAGGTATACTGCATAGTATTGTGCTACATACCGTTACTAGTTTTGTAAAAAAGTAAATGTTAAAATATTATTTTAAGATAACTTAACTTATTTAATAATTTATTTTTACACATTTTATATGTATTTTAATTTTTCTCATCATAATTTGTTAAATATAAATAAAATATATATGATAAAAGATATTCAGTTGGGGTTGTATGTACTAGAAATCCAATTGGTAGATATTGTTTAACACCAGTTACATTAAAAAGACCTTCAAGCTGTTATCATCTATTAAAATTTTATATTAATTAAAAAAAGTAGCAAAATAAAGTAAAAGTAAAAGTTTATTTTATGATATATGTATTATTTTGTATTTTAATGTTTTATATATTTATGGTATTTTTGATGTAAAATAAAAAAAAATAGTTACAAAAAAATAAAATATCGTGATACGTACGTGATATTTATAGTATACAACAGCTTTTTAACAAAATGTATATAAAAAGTAAACAATATGCAGTATATCGTGAAATACTGTGCGATAAAATAATAAAAATGTGAAAATATTTAAACTACGTAACCGTGGCAAACATTATACTACGGTGACGCATTTTCGAATTCCCGATTAACAATGATTAAAATTCTTAAGATACAGTCAGAGTGGAAGTAAAGGTACTGCTTTTTACTTTTCGGGTACGAAAAAAGGATTACACTTGTTAACGGATTGATGAATTTGATACATCCTAATTGCTCATGAAGATGAATTGTGTTTTAAAAAAAATACCAAAATGCACCATACACATCTTGCTTCTTAAAGATTTATGTGTATAAAATGAATGAAAGAATATTGCGGTCCGCTTTTGTTTTTCAACGAACTCATTGGTTGAAGTACATGACTTTGGGTGCAAAGTGCAACAACCTCCCCAGAGCTGTGGGCATGAATTTCCGGGCAAACAAGTGACAAACCGTCGTCTTATTCCCATTGAACTTGCACTTGCTCCCGCTCCTCAGCTTCTCCAAGAACTCGACGGTGATCTCCGGCCTCACAAACCTGTTCGGGTGGGGCCCACCTTTCGACCAGTCAACCCAAGTCAACGTTCTGTTAGAGTTCCTGGCCCCAAATTTCATGGTGACGAACGTAGGGAGATAATGCTCGTCCGCATAACATGCACGGTTGCAATACTTTTGGAAGACGGGGAAGTAGGTTTGGTCGCCGACGATCTCAACGGCAAGCTCACGGTCCACCTCAAACCACTGGGCCCCTTTTCGCCATTGCCCAACGTCAATCACCGGGCTCATTTTCGGGCTGTACCGACCTCGGCCCACCGGCCCATCCAACTCGTAGGACTCCACAAAGCTGCGGCTTGAATTCATGAGATAATTGTAGACGGTAGAAAAGTTGAAGAGTGGAATGCACGATTCCGAGAGCAAAACAAATCGTTGGTTGGAGAAATCCAACAATGCGTTTGCTAACAACCGCCGCTCCGCTTCTATCATACTAGCCTTCCCCCAACCTACTTCCTGCATCCAAAATTTCCATAAAAAAACAAAAGGATTAGTTAACAGATTGCCGTCAGGGATTAAGATAATTTCTTCGATGTAGAGAATGTTTTGATGATTGAAATGTCGGCAGGCGGCATTTAATTCCCCCACAAAAGTTCTTTTAAAATTAGAAAGAATTAGATCGTGACGGACACAAAGAAAAATGTATATTGATGTGGGAGTGGGCTATATATCTGCTCATTTAAATGCTGATTCGATTGGCCACATGTCTTGTGCCTATCAATCAACCAGTCCACACCGAAAAAAGAAAAAAAGAAAAAGAAAATCATCCCTCTCAAGTCTAGGGTCTCAACATTCCAATTATTAGTCAGTTAATAATATTGATTTTCTGTTATTATTAATTAGCAAGTAAGTTTGGAATGTCTTTGGGGTCAATCAAGAGATTATACTTTTCCTATGAGACAATTTCACACTTCATGCTTTTCCAGGTCGTGAAGCAAAGTCAAGATACATAATAGAAGAAGGACCCATGTGAATTGGTCGATAAATTTTCCAAAACCTTAATTCTGGCGCTAATCATGTACATTGTCTGCCGCAATCATTACGCCCCCAAATCCAAAAGACTTTCAAAACAATCCAACCCAGAATTCCCATTTGCATTATCATGGATCCCCCTAAATATCTCCATTGCACCAATGCCAACAAATTATTGAGTATTATAATTTTGACGAGTAGCTTGAATTTTGTTACGGTCCACATACGATGACTCACGATCTTAACAAAAGTTACAAATCAATTCTTAAAGTTGCAGATATTAGTATGAGAGCTTCTAGAGATTATTATGCTTAAAATGGCAAATAACTCGATTCAATAGAAGTATGCAAGCAATTTATTTAGTAATGTAAGGGTCAATTGAAAAAAATAATAATCCAAGGCAAAACTATGAAACTTAGTGAGGTTTAATAAAACAAAAGCCAAAAGAGGATTAAAAGTGTACCTTGCTGGGAATTCTTCGGCCGTAGAAGACAGAGCCGGGAGGCTCAACCTGGGACAGATTGAAGGAAGGATTGGAGTGCACGTAAATGGAGTAAAGCCCTTGATGTCCTTTGAAGAATTGCTCCCAGAGAGGAGCCAGAAACACCGGCCCTTTCGTGAGGAACAAGAAAGCCACCTTTGGAACCCTCTGAAACGGGTACTTGGCAATCCGAGGCACCATCGACGCTCTCCATAATAGCTCATCGTCTTCCATGTCATGCATCGGCGGCGGCGGCTTCAGATACTCTCGCAGCCCGACACGGCCACCGGAATCCAGCCGCGACGACGGAGAGGCGGAGGCAGAGGAGGACTGGGAGATGCGGAGGTCTAAGGAGAGGTTGCGGATATGGAGGCTAAGGATGATGCCGAGCGAGATGCCGCAGCCGAACAGGAGAAGGTAAGAAAGAAGGTTCAAGAACTGGAGCTGGGTGTTGACTAGAAGCTTGTTCATGGAAGAGCTTAAAGAGTTCTGGTTATTCTGGTTATTCTGATGATCGCTCTTCATGGCTACTAAGTTCATCAGAGAAAGAAAGTTGAAGAAACTAATGGATCGAGTTGAACTAGTGATTATAAGAAAAATTGATGATGGGATAGAAATAGAACAAGAAGCATCGTGTTGATGGAGTTAGAGAAGGAAAGCAGATAAAGACTCAGAATTCGAATGGGAGAGGGAAAGAGATTGGATTGAAGGAGGTCTCCGTCTCTGTTTCTGACTCGGTTTTTGTTTTGGCTTTTCGCTTCATATATATTTAGCTGTCTTTTAAGACCGCCACCGACTAGACGAGACGACCTTCTTAGTCAGGGAAGGTTCTGTCCGATACAACCTACCACTACCACTAGAATTTGTATGCTACTACTCCGCTTCTAACTTCTTGCTTCGTTAGTATAGGGTTAATTACAACCCCCATCGCTTTAGTTAATATTATACTTTGTCTCTCCTATTTTTACTTTTTTTCACACTATCCAATAGAAATTTCTGAAATATTAATTTAAATTTTATGGTAATTATTTTATAGTAATTTCAATTTGTATGATACTTTTTGTATAGTTAATGGATATTATAAATTATAAATTATAATTTTTTTTTTGTAAATGTAAAATATTTTTTTTAAGGGTAAAGTGTAAGGCACTAAGGCATAGGGCAAAATGTATTCTTAAATAAAATAGGTAAAATGTAATATCACCTAAATCTTTCGGGAAAGTTGTAATTGTCACTTATTAACATTCTTACGTCTCACATTTTTCATCCACATCGTTTTCTTTCTTTCTTTTTTTCATTGGGGTGGATTGGCACACTCATAGATAAATAAATAGATATTATATTCAGCTATACGCAGGGTGTAGCTTTTTAGGGGAGGGAGGGGCAGCTGGCCCCTAGAATTTTAAAAAATTTTATTGGCTTGTTGGATATGTGATAAATGTGTAAAAAATTAGTTAGGTACCTATCTGTAAGTTTTTGTAATTAATAAGAGGCTCTAGTATACTTTATCCTTTTAAGTTCTCACTAATTTTCTTGTTGAGTAAATTGCATGATAGTCCCTAATCTTTAATTATTATTTTGTTTTAATCCCTATTAAACATTCTGTTTTGGTTCCAAATGTATTAAAAATATTTTATTTTGGTTCCATTGTGTGAAATTTGTTAATTTAAAGTATTTGTCTGATAACAATTTTTTAGATCATAATTTGATCTATCCGGTAAGTGTTATATAATAAATTTAATTTATATAATAATTTTTTTATAATTAATAAAAAATTAAAATAACCATTTTTACTCCATAAATTGAATTTATTTTATTCATGAAAAGCACTACTAAATTTAAATTGAATTTTTCAATTGAACTTAATTATTGTAAACTTTCAAATTCTATATGTCTATATATGTAAACTATCTATTGAATTTTGAGTTGTAAACTTATGAAGTGAATTTAATTATTATAAACTTTCAAATTTCTTGTGTCTATATATAATATTATTTAGTATTTTCTATTATTGATTGTAAATTGATACATGGTAACAACCCATAACCCACCCCGCCCCTAGGTTGGATTTCTTGTTACGCCTCTGGGCCTGGCTATAGGAACTAGTGCATATATTGTTTTTTTTTTTTTGTATTCAACTAGTTATATATTGTTAATCATTGAACGTATTTTATTTACACTGAATAATGCTAAGCTGAGAAGGGATTCGAGCAAGATAAAAGTTGCATACGACAAATAGTAATTTTCACTTTTACTTTAAGATGATTGGGACAAAAAACTGTATCTTTATATAAACTTGATCTTAAACAGAAATTTGTCTGGCAAATCTCGATGTATGAATTGGAAAAGAAGTCGGCTTGACAGCGTATAAAATCGTTAAACCAAACTGGTAAGGTGTGGAATATTGTGATTGGTTGCTAACTGGAAAAGGAGCACAAGTAATTTGAATGTGGACTTTGAAAAATAAATAAGAACAAAAATCAGCCGCCTCTGAAACGTCCCATAAGGATTAAAAAAAAAAAAAGGTAGCTTCCGTGTCTAGTTTGCTGACAAGGGCCTACCTCATAATCATGGGTGATGGGGCAGGGCTCCTAATAATATGGTCTGTAAAGAATTTTATTCAATTCAAATATTTTCTAGCACTTGGAGTTGAGGCGTTATTCGTAGAAAGTTTGATTCAATTCAATAGTTTCAAGCACTTGAGCTGAGTGTTATTCGTTTTAGTTTAATTCAACTTAAGGACCAGATTAAAGGGATCTGATCGGGCCAGCATGCAGATCAATAAGACTCATCCAATCCCAGCTAGAAGTAAGACCCACAAAATTTCATGAAATTAGAGTCTGTCACTGTCCTAGTTCCATAAACACGCTGCTTAAAGTTTGGGTTCTTCTTTCCCGAGTATAAAAGGGTTGAGAGGGAACAGGAGCTAAGCCAGCCATCTCGCCTTGTTGCTGGATCTGCTGCCGTCCGACCATCACCGCTTAGCTCAAGAACCATGGGATGACCACAGGAGCTCCATCTGATGCCTTCTTTCGACTGACCCATCACCCCATCCAACTCCGAAGTTGGCAATACAGCTCGCTATTCGCCGCCGCGCCTTCACCTCCGTTCCGCCGTATTCCACTCCCTGCTCGTCATTGGGCAATGTTACCCACACAACCCTTCTTGCCTTGCGAAAGATGAACCCGGCAACAGTAGCTTCCAAGCTCCAACTCATTGACGTAAAGCAAAGCGTACTTCTAGGGTCGCGCGAGTCTTGTTGACTCATTTGTTGACACATTTGGCCCAACCTAAGTTGAATTAAGAAACAAAAAAACGACTAGCACCTGGCCTTTAGTTCAATTGATACAAAAATCTACTTTAATATGAGCTTTAGAATTTATTCCAGATCACTTGGAATTTTTCAAAAGTTGAATATTCATTCATCCATGAAAATTGAGTTAGAGTACACGGCAAACATGATAGCTGATACAGTAACCGAAAACAAGAAGCAAATCAATTAGGGGCGTAGAAAGAAGAGCACATGTGATACAAAAGATGGCAAACAGTTCAGAACAAATCAAACCAAACCAAACAGTCGTACATTTGAACGACAGATGGCAATCACTGAAACTGTTCATCATATTCATCGGATCTATAAATGAATGAAAGAACGAATTGTAGAACAAGCATACGGCTTGGGGTTTGGGGGAAGAAGAGAAAAAAGAAAACTAAAAATAGGCACTTTTTAAGCAACATTCACTTGACAGTAACTTATAAACGACAACCAAGCTTTACGGCGGACGTGAACCAATCAGAATTTCCCAGTCTATACAATAAATGCAATGAGCAGCGGCAGCCGGCGGTACATATATCATTTATATGCGTCAGGAACAATCTAAATTCAAGTAGATTTTGCACAAAATGCTCCAATCATGACAGTTTTATATGTAATTACTTTCATATGTTCGTTTATAGCTTTAACATTATCCCAAGGTAATAGGACCGACCGAGTACCACCCACATGGTGACTCCAACTCCCAAGTTACAAGATAATTTCTGTGACCTATTTTGGTTCCATGACAAGCAGTCTCTTCAACACAATGTCACGGCCGAAATCAGGCTGGCGGTTATCTTTAGGACCATAACAAAATAGAATAGAAGAACAGCTCGAGCTTTCACTTAGCTAACATGTTGCAGTATATATATGTACTAGGATAAGGACTAAATACTGGGACATCAACCAAAAATCTGGAACCAATCCATAGAGTTGTCCGGTGAGTAACATAGAAAAAACTTCTATAAAATCGCGTTAACTCACGAGAAGCAGATTCTATTTTGACTTTTTGCTCCCATCTTTTTAGAAAACCCTCTTTAGCATTGTTGCCGGTATGGTATTTGATGGTTGAGATACTGTGTGCCAGACCATAAAGGACCTATTTCATAAACTAAAACAGTCTAGAATTCTCCCCGCCTGGAGAAGAAAATAGCTTATATCGGGAAAAGAAGTAAAAAGAACAATGGATAATGAAGGATCCATTTACCTCTCACTCCTCTGTACTCCCTTTTTCTTTTACTTCAGTATTTTCTCCATTTGTTTGCTTGTGTCAAATCTCTATATTCTTTTGTGGTCCTTAAATTCCAAGTTTTGGTATCTCCCTCTACGCCAATTTTTCACCTTCCATTGAAACAGTAAAACGTTTTGTCAAACATTACTGAGCTTCATGCCTATTGAGTACCATGAAAAAGTAAATTGAACCAAAGCAAGAATAGAACTCGAGGTCTCACCAAGAGAGCCTCTCATGATTTGTTCTCCAAGACTGAACCAGTATTTTCAAAGGCACACAGCAACTTGAAAGAAGCAAGGTGCAGATTAAAAATAGGCGTAAACCCACATTTGGCCCCCGAACTTTGTTCACCAGGACACTTAACCCCTTCAACTATAACTCGGGATAACTCAGCCCCCAAACTTTACTGACTATCACACTTAGCCCCCTCAGATCGCCACGTGTTGTCACGTGCGTTGACGTTCTAACGAAAATGTGAGTTATCATTTTAGAGGGACTTAAATGACAAAAATGTTGAAGCTTGCTGCTGAATGTGGTATTTTCCACATAAGTCTTAATTAAAGACGTAAGGCGAGACTGAGGGGAAGGCAAGCTCTTCCCACCACCACTCCAATCATAAAGTTCCCCCAGTTTTTCCTTCTGTCCAAACACAAACACGCAAAAGAAAATGTCTCGTAGTTCTCCCATGGTCATAACTCCTACGTTTGTGCTTCTTTTACTCATGCCTCTGTTTGCTGCAGCAGACGTCGACCCTTCTACCCCTGTCTCGCCCAGAAATGCCTGCCAATCAACTCCTGACCCTTCTTTCTGCACATCTATCCTCCCCCAAAACAGAACCAACACTTATGGTTACGGCAGATTCTCTGTCCGAAAATCCTTGGCTCAGTCTCAGAAATTCCTTAACTTGACCGACAAATACCTCTACAAGCATGGCTCAAACTTGTCCCACTCTGCAATTTTAGCATTACAAGATTGCAGATTTTTGGCGTCATTGAATTTGGAATTCCTTTTAAGCTCCTTCACCACCGTGATCTCCACCGACCGGATCCTTCCCACTGCCAAAGCCGAAGACATCCAGACCTACCTCAGCGCTGCCTTAACCAACCAGCAGACCTGTCTCGACGGAATCCTGTCCGCCGCTGCCGAATGGTCCGTGCGCAACGGTATCGCAATTCCTCTTGCCAATGACACAAAGCTCTTCAGCGTCTCGCTCGCTCTGTTCACCAAGGCTTGGGTTCCGAAGAAGCTCAAAGGGACGTCATGGAAACCGCCAGCAATGCAGCTTGCGATCAACGGCCGGTTGCTGCTGAGAATGTCGGAAGGAGCGAAGGCGATTTACGAAACTATTAGTTGAAGGAAGCTGCTTCAAACTGTCGCCCCCGACGAGGATGTGGCAGTGAGCGAGATCGTGAAGGTGAGCCAGAACGGAACAGGGAATTTCACTACCATTAACGACGCCATTTCCGTCGTCCCGAGCAAAACGGACGGTTCTAATGGTTACTTTCTGATTTACGTAACGGCCGGCGACTATGAAGAATACTTCCCCTCAGTCTCGCCTTACGTCTTTAATTAAGACTTATGTGGAAAATGCCACATTCAGCCGCAAGCTTCAACATTTTTATCATTTAAGTCCCTCTAAAATGATAACTCACATTTTCATCAGAACGTCAACGCACGTGACAGCACGTGGCGATCTGAAGGGGCTAAGTGTGCCAGTCAGTAAAGTTTGGGGGCTGAGTTATCCCGAGTTATAGTTGAAGGGGTTAAGTGTCCTGGTGAACAAAGTTCGGGGGCCAAATGTGGGTTTACGCCGTAAAAATATAACTAAAGAACGGCTACAGAACTAACGAATTGACAAATTGTCCAGATTATCGTCAATTCCTGGTTTGACCTGGCCCAGCTGAAGTCAGGCTCCAAAAATTTGGGTGAACCAAAGTGGACATTTCATGTAAGAATGTATGGTAGAAGCAGAGCAATTTGCTCAATGGATCCCATTCTACAGAACAGTCCTCTTCTTTCTCATGTTTCACTTTCCTTACCTGTTCTGTGAGGGCCAGGCCCCAATCACACCTGGAACAAAGGCCTCTCGCTAGCACTCCAGAGGCATTTCTCTCTCTGTTTTTTGTTTAGTGAGGATGCATAGAGTCGGAATAGGCTTGGCACAGATTCAACATTATGCCAGCTTAATGTAGTAGGTTACTGATGTAGAAGCAAGAAGGAATGTGACAGAGTAAGAAGAATATCAGAGAGGGAAACATCAAACCATTGTTACTCTGAGTGCTGAAATAGCAGTCGACAAAATAATATTTTTATGGCCCAACTAAAATATGTTTGCCAGAAAGTTTTCTTTCACCTAAAAGTTCCGAAATCATGTAATAGGTGCTCTAATGATGAGCTCAGTCTTTAAAAATGCCTGCATTCTACTCATAGCTTAAAGCAAATGCACATATTTGACACACTTAAACACACCCATTTTGCAAAGGAATATGCACCTGAATATCAATGTCAGGGTTAACTATTGGATCCCTCACTCCGACACTTATAATCTGAAAAACGAACTCCCTGAGACTACTATATATGCCTAATTTGTGCTTAAGGTGCATCTTAGCTCTTCATACCCAGCATAGGCATCTCCAGAAGTTCTAGGAGCACTAGCCTGGTGGGAATCAAAGTAATCCTGAGGTCCCGGATTCAGTAAGACAAAAATAACAATTAATTGAGAAAGATAGACTTCAAGCATGTCTGAACAGAAACATTGAATAGTTTTACTCCCTCCACCCAAAGGGCCAAACTCATTGCTTAAACTAATTTTCCAATTCTCTACTTAGGTTTATTATTTTTTAAACTTTGTTTTGAAGGCACAATTGAATACAGTTACCCCCGCCATCCAAACTCATTAATTACTTAAAATATTCCTTAAACCTTAATTAATAACAAACTAGGTAAATGTGTTAGAAAACAGTCAAGTTTCTTAAAATATTGCAAGAAGAAATGTTGCCACAAGTATGGCACAGAGGTTGTATTTGACTTGGTCTATCAATAGCTGTTATACTCCTCTGACAAAAAGAATGATGATTTCTCATTTTGAAACATAAATAAATGATGTGCCTGACTGACTATTTTTTTGCATGGGTTTCCATTCCACTCACTTATCGCATGGGTGTGTATGCCATATGATTGCAACTTACATATTTTATGTGCTATGACTGAGGTTGAAAGGCCATAGAACAAGTATATGTTACTGTTATTCGTTACGGGAGACGGCATTTTAGAAAGTGTCAATTTATCTAGACGAGGGAGGAAACATTTTATCTAGGTATTAAAGTTAACTAGAGCTACAGTCTCTTATTAGGTTTCCACAGTTTTGTTATGGTGCCTCTATAGAGAAACTTTTCTCTTCAGCAACATTATGTCCATAAGTTCTCTTACCCCACATAATAAAGTTAGGGGGTGTGTTGGAGCATAATATTATGATGAGGTCTCTCCACCTATTACCAGTAGGTTTTGTGTTGGATAACTTAACATGGTATTAGTGCTAAAGGTGGTCATTATCCCCTTCTTCTTCTTCTATTAGCAATATTGTTTTTTGTCCATAGAACGGGCCTGCTTCAAGTGTTTTCATTGCAGTGCACATGAGGGCGCATGTTAAGTTTTGTTACCCCAAATGGTTAAGGAGCCTTTTGGAGATTGATATTGTGGGAAGGCCTTTCCACTCTCTAGAGCTATTAACTCTGTGTTGGACGCTTGTATATGGTCTGTTGGGCCTAGAGAGAAGCTTGCTCAATTGTGAGAGCAAAAGAAAATTATGAGAGAAGAGAGAGATTTATTTTTTGGGAGTAACAAAATAGTGAGATAATTTTTAGAGGTGTTTGGGAAACACTTGAGTGCCACTATTTTGGTTTTATCTCATACCTCTAAAATTTTTTGTCTAGAGAAGATTCTCTTTTTGTAAGCCTACTATTTTTATAGTGGAAGATAATCTCGTAGTTTGTCCCGTGGACGTAGCCCTAAAATTAAGGGTGAACCACGTAAATTTTCTGATATCATCTTTACTAATCATTTTGCTCTCGAAGTTATCACCCGCTGCGCGGTCCCAACACTTCTGACTGCTTTTGTGTTGCATCAATTTGGTATCAAAGAAAATTACTTGACATCAAGCTTCCACCTCTTTGCAGTGCAAAGAAACACCAGGAGAAGGAGATACTTGAAAACAATAAACTCACCCAATAAAATCCATCTTTGTGTTTGGGAGAATATGAAGTTATTTAATGCATTATTTTCACGTTTGTTGAATTTGCTTTGCACTCAACTTGTATATCAATTGAAGCTCTATAATTTAAGAAGCACAAAAAGCATTTTTAAAAGAATTTTTGAAGAAAATAAGTATTTTTTTATAAAATTTTCTTTTTTTAAAGTTGGGTATGAAAAAAGAAATTCATTAAAAATTAAATATTTTCTAAAAAAAATTATTCGAAATGATAATTAGGCAGATGGAGTGTAAGCTTCCAAATGGTATTAGTTGTAAATAAAAAAGTTAACAAAATTAAAGATAATGAGTTTTTTTTATGACCACCACTTCCAGTTGACTTAAATAACCACATTCCTGAACTAAGCATCAACTGCAGAGCCCATTCATGTCACAAACGCAAGAAAGTTTTGTGACAGGACATTCATAGGATTTGATTGATTGTGTAAAGCCAGGAAAAGTATAAATATCAATTGCCACAGACAAATTCTACAATTAGAGCTTCTGGTTCTCTGACTTATGAACAGGAAGAATCAAGGAAATTAAAAAAAAAATCCAGAAGTAGAATATTAGCATTTGGCTAATTCATAACTTGATAGGAAAATGAATAAAACAGTCATGAATTTAAGATTAAGGATTACAAAGACTTGAAAATTTGGAGTTTGGGGGAGGACACATTAATCCGTGGATATCCCTGTGGTTAATTCTATTACTAGAGAATCTTTAAGGATTACAAGGCTGCAATACATATTTTTGTCTTTTCTGTGGCAAAGCTAGAGCATGCAACATGAAGCAACTAATTGTCATTGTCATCATCCTCCTTACAAAGGGGAGATAAAGTGAAGCGGCAGCAAGATTAAATATGAGCCAACTTAGCATTGACAGTTCTTCAATTATTCTTAAACCAAAACCTCTTATATAGTTTAAAATATTTAATATACAGTATAACGTTTAGTCATCTATATTAAATGTGCCATAAAGTTTGCTAATAGGTCATCGAGTATTATTTGAGGGCCTATAAAGGGCTTTCATTCTCAACTAAGATTAGGTCCCATCAGTGAATTTTGAGGACAAAGTTGAGTTCTAATTAAGAAAAAGATTCACATCCATTTTTTCATCATTTCACCCTCATTTTTATCCTCCAACACTTCTTAATTACTTTTCATTGCTTCCACACTGCAACAATATCAAAGCAAAATATTTACCTTGATACAAAGTTGTGCACGGCAGCTGCAGGGTGGTTGAAGATCCTCCATCCCAGTCATCCTCGTAGCTCTGTCCAGTGTCTCACGGTCTGCATCCTCACCCAATTCTCTTTTGGCTGAAAATTCTATAAGTAATAAAAAAGGCTAGCATGCATCATACAATAATCCACTAACAACATATGCAAGTAAAATAGAAAAAGAAAAAAAAAAAAAAAAGGCCACAGTGACCAAGGAGTTCCATATCAAAAGGCCTGTATTTGTACACTGGTCAATATCAGAACCAATGAAAGCCCCACTAACAAAGAATTGGTAGGAGTCCAAAAATTTTGAAGACCACAAAAGATCATAACACAGACAAAAAGTGCCAAGGCCGATTTGTGGATCATGCCAACCCCACTGATTCTGAAAATAAAACTCAACATACACCACGCAGAGAGGACATGATTCAGCAAAGACTCCATATATTCCAACATTTATCTCTCCTGTAAATCATGATCGGCCACTATTCTTATTAAATCAAAATGACAGGAAATGGCGTCCATCAGAAAGACTTTCCACAGAAGTGATTTGCAGCAACGTCAGATTCAGGAATCCTCCCATGGTATGAGATCATCCACACAAGGCACTACACAAACACAAGCAGAGGTAGACAGAGAGATATTCTAAGTTTTCTGTGCTCCGTGATAATACAAGCTTAACAATATCCAAACTCAGAGTCGCAGCGAAAAAACACAGGAAATTCCTGAGGCAAACTAAGAGCTTATCAGCTCAAAATCCCAATAAATAACTCTCAACCAATTATACACAGCTCTTTGGCCTGTTTGTTTCAGTTTCTAGACTTGAAAATGTACATTAACTCTAGCTTTAAGAATCATTGCAACCTCTTATAGATGGTTTGATCAAGATAGCGTCACTATCAAGATAGCTGTGGGCGTTATAAAATGCAGATAGTGCACAGTAATAACAATTACTAGATACTGCTCAAGAATACTATCATTCAAATTCCTGCATCAAACCAGATCATCCACCAATGCACATGACCAATCTTGTTGAGTTAATTTCTTTCCACTAAGCTGCAGGAACCAGTTCGAATTCCATGCTTTCTACATTGTTCTAGTCCATTCATGTTCATTTCGAATTATATCACAGAAGCTACAGAAACAATTTTTCTGAGCATGAAAGCTGATAGGATGCATATTACTGTCGGCGAGGTGATTTGGCGGCGATTGGCTTTGTGGTCCTCTGGCATGCTTGCGCTGCCGGCTGCGAGGCCCGTGCGCTTCCCCTCTCCGGAGAGCAGACGAGAGAGAGCCAGCTGAATGGATTCTCCGATTGGTGGAAAGGAGAAAGAAATTGGCGCGATGATGAGAGATTGGTGAACCGGGGAAGAGGGCAAGCTGTTCGAAATGTGGGCCTCCTCTTTCCCTCCTGCCCAAACTTTCACCGTTAAATTATTTAATATTAGACTTTCTCTGTGATAAAAAGAATGTAACGTATATTTTTTTATAATTGTCTAAAAAAGAATACAATATTTTCCATTTTAGTAATCTTTTATGATGAGTATTGCCCTTTGACACCACAACCCACGCCATTTGATCATTTTTTTTTTATGGAATCAAATTTATCTCATAAGTAGGAGTGTACATGGAGCCAGTCAATCCGTAAAATCACATAAATTGATCCGCACGAAACCAACAGTATGCGGTTTTATACGATTGTGGTTATAATCCGGGTTTAGAAACCTTAAAGCCAAAATCATATGATACGGTTACGGTTTTTTAATATCATAATCGGTAAAAACTACACCAAACCGATAAAAGAGACCTAATCCAATATAAATTAAAATTATATATCTAATTGGCTAATTCCCTCTCCATTCTGATCTCTAATTCTATCATTTAAAATGAATTTATTAAACCCAAAATTAAAGTCCAATACTTAAAAGAATGTATAATCCATGTTGATACTTACAAATATTTTATTGATATCATTTATTTTACACTTTTATAGAGTTTTCCACAAAATCACCTAAATTTCTTTTTCCTCCTAATGTCAATAGTAACTGAAATGTTATTCTTTCTTATCCTCTTCTAAGTAAGATTGCATATTTTTTTTTACTTTTATTTTTTCTAATTTATTCAAATATGATAGATTGATATGTTATGTTTGGTTGTGGATGATGTTTTTTGCGTCATTGTATAAGCATTAACGTTTGAGGAATGAATCTTTGCTTTGACGGTTTATAGTAATGAAATATTGCAAATAACAAGTTTCTTATTTATGTGTTTTTTATTATGAAAAACAAACAATATATTTCTTATGCGTATAGGATTTAGGATAATGAATTTGGCTTATTTGATATTTATATCTCTTATGTGTGTTGGTTTTATAAACTAGATTGTATTTTTATTTTGTTGTCGATGTCATTGTTGACTTTTTCCCCCCTCCATGTGGGGTTCATTTTTTTTTCTTTTCTTACTTTTCTCTTTTCTTTTTTTTCTCTTCTTGGTCCAACATTACAGTTGATGGTTGAAGGCTACAACAAATTACAGTAGAATTGAAAACGGGTGGTGAAATAGCTGGGATTCGATGCCAACTTTGTTAAAAAATGGAAGGAAGTAACACGATGCATTGGCTATAAATAGTCATGCCTTCTCCTCAGTTAAATTGTCCAAAAAGTTTACTTTCAGAGCAGAACAAAATTATGTGAGAGAGATATTTATTTTTGAAGAGTGAAAAAATAATGAGATAATTTTTTGAAATATTTGGAAAACACTTGAGTGCCACTATTTTGGATTTATCTCATACCTCTAAAATTTTTTTGTCTGGAGAAGATTTTCTCTCTGTAAGCTTACTATTTTTATAGTGGAAGAAACTTTTGGAGTTTGTCTCGTAGACGTAGCTCGAAAATTAAGGGTAAACCATGTAAATCTTCTGATGTCATTTTTACTTATCATCTTGCTTCTCAAAGTTATCACCCGTTACGCATTCCCAACAATTGGTATCAGAGTAAAACCCGGTATTTATATCTATTTACCGTATGTTCTATGGTTGCTACTGAAACATGGATCCTCCAAATCAGAAAATAGGTTAGATTATTATTCACTATTTTTGCTTGATACTAGGTATTTATTATCATCATGGAGGCCAAGATCAGTAAGATGATTAGTCGAAGTGGCTCAAATTACCACATATAGAAAAGCAAAATAAAGGATCTCTTATATGTAATGAAAATGCACTTACCCGTGTTTGATACAACCAAACCAGAGGATAGATCGGAACAGGAATGGGCATTCGAGTATGAGCAGGTATGTGGTTTCATCTGACAATTTGTCGAAGACAATGTTTACAACCACATATCTGCAGAAACTTATGTGCGGACACTGTAGAGCAAGCTTGAGGAGCTGTACGCTTCAAAAACCGGCAATAAAAAATTATTTTATCTCACAAAATTGCTTCACATGAAATACTGGAAAGGTGCTTCCATAGTAGATTATGTAAATGATTTGCAAGGAATCATGGAACAGTTATCCACGATGGGCATAAAGTTTGACAATGAGGTACTGGCTCTTATAATGCTGGCCTCATTACCAAAGTCTTAAGTATTGGGAGACTTTAAAAATTTCAATTACAAATTCTGCACTAAATGGTGCAGTAAATGTGAAATTTGTTAAAAGTGGAATACTGAATAGAGAGATGAGATGAAAATCACAATGATCCTCTTCATCATAGTCAGACCTTTTCATGGCAGATTCTAGGGGGAGAAGTGAGATCAAGGGGCCAAAGCCAAGAGATAAAAATAGAGGAAAGTCAAACAAGAATGCAAAAATTGAATGTCATTACTAAAGAACAAAGGGGCACATTAAGAGATTTTGCCGAAAACTCAAGCAAGACCAAAAGAAAGGCAAATTGCCGAAAAAGAATGACAGAAGTGATGTTATACAAGCAAATGTTGCCGATGAGTTCAACATTGTCCATGATGATGATATTGTCAATCTTGCAACCCATGAGACGAGTTGGGTGATTGACAATGGTGTTACCATTCATGTCACTTCTCAAACAAAATTCTTTTCATCTTACACACCTGATAATTTTGGTGTTATGAGAATGAGAAATTAGGGTATTTCACAAGTTGTAGGAAAATGAGATGTTTTCCTGGAGACCCAGAATGGTACACTGTTAGTCTTGAAAGATGTCGAACATGTTCCAAATTTACGCCTGAATCTAATTTCAACAGGCATACTTTATGATGAAGGTTATTGTAACACCTTCTTTAATAGTCAGTGAAAGCTGACAAAAGGAACCCTGGTGGTGGCCAGAGGAACAAAAAACTCAAAGCTGTACACGATGTAGGCAAAGATCTCTTAAGATGATGTGAACACAGTAGAGAATGACAGTATAGTGGAGTTATGGTATAAATGACTGAGTCATATGAGTGAGAAAAGCATGACTTGTCTTGCAAAAAAAAAAGACGTTATCTAGACTAGATCAGGTCAATTTGAATAGATGCGTTGATTATTTGGTAGGAAAACAAAACAAAGTGTCTTTCAAAAGTTCCCCTCTTTCCAGAATGAAGAATGTGTTAGACCTGGTGCATTCAGATCTGTGTGAGCCAATGCTGAAGTCACTTAGCGGTGTTCGATACTTTGTGACTTTTATTGATGATCATTCTCGAAAAACATGGGTATACACTTTAAAGTCAAAAGATTAGGTGTTAAAAGTTTTTAAGCAATTTCTAACCCTAGTTGAGAGGTAAACCGGCAAGAAGCTCAAGTGCATTCAAACAGATAATGGTGGAGAGTACATTGGGCCATTTGATGCCTACTGCAAAGAGTATGGCATTCGACATCAGACAACACCTTCTAAGACACCGCAGTTAAATGGTTTAGCTAAGAAGATGAACAGGACCTTGATGGAGAGAGTAAGATGCTTACTTTCAGATGTAAAGTTACCTCATATGTTCTGGGGTAAAGTATTGCTAGCAGTTGCTTACATTTTGAATCTTTCACCGTGTGTCCCTCTACAATATGATGTTCTGGAGAAGGTATGGTCAGGAAAGGATGTCTCCTATGACCATCTACAAGTGTTTGGTTGCAAAGCTTACGTGCATATCCCGAAGGATAAGAGGTCTAAACTTGATGTTAAGACATGACAATGTATATTTGTTGGTTATGGCCAATATCTGTTTGACTATAGATTCTATGATCCAACCACAAATAGGCTTGTCAGAAGCCGTGATGTTGTATTTATTGAATATCAAACCATTGAGAATATTGAGAAAACTGAGAAGAATGCTTCAGGATTCGCTGATAGTTCAACAGACTTGCAGCTGATTCCTCCAATGGCAGTGCAAGGACAGGTTGGAGATGACATACAAAATAATCAACCAGAGGAAGGTGATCATGATGCTTCTATTGAGAATGAACCAGGTAATGTTGATGATGGTGGTGTTCATTAACAACCATTAGCACTTGTAGGTTTTCCAATTTTAAGAAGATCTAATAGAGTCAGATAAAGCTATACTAAATATCTTAAAAATAAGTATGTGTTACTAACTAATGGGGGAAAACTAGAAAGCTTTGATGAAGCTATAGATGATGAACACAAAGAAAAGTAGATTAGTGCCAAGCAAGAAGAAATGAGATCCTTGTATAAGAATAAGATTTTTGAGTTGGTGAAGTTACTAATAGGCAAAAGGGCTTTGAAAAATAAATGGGTATTCAGAATCAAGTCTGAAGAATCCAATTCACAACCACGGTTCAAAGCTAGATTAGTTGTCAAAGGTTTCAGCCAAAGGAAAGGTATTGACTTTGATGAGATTTTTTCATCGGTTGTGAAAATGAAATCCATCAGTACAGTCCTAGGACTAGCAACAACTCTCGACTTGAAGATTGAGCAGATAGATATGAAAACTGTCTTCTTACATGGTGGCTTGGAAGAAAAAATATAGATGAAGCAGTTAAAGGGTTTCGAGGAACAGGGAAAAGATGACTATGTTTGCAAGTTAAAGCAAAGCTTGTATGGTTTGAAGCAGGCACCCAGGTAGTAGTATAATAAGTTTGAGTCGATTATGGGGGAGCAAGGGAATACTACTTCAGATCACTGTGTGTTTGTGCAGAAATTCTCTGATAATAATTTTATTATTCTATTGCTCTATGTGGATGATATGTTTACTGTTGGCCAGAATATTGTCTGAATCAACAGCTTAAAGAAACATTGAGTAAGTCTTTTGCTATGAAAAACTTGGGGCCAGCAAAGCAAATTCTTGGCATAAAGATAACAAGAGATAGGAGCGCTAAGAAATTATGGTTATCACAGGAGAAGTACATTGAGAAGATACTTCAAAGGTTTAATATGGATAAGACTAAAGCGGTTAGTTGTCCTCTTGCTAATCACTTTAGATTAAGTTCCAAACAATGCCCTTCTACAGTTAAAGAGAATGAAGAAAGGGAAAGGTTTCATATACCTCAACAGTTAGAAGTTTGATGATGTACGCCATGGTATGTACACTGCCAGATATTGCTTACTCAGTTGGTGTAGTGAGTAGGTTCTTTTCAAATCCTGGTAAGGAACATTGGTCTGCAGTTAAATGGATTTTCAGGTATCTTTGTGGTACTTCCAACATGTGCTTATATTTTGGAAACACAAACTCTGTGTTAGTTGGCTACACATATGCAGATATGGCTGGCGATGTTGACTAAAAAAAGTCTACATCAGGTTACCTGATTACATTTGCAGGGGGAGTTGTGACATGACAATCAAGATTACAGAAATGTGTTGCTTTGTCAACAACTGAAGCTGAGTTTGTAACAGCAACAGAAGCATGTAAGAAGTTGTTGTGGATGAAGAAGTTCTTAAAAGAATTGGGTTTTTACCAAGAGAAATATCAATTGTTCTGTGACAGTCAGAGTGCAATTAACCTTAGTAAGAATCCCTCTTTTCATTCCAAATCCAAGCACATTGACATGAGATATCATTGGATAAAGAATGTATTGGAGATGAAGCTATTACAGCTTGAGAAGATTCATACTAATGAAAATGGATATGATATGATGACTAAGTCTTTACTGAGAGAAAAGTTTGAATATTGCCAATTGACTGGAGGAATGATGGTACTCCCACATGAGGCGGGAGGGGGAGATTGTTAACTTTTTCCCCTTCCATGTAGGGTTTTTTTTTTTTTTTTCTTTTCCTGCTTCTCTCTTTTCCTTTCTCTCTCATTGTTTTTCTTTTCTTCTTGGTCCAATATTGCTGCTGATGGTTGAAGACCACAACAAATTGCAGGAAAATTGAAAATAGGTGTCGAAACAGTTGGGATTCGATGCCAACTTTGTTGAAAAATGAAATTAAGTAACATGGTGAATTGACTATAAATAGTCATGCCTTCTCCTCGGTTAAATCATCCAAAAAGCTTACTCTCAGAGTAAAAGGAAATTATATGATAGAGATATTTATTTTTGAGGAGTGACAAAATAGTTGGATAATTTTTTAAGGTGTTTGGAAAATACTTGAGTGCCATTATTTTGGGTTTATCTCATATCTCTAGAATTTTGTTGTCTGGAGAAGATTCTCTTTCAGTAAGCCTACTATTTTTATAATGAGAAAAAATCTCAAAGTTTATCCCATGGACGTAGCCTAAAATTAAGGATGAAACACGTAAATCTTCTGATGTCATTTTTACTAATCATTTTGCTCTCGAAATTATCATCCGCTGCACAATCCCAACAGTTATGTGTTTATACTAATTATTTCAATTTAATATGATATATTTGTGACATGAACAAACCATAATTAAATCATAACCAAACCATATTTATGTGGTATAATTTATTTTTATTTATATACAAATCGGTGCGGTTATAGTTTCTTAATTCTAAAACCATTTACCATGAAGTGAGATTACGGATTTGACTATGGACCGCATTAACCGACACGAACACCGATGATTCACAAGGCTCGAGCTCCTCCTCCTTCCTTTGCCCGCGTCAATCACTCTGCTTTTAATCGCGGATTTCATGATAACATGAACAACCATCGCCGATTAAAGACCAAAATCATGGGGGGAAAACAATAAAAAATCATTTATTAGAGCCAAAAGAATGTCAAATCACCCCATCAAAACACCCCAATCAGAAAGATAAATTAGCCTGAGGCTTCAGAGAAATGCTCAAAGAGCGGTGGATGTCAATCAGGAATTGAACAACAGGAGCGCAAAAGCCAGGAATACGGAAGAAATCAAGCTAGTGTCGATGCCAGTTTGGATCTCAGAAGGTTGATTTGGCATCGACAATGAAGATCAAGGTCGATTCGGAAAAGATAAAGGTTGATTCGATGAAGATCAAGGTCGATTGCCGGCGGTGGCACCGATTTTGACTGGCCGGGGCCTTCTTGCATATGTGAAGGCCAAGATTGTTGACTGCGGCGACACTAAGGGATGGGTCTTGCTAGAACTACTAAAACTTTTCTTCTGTTTCCGTTGAGGAAAAGATCTCAGAGCAAGATCTAATGGAGCGTGGAGAAGCAGAGCTTATTGCCGAGGTGAAAGGAGATGTAGGCCAAAGTAGCGACAGTCTGAGAGAGAGAGACAATGATGGATTCAAGAAGGGCAAAACTGGAAGAATGGAGCAGATATCTTGGCACCTAGCGGTGAAAAAATGAACAAACAGCTTGGGCTTGGCTCGAGTTCGGCTCGATTTAAAGCTCGTTCATAACTCGTTCGAATAATTATTAAGTCAAGCTTGAACAAAATTTAAAGCTCGATACACAATTCAAACAAAGCTCGAATTGCTTACTACTCGACTTGACTCGATTTAATTTTAGATTTTTTCCTCAATTTAAGTGAACAGCTCGAGCTTGACTTGAGCTCGTTCAGATAAAGCTCATTCATATTATTTTCAATCTAAACACGAACAAAATATCAAGCTCGATAATTAATTCAAACCGAACATGAACAACCTACTACTCGGCTCGGCTCGTTTTTAGCCCTATTGGCACCTAAAATTTGCGTGCTCACAGAAACGTTTCGTCATTTTTTTGGATTGAGGGACTACATTTTTTAGCATTAGCAGTTTAATTTCTATTATAGTTTCGTTGGTACTGGAGTTTACAACTAATATTAGAGTTTTCAAAAAATTATATAAAGGTAGTTTTTAACTTTTAATTTTGATAATTTTACCTCTATTATTAATAAATTTTCAAAACTTCTAACGTTAATTACAAGAGTTGTTCACAAATGACATAAATCATTAAAAACTCTAACAGAATAAACTAATCCTAGAAAGCTCTTTCCTAAACGGGCCCATTATTCTATTTGAAGTTCAGGGGCTTATATGCTCTTTCATGTTAAGTTAAGGGGCTTATAACAGCATTATTTCATCGTATCACAGAGACGCACAGGCACAGGAGTAGCGGTCTCTCGTGCTTGCCTAAACTAAACGCTCCGACAAGTAACAACCGAAGAATTAATCGCAGTAGCAGGATTTAGGGTTTTAAACAGAAGCAATGGATTCGCCGGAATCAGAGAAGAAGACGGAAACGAACCAGAAGAAAGAGAAGAAACCAATGGCGAAGAAAGGAAAAGAAGAATTCGTTTTCCAGATTTACAATTCCCTGACCCAGCAAAAAGAGGTCTTCAAACCCAAAGTCCCTGGGAAGGTCGGAATGTACGTCTGCGGCGTCACTGCCTACGATCTCAGCCACCTAGGCCACGGCCGCGCCGCCGTGTGCTTCGATGTTCTCTACAGGTTTGCCGTTTGTTTTATATTGGGTTCCATTTCCATATTTTTTTTGTTCGGCCTTATGCTCACCTGTAACTTTCTTTGTTCAGATATCTTGAGCATTTGGGCTACCAGGTTACCTATGTTCGGAATTTCACTGATGTCGATGATAAGGTGAATAGCTATGAATAGCTAGTAATGTAGAATCTAAGTGTTGTAGACTATTTCTCTTTTTCATTTTTTATTTTTTTTGGCATCCAGAAAAGCTGAACTTACTGAGAGCCAAAGCTTTTCTGCTTAACTTCATTGGAACCGTAGATATTATGTTAAACTCTGTCCGCCTATAGTTGAGCAATGATCAATTTGGAGCTTTTCGATTTGAGTCGTTGGATGTGTCAAATCTTTAAGAGATATCCTCTCTGGGCATAATTAATGG